>OX030950.1:107929729-108529729 GCA_943735915.1 Pherbina coryleti | reverse complement strand
GGAGGGAGTCCACTTTTAACAAATTGGACTCTCTCTCTGATTCAATAACGCACATTTTGGGGTTGTTCCCTGACAGCGAGATCGTTGTTGCCGGCGATTTCAATGTCCACAACCCGGCTTGGTTATGCCATTCGGGGGCAACAACACCTGAGGGACAATATGTTGAGCTCTTTGCTGAATCGAACCAACTGATTCAACTAGTGAAGGAACCAACTTTCATCCCTAGAGTTGGTCTGCAAAGCCACAAAGTTCTAGTTCTTTTTCTGACTTCGCATCATGATAAATATGATGTGAGTGTCCATGCCACTCTTGGTAATTCGGACCACTGTATCATATCCGCTGCTTTTCCATATTCTAGCCTATGCACTTCTACGCCTAAAGCCCCGAAGAGAATCGCTTGGTTTTATGGAAAAGCAAATTGGACTGCGTTAAATAATTTTTACCGTAATTTCAATTGGAAATTATGTTTCGCTGATAGAAATGTAAATGCCGCGGCTCTAATGGTACAAGAAATAATTTTATTGGTAATGAGGTCTTTCATCCCCAATAAAATGAGAAGTATTAAACCAAAAGACCACTCCTGGTTTAATGAGACTTGCAGGATTGCAGTCAGGTCCAAAGAGGAAGCCTTTCAGAATTGGCGTTCCAGCAAGAATGCTGATACTAGAAGACTTTGCATTGAGGCTAGGAATCGCTGTAATGCAGCTTTAAAATGCGAAAAGTTTCTTCACGAAACTCGCATCAGAGAACAGGTTCTTCTCTGCCCCAAAGGGAGCAAAAACTTTTGGTCATTCGTTAAAAGAGTTAAAAATCATACGTCCTCGTCGATTCCTGCTCTTTTAAAGGGTGACCAAATCTTCACTGACTCGGCTGATAAAGCGAACCTATTGGCTGGGATGTTTGCACAAAATTCCACAATTCCGGCTAGCAATCAGTCACCGCCTTCTTTAGAGAATAGATCATCCTCAATGCAGGAGATATATTTTCGAACGAGAGCGGTCAAGAGTCCTTGCAAACCTCAACATAAACAAATCTTCTGGCCCTGATGGTATACCACCAATTGTGCTTAAAATGTGTGCTTCTACACTGGCCCGACCATTGCGTAACCTTTTCAACATCTCCTACAGGACAGGAGTATTTCCATCTTGTTGGAAGGTGGCAAATGTTCAGCCGGCACCTAAGAAGGGCGATGCCACGAACCCTGAGAACTACCGACCCATTGCGATATGCTCTACACTCTCCAAAGTCATGGAGAGTGTAATAAACTTCCACCTTATGAATTATCTGGAGCGCAACGAATTGCTCAGCGACCGTCAATATGGCTTCCGTAGAGCCCGCTCTACTGGTGATCTTATGGCGTTCCTCACTGAAAAATGGAACCATTGTGTTCACTTCTTTGGTGAGAGCAGGGTTGTTGCTCTAGATATTTCTAAGGCGTTTGACCGAGTGTGGCATAAAGCTCTCGTGTCAAAACTATTTGCATATGGTGTTTGTGGTAACTTTGCTCGATGGATCACGTGTTTTCTTAAGGATAGATCGATCCGTGTCATGGTCGATGGCATTTCGTCCAATGAACAAGCCATCGGTGCTGGAGTACCTCAGGGTTCAGTCCTATCGCCAACTTTGTTTCTGGTTTTTATCAACGACCTTATGTCGTTGACTCACAACCCAATTCATTCGTTTGCGGATGACAGCAGCATTTGTCATTCATATTCTTTAAAAAAACGCCCGAACTCTTTGGAGATTGAGAGAAAGAGGCAAAACATGAATGACAGACTTCTTAATGACCTAAGAAAAATTTTCGAGTGGGGACTTGCTAATAGAGTAGAGTTTAATGCTAGCAAGACCCAATGCTGCCTGTTAAGTCACAAGCGAATGAATTGCCCCTAAGCCCCCCTCAGTATGAACAGTGTAGATCTCGTGGAGTCGGAAGCTCTTGACGTTCTGGGCATATCGATTCAATCCGATCTTCGCTGGAATGATCGCATTTTCGATGTGTCGAAAGAAGCGGCCAAGTGCCTAGGTTTTTTAAAACGGTGTAAGAAATACTTCACTCCAACTGACCTACGCGTGATCTATACCTCATATATTAGGCCGAAAATGGAATACAATTCGCACATTTGGGCAGGAGCTTCAAGATCTTATTTGGAGTTTCTGGACCGAATTCAACGACGTGCGATATATTTGATAGGAGATGAAAACATTTCATCTTCTCTCTACTCTCTTGGGCATCGACGCAATGTTGGTTGCCTAAGCCTTTTGTACAGGTACTACCATGGGAAGTGTTCAAGGGAGATTCATGACCTGACGCCATCAGCTCGTGTGTTTCCCAGGTCCACTCGGGTAGCTCACCAAGCCCATCCCTATACCATTGCCTTGATGTCCAATAGAACCTCGCATTACCGAGATAATTCGACCCTTCCAAATACATTACAATCTTTGTAGTTACATATATTCACTTTTTTCTTACATACTACAATTAATACTACAAATAATTCTTACGCTCTAAAATCTATAAATTCTTATGCTCTAAAATTTATAAATTCTTACACTATAAAATCTATTAATTCTTAAGCTCTAAAATCTCACAAATACATGAAAACTTATTTATACTTGTAAATTCTAAATTACATTTAAAGAAAGTGAAAACGCAGCATATTCACCAAATGCTTCAGTCAATGTTCGTTCGCTTATTGTTTATGTTTACAAGCGCTTACAATGTGTAACATTCGCTTGTTTATAACAATGCTACAGTAGGTCAATGGGTAAGTTTCAAGTAGGTATGGTAAGTTCACTACAAACCTACTGGAACTTTATACCATTATGGATGTTAAATCTGGATTAACAAGAATTCACGTCATCTTTGAATTAGCTGTATGACTAGTTGATCATAATAAACTAGACCTATTTCTTATACACCCTATTCCAATAACAGTAAATAACACTCTTGTGGCGATTAAACCCACCACCGAAATACTAGTAGTTAGCGGCCACCGGGATCAATACATTGCACTAAGCCGATCCAAGGTTGAAACAGCAACGTTGACTAGTGATGACATTTATTTAATAAGTAGGAAGCAAGCTACCATTGGAAGACAATCAAAGAAACAAGGTGCTCTGATAAGTTAACATTTACACCATTGCATCTTGCTAATAAATGAATTTACGCTTCTACAGTTACAGTGTAACTGAAATTACAGCAGTATGTAATCACGAAACCATTCAACTAACACTTACAGGGTCAGGAATACTTACGATTGACCAACACTGCAGCTTAAAAAGCGAAATCTTTCCCTTAGCAAAACCGGTGCACCAAAATTTTATGAATAAAGATTTAAACGTTTAATTAACATAAAAAAAAATTCGTCAATTTGACACCGAAAACATGAACACATCTTGAAAACTATAAAAAAATTTATTACAATGATATATTGAAATTGAAAAAAAAATTGAGAAAAAACAGAAAATCAGATATTCGAGACTTTCGATTCAAATATCTTCGCTGTTTTTTTATACATTTTGGTTTTTTTTTTTTTTTTGTCTTAAATCTTCATCAAAATAATTAAAACCTTATTGCAAAAATACCGTTAGTTGAGTATATACCTTTTGTATTGAGTATTTATTTTTTTTATAACACTTATAAGCAAAACCCGTTTTTGTGATTCAAAAAACAATGCCTACCCTTGATTTTTTTGAACAAAATTTTTTTCTAATATGTGTTTTTATATTTTTGAACAAATATACAAGCTAAAAAAATAGTTTATTAGAAAAAATTAATTAGTATCTCTAATCCAATCAAAATATATAGCCAATAATCCATCTATATTCATATCAAAAGCTAAATTTTCGATTCAGCATAGCTATGAAAGTAAAAGTAACACAACATTGTAACTCAAAATGGAGTTGCAAGATCACCACTTGCTGATGTCCTTCTACAAGAGAACTGGGACGGTCATTGGAAAAGGGGGTGTAGCTCCGACCACACAAGCCAAATTTTTGATATCGAATAGTTTTGGAACTAAACGTCGCATAACAATGAAACTCAGTATGGAGTTACTAATTGCCTAAGTCTTTCTGCTGGAAAACTGGCATGTGTATTGAAAAAGGGCGTATGGAACGATTTTCGATACACAACACAATAGGTATGGAAGTTAAAGTCACAGAACATTTAAACCTATAATGGAATTGCCATATGCGAGTGACGTCCTGCTACTGGGAAACTGTAACGGATAGTGGACCATAAGCGTGGTATCAGACTAAGAGTCTAATAAAAGTTTTGAATTTACTTTATTTATTATTTTTCAATATACTTGCCGGATGTAGTATATATATAGGGTGTTTTTTTTAGGGGTATAGAACTTCGAATTGAAATAAAACACAAGAAAATCGTTTTAATGTCCATCAATTTGGCTTTATTGGAAGGATAATTTTATGCCATTAATGTTTAAATATGATTTCGGGCATGTGGCCGCCGCGGCTGGCTCGAATAAAGCCAATTCTACAGGTCCAATTTTCAACCACTTTTTCAAGCATATGGGGCCGTATGTCGGCAATAACGCCATGAATGTTGGCCTCCAAGTCCCCTAACGTTTCTGGTTTGTTGGCGTAGACGAGCGACTTCACATATCCCCAAAGAAAATAATCCAATGGTGTCAAATCACACGATCTTGGTGGCCAATTGACAGGTCCATTCCGCGAAATTATGCGCTCATCGAATGTTTCCTTCAATAAATCGATTGTGACGTGCGCTGTGTGGCATGTAGCGCCGTCTTGTTGGAACCACAACTCATCCACAATCATGCCATCCAATTCGGGAACAAAATAGTCGGTTATCATGGCTCTATACCGGTTTCCATTAACGGTAACTGACTCTCCAGCATTATTTCGGAAGAAGTATGGCCCAATGACTCCACCAGCCCATAGAGCACACCAAACAGTCAGTTTTTGCGGATGTAATGGCGTCTAAAATACATATATAATATACATATATATATACATATATATACGTCTAATATAGATATATGGGGTGTTCCATGCCATATCGGCCTCGACCGTTCGGACATGTCTTCGATTTGATTCAAATTTTCAGGGATGATAAACTAATATAAGAAATAAAAAAATCCCCAAATGTCGATTTTTTGGAGTTTACTCCTTTAGAATCGATTTCATATATAGCCCATGACATAACATTTTATTACTAATGAAATTAATTTACAACCCAGTATGCACAAAAACGGATGCGGATATCCGTTTCGAACCCCGTTACGAGTCCGTCAGCACGGAATTCGCTCGTTTATGTTTCGATGGACCCGATTCGAACCGGTAACAAATCCGCTTATAAAATAAAAAAAAACATTTTATTAAAACGAAAACCGTTTCGGATATATTAAACGAAGTATGTCCGTCCCGAATTTGAAACACATCCGTATGTCACACTGGGAATGATCTTTCGACGCAAGGAAACAACAACAATGCTACGCACATTTTGGTGAGAGAACTTAGAGCGTACATTTATAGAAAGTGTGAGAGCGAGAGAATAGTTTTAAGAAAAACAAGTGTTGCATATTAAGATGATGATGTCGTAAAAAGGGATTATTTTTATTTGACGTAACTACAAAAATCGATGTTATTTGTTTACCAATCACGTCAGGGTCTTCAGGTGCATTCATAAAATTGTTTTTCAAAAGAATTTTTATTTTTATTTATGCCTTAAAAAAATAAAAGCCTAAAAAATACTTCTTTGTAAAAATGTTAAAAGTAAATAGATAAATAAAACTTTTTGGCTTTAAGTAAAAAATGCACACTCAAACCCGGCCTCTGCATTATATGCCGAATGTAAACGAGTAGTTATAAAATGCCCTTTATTTGAAATCACTGAGCAAGCAACATTGGCTTTGGTCGGTACTGAGAGCAATTAAGATTTTCGCAATGCAGACTAGCGTTGCCAATTAAAACATTTTATTTTACCAAATTTTTACTGAAATTGTTACTGCCCCAAATTTGTTTGCAACCTATGTACCAACAAAGTTAACCATAAAAAAAAATACATGCATTGTTACTAAGTAAGACAGCTGTATAAATTTAAAAAAAAAAAAAATATATAAAAGTATTTCATTACAACTTAAATTATTTTAAGATATATATCAGCTTTAGTCCTTATGAAAATAATAGATACATCTGAAATACTTTTTGGCATTTGTGATATATAACAGTTGCTTTAAATTGAATTAATTTTATGTCAGAGTTGCTAAATTGTAGCAAGTGAGCAAATAATTTATTGCTTACAATTATTTTTGTTTGAGTTAATTCTTAATTGTTTGGAATTCTGAAAGTTTTCAAGCCTTCCTTCACATCATAATTATAATTGCAGTAAACCAACCAAACGACCAAGTAATAATATTAATACAATATATTGAATCAAAAATATATCAAGTTTGTATTCTGAAAAAAATTGTGGCAAGGCTTGTATGAGAGTCTGCTTTGTGAAAATCATAATGCGCTCAGTGGTACTCTCTTATTAGGGCCTTTCCTACATGTAGGATCAACTTGGCAGGTCGGATTAACATGTAGTATGTGTGAAAGCAAATGCTGCGGTCCGTCCGACATGTAGCATGAAAATCAAAAGGTTTTGATTTTTTTTGTTGGTCCGTCCTACATGTAGTAAGTGCGAACGCTCGTTCATCTGACTTCATACATTTTTTCATTCTAAAAAAACCGTCGTGGAGTGAATATATAAAGAAAAAGGTAAAGAAAGCGCAAAGTTGGAAATATTAATTTCGCATACTATGTTTCGCAGCTGTTTCGCAGCTGTTTCGCATACTATGTTTTGGAAGGAGTTCTCTCTTCTTCTTCTTCCAAAACATCATTAATTAAAAAAAAAGCTGAAAAAAATTAAGTCTATCTGACATGTATGATAGTTGGAAAGCTCGTACAGACATTCCCGTTATTCTACCGTCCTACATGTCCATCCTACATGTAGTATAGTCCGAAACCCCCTATTCGCTCAATTTTTCTCTCTTTCACCCGAGTCACTGCAACCCCCTCAACCGCACACTTAGCACGCAGTCAGCACGCTTTGTCGCATATTGTACGCCTGTGTCACACATTGTGCGACTGTGCTTAATGTTCGCAATGTGCGCCATTTGCCCCACTCTAATGTACATATAGAAGAATAATGCCATCGTAAAAATACCAACAAAATACATACAGGAGCATTAAACATGACAAGTTTCGGCGAAAGCAAACAACAATGCTGTTCATATTTTTTCTTGTTATTGATGTGGCTGCTGCATGTGCTGATGCACAGTGGTCTGAAAAGTGGGAATTAAAAAAATGAAAGCGGGAATTAAAACTTGAAATACATAACATTACAAAAAAAAAAAAATGTATACAATTCTTTAGAAAACACCTGACTTCTGTCATTCACGTTATTACTAAGAGTGTAGAATCCGGTCCTGTAAACGTATTGCATAAATTCTGTTGCGTCTCAGATACAGAAAAATTCATAAACCCGCTTTGTTATTCGTAAATGTACATTTTAATGTATTTATTTAAGATAACTAGTATATGTGAATATAAGAATAAATGTATATAATTCTTTCAGTAATATAAGAGATGCTTTCAGTCACCCCCTTTGCCTATTAAGTTTATTTAAATTTCCAAGGTAACCGATCTTAAGCAGTAAACTCCAGTCACGCGTCGGAGCTGACACGCACACTTTTTTAAATCCACTCTTCTAGATTTTACAGTACGTCAAAGAATTTTGTAACATTTTCTTTGTTTTGAAACTACACGGAAATGGTTGGACTAAAAAAAAAAACTCACATATATTGCAAATTGAGTCTAGTTTTTTAAAAATAAATTTAGTATTTTTGATTTTTACACTGACAAAAATTAATTTTTTCCTAAAAGTTAAGTTTCTGAAAAAGGCCCATCCTTCAAAAAATTCGAAAAAAAATATATTGTAAGGCTGTGTGCTTTACGCAAATTTTAAGCCATCGTTTTGGAAAATACCATTCTTAATGTAGAAGTTATGGATGTTTTACTCATTGTATGCCGAAAATTTTAAAATAATATTTTATATTTAGTGAAAAAATTTAAAATCGAAATCGTTTTAAATTAACAATTTTATATTGAGAGCTAGCTACAGGACGTAGTTTTTAATTGTAGGCTGCTTCCATATATTGGCACAGTATGGTGAATTCCTAAAGTTCCTTTGACTGTTTTGCAGCTTTCATACCTTGTCTTTAAATACTCTCCTGCTTCAATATAATCTTTTACTGAACAAAAACACAGATTATAATTAAAAAGGTTTGCTTCATCCCATTGATACAATTGTTCAGCTATCAAAATTTCTTCGCGGGTGCCTTTCTGCAAACAATAACGTCTTGCCAATCGTTTAAGTGTACCACCAACACCGTCACAGGAACCTTTTTCATGTGCAGTAGCGAAGAAGCTCCACTCGGCTTTTACACCAAAGTCTTGAAAGTGATGTGTCAAGTTTATAAAATTTTTTTTGTTTTTGTATTGTTGTGGTGGGCACTCCGGAAAATCGCCCAAAAAAAAAAAGAAAAATCACCCAAATGAAAAATGACCCAAAAATTTATGAAAAATCGCCCAAACGAAAAAACGAAATGTTACCCAAGAAAACGAAAAAAAGCCCACAAATTTTTGGAAAAATTGCCCATAAACAAAAACGAAAACTCACCCAAAAAAATGAAAAATCGCCCAATATTTTACATTGTGTTCCCACAAGAGATACGAAATTCCCTTGTACGAAATGAGCATTTTCAAGGCCAGCATTTTTTTTTTTTAAAGTCTATTTTAATTCAATCATTTGATGAGATAAATTCTATTTATTTATTTTTTATTAATATAGTTATTTATTTATTAACCACTGTTATTAGCACGAAAACTATTATTAGAACTATTATTGCAACGATAAAAGGTACTGGGTAAGCTGATTTTTAAATTGCACTACTACGTTACTAATCAATCTTAATTGTGTACAGTGGCGGATCTAGGATTCGCGAAAGGGGGGAAACAAAAAATTATCCAAGGGGTGGGGGGCTAAAGCCCTTTCAGCACGTATGTAGATCCGCCACTGATTGTGTAGGAACTGCGTTAAATTTAAAAATTTAATTCATTTTAATTTTATATAATCTCATACTTAAAAATCAATAAAAACATTTCGTACAAGGGAGAAATACTGATTCTTTTTCAAAACAAAAAGTTTCTTTGGTTATCAAAAAATTTCAAAAAGAAAAAATGACGGCGGAGGTGGTGGGGGGAGCAGGGCGGGGCGACGGGTGGCGCGTGCGATCCGTCGCACTACGCGTAATCCGCGGCGTCGCGATCCGCCGCGTCGCGATGCGCGGGTGAGGTCCTAAATATTTCCTTTGACTTGACCAAGCAAACTCAAGCAAATGATGCAAATACAAAAGAAGAACCGCTGCTTTTACTTTAAATACGGTTATCTCTAAGAACTGATTGACGTTTCTTATTTAATATTGAAAACGAAAGATCACCAAAAAAAACGAAAAATTACCCAAAAACGAAAAGTGAAATTTCGCCCAACATATTTGGGTGAAATTTCGCCCAAAAGCAAAAAACGAAATTTTACCCAACAAAAATGCAAAATCGCCCAATTTTTTTCATATGAAAAAACACCCAAATTCGTATGGAAAAAAATTGGGTGATTTTTCATTATTTTTTTTGGGCGATTTTGCGGAGAGCCGTTGTGGTGCACCATCGGAAAAATATTTAATTTTGTTTACACAATGAAATTTTCTTTTTTTAGAAAATCTAAAAGTTTTTTTGAAACATGAAAAACGCAATTGTGTCATGTTCCAGGCAGCTTGATATTCCAACGAAGGAATATAATATTCCAACGAAGGAATATTTAATTCATTGTTAAAAAAGTAGATGACGAATGGATGCACAGTTTCTTGATTGTTATTCCAATGAAAGCCTTGAACAGCTTCCTGAAAAACAAAGGCATAGTTTTCTGAAAAGTCCAACACTACAACAAATTCACCTTCTTTTATATTGTCCTTTAGATTTTTTAAATAATTAGCTTGTTGTGTGGCAATAAAATCATGCTTAATTAATTTTGTAAGTTTTTTCTAAAAATGTTGAAATAAATTCGCCTTTACTATCAATTATAGTTTTTAAAGAACACCTGTTATTGATAAAAAAATAATGTCCAAAAGGCCAAAACATTTTCTAAAAAAAGATTTACCTATCTGTCGCTATCCATTGCTTGTCTTGTAAGTGATGAATTCTACCGACTCTTTGTCAAAGGTATCATTTAAAAGTGTTTCCAAAGATGCTTTACCTGGACATGAGTCATACGAACCTTCATAGCATTGATCATTTCTAGTGCTGCAAAGAAGGTGTTGTAATAAAATTTTGTATGCACTTTTTCCACTGATTGGCATTTTCCAAGATTCACTTATTTCTTTCAAGTTTGAACCTAATCACAAACAGTTGTTCTCATATTATTTGTATATAAAATATTAAAAAAAACTTACCCTCAATCATTTATTTTACATTTTGATGGAGAATACAAACGCAAACAGTATGTGTCCCGCTAGCTCCTGCTAAAATGCACTCTTTTGGACGAAGCTCAGCAAATTTCGAAAACCCAATTGGACACTCAGGATGATCTTCTTTAAATAACTGATGGAGCTCTTTTAAATTACAATAGAGGAGTCTTTTTTGAATTTTTTCTTTAGAGTCATTACTCTTGACTGCGACAAAATCCTTCATTCCCGGTAATTGCCTGGAGTTTATTTCATCCAAATAATAGTCTTTCATTGAAGTAATGATTTCGTGAGCGATCTGTCGACCAGCTTCTTTGTTTTGAATTGAAAAAACTCCCTTGTCAGATATTCATTTTATTGCTTTTTTTGCCATGTATTTGGAAAATCCAAAATTGCTTAAAACTTTGAAGGCTCTCATGGAAGTTGGTAAACTTGTTAGGATTCTAAGCTTGTCGTCCCTACATTTTGTATAAATTTATAACAATTCTATAAACAACTTTGAAATTACACACAAAATGAACAAAAACAACTACCGAGTGGTATTTTCCGCCTTAAATTTATTAACATATGTGGACATTAGTTCATTATAAGCATCTACTTATTTTTTTTAATTCGTTACAATTATAATTCTTTGTGATGTGTTTAAACATGTTTTTGATATTTTTTTGTATGCTTTGAAATTTTGTGGCTACGTAAGATTTAGATTTGAGCCTGCATTTTTAATTTTTTATATGTTATTTTTTATGTTATATCGTCGTTGCGCATACAAAAAAGGCTATGTGTAAAATTTCGATTTTATTTTTATTTTACCATTTAATAGCCATATATATGCCCCATCTATTCACCAAATGGTTTCTTGATATTCTTATTGGTTCAGAAGTTAACAAATGTAAAAGTTAGCAGCTATGTGAAAATAGTACTGAAATTGTTAAAAAACATTTTTGTTTTTTTCGTCTCCTGAAAAATTGTTCAAAAACACATAACCTTTTTTGTATGCGCAACGACGATATGTTATATGTTATTTCATATTAATATGTGTTAAGTTTTCCTAATTATTTCATCACATTTTTTCTTTTTTTTTGTTTTCTACGATAATGAAATAAAATTAAATTGTACTTAATTTTTTAAGTCAAGCCGTTCTTCTTCTAAAACACTAAGGATGTTATTAAATTTTTTATTTGTTCACTTTTTTCGTTGAAGTTTGTATCATTTTCATTTTCGTCGGATGAGCTATTAGTTTCAAAAGCACAATTTGTTATCTTTATCCTGCACCTAGTACAAATTCGTGCGTCTTAAGGAGCTGATGGAAATTTCCTTTTTGTACCAACGACAGTTCCCGTAAATTTTTTGCATTGCCCCTTAAGATTATAAGACACATATAAAATAACTAAATCAAAATTTAAATTCAAAAGAACTTACTGTAAGTGCAAGTACCCAACGGATTAAGGCAAAGTTTTTTCGGTGGTGCAGCCATATTAATTTAAAAATTAAGCATTATCAATACAATCGAATATTCACATTCAATTCAGTTGACTTCGCTATTGATTTATTTTACTACGGTTTCTAAGTTCAGATTTAGAAAATATTAAATAATATTTTGAAAGTTTCGGCATACAATGAGTAAAACGTCCATTACTTCTACATTAAGAATGGTATTTTCAAAAACGATGGCTTAAAATTTGCGTTAATTACACAGCTTTGACATATATTTTTTGAAGAATGGGCCTTTTTCAGAAACTTAACTTTTAGGAGGACGATCCTTACAAGGCAACGCGTGAGGGTCAAGGGGGCGATCTTCACATGGCAACGTGTCTGACTGCCTCAACCTGGTGAGGCCAGCATTATCCATGTCGAACTCGTCTCAAGTCGACTCAAACCTCTGCGTGGTGTCCTCTAGAACCGGCAAACTGGCAACCGTTAGTTTGACGGCTAATCTGAGCGGCGGGCTCCCCCTGCCTTTAAAGGGTTGTGCGTTGGGTTTGAAGCCCACCACGTAAAAACAAATTTCAATGAAAACGACAAGAAAAACGATAAAAATGATCCCCAAATCTGATGACGACTACCGCAAACGAAAAACTGACAATGATTTACGGATATGCACCTGGAACGTCCGAACCCTTAATTGGGATGGTGCCTCTATCCAACTGATAGATATCTTAGAAAGATACAAAGCTGATATCACTGCAATCCAAGAAATGCGATGGAAGGGACAGGGTTGCTCACGGCAAGCATCCTGTGATATCTAAATACTACAGCGGCCATGCGGAGAAGCACGAATTTGGATGCGGATTCATGGTTGGCAAGCGACTACGACATCATGTTCTGCGATTCACACCTGTGAACGAACGACTTGCCATAATCCGTGTCAAGGCAAGATTTTTCAACATAAGCCTGATTTGTGCGCACGCTCCGACAGAAGATAAGGACGATGAGACCAAAGACAGCTTCTACGAGCGCCTTGAAGAGGCCTATGAGCGCACCCCCCGCCACGACATAAAAATCGTGCTTGGTGACTTTAACGCTAAGGTGGGAAAAGAAAATATCTTTGGTCCAACAGTCGGAAAGTTCAGTCTCCACGACAATACCTCCGATAACGGAATGAGGCTGATTGACTTTGCCGCAGCGCGAAACATGGTCGTTAGTAGCACTAGATTCAAGCATCTCAATATTCATAAAGCAACTTGGCTGTCTCCTGATCAAAAGACGCGCAACCAAATTGATCACGTTTTGATTGACGGAAGGCACTCTTCTAGTGTTTTAGATGTACGAACGATCCGGTGCCAATAAAGACTCGGATCATTATCTTGTCGCAGCCAAGATCCGTACACGCCTGTGCGCAACCAAGAATGCGCGCAATCCAGTACAAAGAAAGCTAGACGTCGAAAAGCTGCAATCAAAGCAAACAGCCGAAGACTTCGCTACTCGACTCTCACTCCTACTTCAAGAAAGCACTCCTCCGATCGACGATATATGCGCGCAGTGGAATCATATTTCCCACTCTATGCGTACGGCTGCCGAAGAGGTGATTGGCTATCACCGCCCTCGCCGAAACCAGTGGCAAGACCAAGAGTGTCGCGACGCCACTGCAGAAAAAGATGCCGCCTACAAAGCCACCCTGCAGTCGGTTGTAACGCGTGCTGCTAAGGAGCGATACAAAGAGAAGAGGAGAGAAGAGAGACGCATTTTCAGGCGAAAGAAAAGGGAAGCGGAAATGCGTGAGTGCGAGAAAATTGAGATGCATGGTGACAGGAATGAGGTCCGAAAATTTTTCGAAAAAATAAGACGCCTGGCCGATGGTTTCAAGACCGGGGCCTCTTCCTGCAAGGATGAAAATGGGAATCTAGTGACAGATATCCAGAGTACACTGATGATGTGGAGGGAACACTTCTCTAGGCTTCTGAATGGCGACGACGACAACAATCCCGCCAATAGAGATGATATTCCGGAATCCCCAATTTTGGACGACAGCGTTGAAGTTCCGCTGCCCGACCATAGTGAAGTCTTGAAAGCTATAGCTTGGCTTAAAAACAACAAAGCCGCAGGAGCTGATGGCTTACCTGCTGAGCTCTTCAAGAATGGAGGCGAAGCTATATTTAAATGCATTCATGAGCTTATATGCAGAATATGGTCGGAAGAATGCATTCCAAACGATTGGAACCTCAGTGTGCTCTGCCCAATCCACAAGAAAGGCGATCCCACAATTTGCGCCAACTACCGTGGGATAAGCCTTCTGAATATCGCATATAAGGTCCTGTCGAGCGTACTATGTGAAAGACTGAAGCCCATTGTAAACCACCTGATTGGACCTTATCAGTGTGGCTTCAGACCTGGCAAATCCACCATAGACCAGATATTTACGCTACGACAAATCTTGGAGAAGACCCTAGAAAAACAAATCGACACACACCATCTTTTTGTCGATTACAAAGCCACCTTCGACAGTCCAATAAGGAATCATCTATATTCCACCATGTCTGAATTTGGTATTCCTGCAAAGCTCATCCGCCTTTGCAGAATGACACTGAGCAACACCAGCAGCACAGTTAAAATTGGAAAGGACCTCACTCTTCCATTCGATACCAAACGAGGTTTCAGACAAGGTGATTCCTTATCGTGCGACTTTTTCAACCTAATGATGGAGAAGATCATCCGAGCTGCTGATTTGAGACGCAGCGGCACGATATTCTACAAAAGTATTATGCTGCTGGCGTATGCTGATGATATCGATATCATTGGCCATAATACGCGCGAAGTCAGTGCAGCATTCTCCAGGTTAGCGAAAGAGTCGAGTCGAATGGGTCTTGTAGTGAACGCAGATAAGACGAAATACCTAGTGTCAACAAATAAACAGTCCCAGCGTCTTGGAAACCACGTCACTGTTGAAAACATCTCCTTCGAGGTTGTTAAGGACTTCGTCTACCTGGGATCCAGCGTAAACTTTTTCAACGATGTCAGTATTGAGATAAAGCGAAGGATAATTCTTGCCAACAGGTGTTACTTTGGGCTGAGTAGGCAATTGAGAAGCAGAGCCCTCTCTCGACGAACAAAACTCACGCTCTATAAGTCACTAATCATGCCCGTCCTATTATATGCAGCACAAACCTGGACGTTGAGCAGTTCTGATGAAAAGACTTTGGGAGCCTCCGAGAGAAAGATCCTTCGTAAGATCTTCGGTCCAATCTGCGTCAATGGCGAGTACCGAATTCGATGGAACCACGAGCTGTATGAGCTGTACGCTGACATCGACATAGTTAAGCGTATTAAAATCGAGCGGCTCCGCTGGCTAGGTCATGTTGAGCGAATGGAAAACGACGCTCCAGCGAAAAAAATATTCGATTCGGTGCCCGGTGGTGGTCAACGCAGAAGAGGACGCCAACATCTTCGTTGGAAGGATCAGGTGTTGGATAACCTGACTACACTTGGTGTTTCCAACTGGCGCCAGCAAGCGCAGAACAGAAATGGCTGGCGGAATTTCTTATACGAGGCCAAAACCGACTTACGGTTGTAAGCGCCAGATAAGTAAGTAAGTAAGTAACTTTTAGGACTTAACTTCAAGGTGGACTTCTATAGGGGACTTTTTTCCCTAAATGTGGTTAATTTCCACGTAAGAGGTTGTCACCAATAATAACCAATTTGATTTTTTTGTTTCAGATCAGCCGTTCCTGACATTAAGTTGCAGCAGCGGGACAAGTCATTTTTTTTTGTGCTTGATTTCATCGCCCTCTATCGGCTGAAGAAGTGATAAAAAAAAACAAAATTTATTTTTGTTATCTTAAAACATTTTTGTTATCTTAAAACATTTATAAATATGTCACAAAAAGTTTAAAATTGATATTTAATAAATATAATTGAAAAAAAAAATTTTAAAAATATATGTTTTTTTCTACCAAAAGATTGGTACTACTCCCTTAAATAAAACGTATGTATTTATGGTGGCGGCCTGAACCACTCGGAGCAAAGTTTTGGGCCGCGAGGTCCGAGGTTCAAATCCGCCACCAGTAACAGAAAATTTTTACAATTGAAATTTATTTTTCTGATCGGTCGTCACCTCTCTGAAGACAATGTCAAACCTAAGAGAGTAAATAATTCCATGTAAATCTTCTTGAGAACATGCACATTAGCCGTTCGGAGTCGGGATAAAACTAGTAGGTCTAGTTTTTAATCAGTTGTGTATAAGCATTTAATAACACGCACAACACAATTCGATCATAATATGTTCGATCAAAGTTCTTTAAGAGCTGAAATGGCCAGTTTACTATTATTATTAATTAATGCGTCAAAAGTTTTAATATCTATCGTTTGACTTAATAACCAACATTTTTTTTAAACAAATTCTTAGACCTTTCAAAATCCCATATTTTACGGATATTTTTAAAATGATTATAATTCTTCTTATTCTGATTCTATTGAATATTTTTTGCATGAATATATTTACCTGGTGTTGCGTTACATATATAGCTTGTTTTATTTGGAGAATCTTTAACTGCTATATTGGGGGGAACAAATTGGAGCGGAGTTATTGATTTGGTGTACGCGGATTTTCCGTCAGCTAATTCTGTTCTGGACTTTTGTTGGTGATCGTTATTTTCTTCAACTTCTTCGATTTTTTTTGCTATAGCCGCTGGATAAGCTTTCGCATCATTTCTATTTTCTTTTCTTTTCAAACTCATTTCGTTGTGTTCTTTATTTAAAGGACTGACAATAGAGCTTCCATTTGATGATGGTGTTGAAACTCTCCTTTCTGAGTCTGCGGTTATTTTATTACCTCCAAAATCTTCTTTGATTTGTTTCGATAAAGAGGATTTTTTTAATTGATTTTGACAACTTTGCTGAATTAAATTACTCGAAATAGGAGGTTTTATTATTTTCTCCGTATTTTTTACTTTATTATGATCATAGTTTAATCCAAATCCTGCTTTAGTATTAGAACTTTCTGTAACAAACAAGAAAACAAATAATTTTAGTTAATTATACGGTTGAACATGGAAGTCAAAGTTCACCCACCCATTATCATTATCATAACTCTAAGTAATCGAATTTGTAAGTAGTGTTGTAATTCTTACTTTATCAAATTTTTCTATTTTGGCTGATTGTTAAAAATTCAACTTCTTCGAAGACATAATGGTAATTCCAAATATTAATTTTGGTACAGATTTATATGTAAAATCTGGTTGGCAAGTTTAAATAATAAAACTTTACATGAACATACTACCTCTTCAAATTCCGGTCGAGGTAAATGTAGTGCCTAGTATTTATGTGTCGCAGACTGGATCGTTTACGTACAATATGGCCGGCAAAAATTATGTTTTCGATGTTTAATGCATAAAAAAGTCCAAAAACAGGTTTTCAAGAATTTGAATTTGAATGGGTATGGCCCCTCCATTACAACTGGAATACAATTTGGTCCACAACTAGTTAACGACTGAAGTCACTTTAACCAAATTCTATTAAAAATTCTAGTTTGTGATAACCACGGACAAATAGCGTGGTAACTCCTATACAACTTAAATTTTCAACGAAACTCTTTAATATAATATTGCGAAGTATGTGAAGTATACAATAGGGGTGGGATATTGCACAAATTTTTGATTTTGATACTCAGGAAATTTTTTCAGATTTAGGGGAAAGAAGCTCAACCTATCTGGCAACACTTATAGCCAGCCTTATGGAGCCTATTTCGAACTGTTTGGGTATTTATGTGGACATCATGAAATTTCTCTAATGTCGCAGCAATCTTCGGAGCAGAAACTTTGGAGTTGCTTTTATTTCTGACAAAATAACTCGTTCATGGCGCGCTGTAAAGATCTTGGTCGACCTGATCGAAGTTTTGGTTGTAATGATCCCGTGTATAAATATTAATTAATTTTTTTATGAACACTAGAATGGCTTCTCCCGATTATTTAGCCAATATCTCGCACTTTATTATTTTGAAAATACAGCCTTAGAATTAATTTACGAACGTTCAGTGAGATTTCGGTATATTTTCCCATTTTTAAGACAAAAGGACAAATAATCTACGTTTATTACAAAAAAGAGAGTGACTGATGCGTATATTACTGAAATTTATAGCTAAAGACTTTAGATCCCGTTATTTCAAAGCTTTTTTCAAACGAAGCAATGCAAAGTTCAATCAAAAGCACAAATGTTTCTACACTTTTTTGGCTAAGAAATGTTTATTTTTTTGTTTCTTTTTTCATTTGTAGTGAAAAGAAAGTTGTTTTTGGCTTGAATTTTTGATGTTGTGTTAAAAATATATATGAAATATTAAAAATGTAAAAAAAAATTTTAGTTTTGTGTTAAAATGGTAAAAATTTAATAAATGTTTTAAAGAAACTGTTTTGTTTCTAAACTTTCTTGATTCACTGCACAAATTTTTATGCTGCCGGCTCAAATGTCCGCAATAGGAATAACAGCAGCAACAATGTACTAAGTTTAAATTGCGATAAGAATGGCTCGCTGCGAAGCCAATAATAGTGAATAAGTTTCAAGAGGCTGAGAAACTGCTCAGCGAGGGTACCGTATTACGACCAAGAGGCGCCGATAGCTAGCAAACCGAAACACGAAATAAAAAGTATTTAATTACGCTCAGTGAACCCGCGTATGACAGAGGGTGACGGGACTGATGGTACCGCCATAGATACATCTGTCAAAAATAGTACAAATTACAGAACGAAAAAATAAAAAAGAAAATTTAAAAGTAAAATATACAGTCAAATGACATTTGGTGGACGCAGCTCGTGAGAAAATAACCAGTTGTCACTTCTACCTTGTAATTATTGTATCATGCGTTTGTTGAATTCTGGCTTCGAAATACATTATGCGGACCTTACACGGTCAGTCATTTGACATCAAGCGTGCGTACGTGTGGATTAATGCCATTCCCTACACACATCAAGCATAGCGTTAATTTTTCATTATTCATTCTTTTTCGTGGTATACAGACGTACAAAGGGTTACGCAGACAATTGCATCGCATATTATTTCTGTCCTTGGACTTTAGGTTCCATAAACTGGGTAAAATTCAATGAACTCTGACGAAAAATGTTCGCATCACTGCTTGTGCGTTTTCAGCAGTGCGTACTTCAAGACGAGTTGTAAAATTGATCCAATGTGTTTGCACCTGCGTTTCGCATCAACACGTGAATACTCTTAATGGCCTAAGTACGCAATTTGCAATATTCACTCACCCACTGTTGCGGTTTGTTCTTCAACCTTCACACCCTTTTTTTGTTGGTCCGTTTAGTTTACTCTTTTCACTCATCTTTTCGAATATTAAATTATGTTTCATCTGTACCAACCATGTATCCTGGACGGCCCTTCTGTTTTTTGAAGTCGCAAAAATTCTGCGTCTTCCGGATTTGATTTGATATTAATTTTAATGCATTGGCGTGTGCAATGTCGAAAAAGTCATCTAATCTGTGGACAAACTCATCTTCCTGCTTTTTTTGTTTAACGCCGCCTCCGGTAGCACCCTTTTGCAATTGTCTCCATTAAACGACTAACGAACCAACTTTTTTTTACGTCTTCTCTGTCGTCGGAATAAATGTTTGTCTCCAAAAAATCATTATGTCCACCACCAAGTATGCACCAAGCTCCCTATAATACCACTTATTAATGAGCTTAATTTGAACACGGTTATCATATGTTAAATTTGACATAATATTCAGCAGAGTTTCACTTACTACTTTAGCTATTTGACCAATATCTAGATTTCTAATCACAACACACCACATATTAATATCAAAACATTTATTACATATTAGTTTAAGGTCAATTGATTTGTGTATGTAAATTAAAACACCACCTGTATGTCTGCTATGTGAATCGCAACTTATATGGTTATATTCAACAATTGCAATTTCCACATCGCTGATATTCTCAGTACACTAAGGGAAAAAAATATTAAATTTATCCAGAAACTTTTTTAATTTATCCAAGAAGCGAGTCATTTTTGCACCAATAACGCGATTGCTTAAATCGACTGCGTAAATATTTAAAATTTATTTAAATACTTTTTTAATTAAATAAAATATTAAAATATTTTATATTTATTTTCCGACCTATTTAAATACTTTTATAATATTAACTTTCGGAGAGAATTATAGATTCAAGGTTGTATAACAAAGAAAAAATAAAATTAGCTTTAAAAACAAATAATACTGTACAACAATTGTACAGTAACACAAAAACAAAAATTGATAAACTTGACAAATCCGATGTAATTTACAAAATTACATGCAACGGTGACGGGTCCAACGTATGTGACCAGGCATATGTTGGGACAACTAAAAACAAGCTACGGACAAGAATTTCTTCGCATCGATCGGACCAAAAAGCTCGCAGAGTTTTAGAACAAAAAACAGCACTTGCAGCTCACTGTATAGAACATGGACACACGCCTGATTTTGACAATGTGGAGATATTACAACAAGAGAACAATTACTTTAGACGATATACATTAGAAATGCTCCACATCATAAGCTTACCAGAAGAGAAGAGACTTAACTACAAAACAGACACAGACAGGTGCGCACACATATACAGGAAGTATGTTAAAAACAACAATTAAGAACCTGACGGCAGAAGAAGTGGATGTTTTTTGTTTATCTATTTATTAAAGTTCTAGTGTTAATCATTAAAATCTGTGATATAAATGTTAAATGTAAAATGTCAATTGTTAAATGTTAAATACTTAATGTTTTAATTGTTTAAATTGTAAGTTAAGTTGCGCAAAGTGAATGAAATTGTTAAAAATTATTGTATATGTTTTCAGATTCCCCTGATGATGATTGCCGACGGTAATCGAAATATCGGAAAATAAAATTAAAAATCAAAACAAATAAGTTTTTCATTTTTAATATTTTGGACCTTGAGCCCGCAAAATTCAACATATTAAAATATTTTAACAGAATTAATAAAATATATATTAAAATTATGCACGAATTTTTTTAAATATCTTTCAAATATTTACTTTTTTTACTATATATGTGGTTTTTTCACTTTATTGTGTTTGAATAAGATTATGTATTTCATATACATATTAGAGGTGTCCTTATTTAGGGCTACATAGGAAAAAAACTTAAGGTTTCAAGTGTTTTTATCTACAAAATGCAAATTTGAATATTTTTTATGGTTAAATCAATAGTAAATTCTTGTAAATCAGTATTACAACTTGTAAGTCTTCTTTAATGTTGAAATTATTTGACTAAAAGTTGATTAGCGAATATTTCTTAAACATTCTTTTAAAAATAAATTTTGTTTTGAGAGTTTTTAAATATTCTTTATATTTTTCTCATTATTATGCTTTCTTTATATTTTTGTTAATTATTTAATAATAACTTTTTAATATTTAACACAGAGTTATCTTTTATTATTTCAAATACAGTCGAATTTCTCTAAAACGAATTTACAGTTATTATCAAGTTTTTTTATTTTATTTTATATTGTTTTTTTATATTAAGTTAAGTAATTAGTAAGTTTAGTTTATATACAAAACTTTCCACTTTTCTTTCATAACAAAATCTTTCAAGACATAAATAGAATAAAACACATTGTCGATACGTTTTTCTTCATCTCCTTCTTGATTTTTTTAAAAACACTGACTTCTTGTTAAATAATGTTTGTATACTGCTGCGAGGAATTTCGAACTGCTAAGCAACATCTTCGTTCACTTCTTCACTTATATTAATAACTTATTTCAAGGGAAAAGCTGCTTCGTTGCGACAATTTTAATCACTAAACACAAGCAACTGCTGTCAAAATTTTTAGGATTGAGACTTTGTTTGGGGAATCCCATAAATATGTTTTAGCTTTTTCTCAAGTTTTATTGATTTTGTTGTATAGAAGTTCCTTATAAGGAAATTCGACTGTAATAATAGGGAATTTATATATTAACCCATTAAGTCCGGGAAGAGCACAATTTTAATATGATGTTTGAGACTTATTTTCTGCTATTAAAAATTGGAATAAAAAATTCCAAACATACCTATTCTACTATTTTTGGGGTCGCTCTTTCGATTGGTCCAGTCGGATTTGCAAAATAATGACTTTTGGAACCAATATGGCGAATTTTAATTAAAAAAATAACGAATTTTTTTGCGTTTTTCTTTTTTGTGAATCTTTTTCGCATAAATAAAGTTACTGAATCGGTGCCAAACTAAAACCAAAAGTGCACAAAATATCTAAAGTATAACTATGAATATTTTTTTTTTGTTTGAATCAACCTAACCTCTTCAATATATCAATACGTAAAAAGTTAACGTTATTTGGTAAATTATGAGTATAATTAATAAAATTTACATCTCTAATAATATAATTGTCCCAAAAATATATAAAGAAGGGGTTTTTGAGATCGCTGATCACAAATTTGAGGTAAGATTTTCAAAATTTAAGATGGCGGATTCAATATATCCGACCGAATTTCATAAAATCTTCAAAATTACAAGAAAATGTGTATAAGGGAGTTTTTGAGGCCGTTGATCACGAATTCGAAGTTAGATTTTCAAAATTTAAGATCGTGGATCTGTAGCTGATTAAATTTCATGAAATGTCTGAAACCAATGCGATAATGTTTATTATACGGGGTGTTTACGATAAAAAATTGGTTGTTTCCGTCCGTTAGCCGTTTTATAAACGCCTCCTAACTGGAACCTTGTAAAACCTTTATATTTTTATAATTCAAACGAAGTTATCTAGCATTTATAAATTAAGTCTAATATTTTATATTGTAATATTCGTAATTTTAGATACTTAAAAAATCCGAAATCCTAAGGAAAAATAAATAAAAAAAAAAAAAAATTTAAAAAAAAACAAATAAAAAATAAATAAAAAAACAAAATAAAATAAAAACATAAAAAAAATTAAATAAAAAAAAAATAAAAAATACTCTTGGCGTCCACCTCAACCTGGTTTGAGTTGGGAAACATTTATACAACGACTAACGGACGGAAACAATCAAACATCGTAAACACCCCGTATAATAAACATTATCACATTATCACATTAGTTTCAGTCATTCCATGAAATTTAATCGGCTACAGATCGACCATCTTGAATTTTGAAATTCTAACTTCGAATTCGTGATCAACGGCCTCAAAAACCGCCTTATACACATTTTCTTGTAATTTTGAAGATTTTATGAAATTTGGTTGGCCATATTGAATCCGCCATCTTAAATTTTAAAAATCTTACCTCAAATTTGTGATCAGCGATCTCAAAAACCCCTTCTTTATATATTTTTGGGACAATTATATTATTAGAGATGTAAATTTTATTAATTATACTCATAATTTACCAAATAACGTTAATTTTTTACGTATTGATATATTGAAGAGGTTAGGTTGATTCAAACAAAAAAAAAAATATTCATAGTTATACTTTAGATATTTTGTGCACTTTTGGTTTTAGTTTGGCACCGATTCAGTAACTTTATTTATGCGAAAAAGATTCACAAAAAAGAAAAACGCAAAAAATTTCGTTATTTTTTTAATTAAAATGCGCCATATTGGTTCCAAAAGTCATTATTATGCAAATCCGACTGCACCAATCGAAAGAGCGACTCCAAAAATAGTAGACTAGGTATGTTTGGAATTTTTTATTCCAATTTTTTATAGCAGAAAATAAGTCTCAAACATCATATTAAAATTGTGCTCTTCCCGGACTTAATGGGTTAAGCAAAAGATTAATGATTTTTTAAGAGCTTTATTTTTTTGATATTGGGGTGGTACATTAGGATGGTAGCAACTGAGATCTGGAGGGTAAGTACTAGAACGGTGCACCTGAGGTCAATGACCTCTATAGAGGTCATATTGGTCTCTTTAAGACAAAAACATTGATATACCAAACTTTAAAATCCGACTGTTCAAACCAGCGATATGAAGAAATATGTCAATGCGCAACCCCCACGTTCGGTAAAAAAAAATTTTTTTTCGTAATTGTCTTGCAAAAATACGTCATATTCGCTGGTATACGGCGAACTTTTTTTTTGAGGTACGGTCTAATGTACATATTTTTACGTATTACATTTTCTTTCCACTTTTTACCAATTCTTGAAAATAATTTTATTAACAATAGACATTTTGTCAAATTTCTTACTAATAATACTTACTTTTAAGTGTGTGTTTTATTGAAATCAATCTATTGATTTTAGAGAAATTTTTATTTTAAAAATGTTAAATTTATTGAATTTTATGAATTTTGAAATAATACCAATTAAAAAAATATATAATAAAAATCAAACAATTGGGAAAAATGCAGAACAAGTTAGGAAAAGCTTATATTTAAGACACTTTAGTAAATTTAATTTATCTTTTAGATAAAACTTTCATGATTTCGTATCAGGGACCGCAAATAGGGACTATCGCTATAAATGTATCAATCTTTTGTAACGATTATTTTTTATCGTAATTTTTTCGATCAAAAATAAAAATTACTTTTTTAATCGATATTTTTTTTTAAACAGAAATAAAATTTATCATATGATTCTTATTTGTTCGAACAGAAATAGATATCTTTCTTCGTTTTCGAGATATGGAGCTTTTTTGTAACTTTTAAGTTTTAATTATATTATAATTTATATCTTAATACACATTTTCCATTTTTTGCTCGATATATTTTCGATAAAAAATAATTTTTTAAATCTGATCGAAAAAATATCGTCCATGATTGATTTTTATTTCTGATTAGAAAAATATAAATCAATGCTTCATTTCTAATAACGATTAAAGAATAATTTCTATTTCTGTTCGAAAAAATAACAATTATATGATAAATTTTATTTCTGTTTAAAAAAAATATCGATTAAAAAAGTAATTTTTATTTTTGATCGAAAAATTACGATAAGTCTTAAATATAAGCTTTTCCTAACTTGTTCTGCATTTTTCCCAATTGTTTGATATTTATTATGTTTTATTTAATTGGTATTATTTAAAAATTCATAAAATTCTATAACTTTAACATTTTTAAAATAAAAATTTCTCTAAAATCAATAGATTGATTTCAATAAAACACAAACTTAAAAGTAAGTATTATTAGTAAGAAATTTGACAAAATGTCTATTGTTAATTAAATCATTTTCAAGAATTGGTAAAAAGTCGAAATAAAATGTAATACGTAAGCATATGTACATACACTAAGGGAAAAAATATTAAATTTATCCAAAAACTTTTTTAATTTATCCAAAAAGCGAGTCATTTTTGCACCAATAACGCATTTGAATAAATCGACTACGTAAATATTTAAAATTTATTTGAATACTTTTTTAATTAAATTAAATATTTAAACAGAATTAATAAAAAATATATTAAAATTATGCACGAATTTTTTTAAAATATCTTTCAAATATTTACTATTTGAAAATAAACTATCGCATTTACAGAAAATTTGAATAAAAACATTGAAATTAAAAAAAACATATTTAAATTGAATATGTTATTAATGGTTTTATGGTATTATTTTCTTCATATTGCGTTCATCAAATGCCATTGCCTGCATAATTTATTATCGCTTCACTTTTTTCGTTCTCTAATTTATACTATGTTTGACAGTTGGTGCAATATTAGTGCAAAAAAAAAGTAATGTACAAAATATGTTTAGGCAGAAGCAAATTATGCAGGTAAATGACAACCGGTCCAAGATATTCTTGAAAATACCGAGTTGTCACTCCACCCTACATAATTTAATTTCTTTGCCAAACATGCATAATATATTACTCTTGCAACAATAACTAAATGAGAACTATAAGAACTGCAAATGCAAGAAATAAATTCAGGAACAGAGTGCGATGCTGTTGCTGCTTGTCGGAGTATGTGTGTAAATGTGCGATGCTGTTGCTGCTTGCTTGTATGGAATATGTGTGTACGTGTGTGGTATAAATAAAATTCAAATGCGGGAAAAAAACGAGTTGTAGGGAAAATATTTGATTTATCCACGTAAATATTTAAATAAAATTGATACTCAGGCGTGGATAATGTTAATATGCATTATTTTCCTTAGTGTATATGTATGTTTACTACCTAAGCTTAAAAAATAAAAAAAAAATTACTGAAAAGAAATAAACTCTTTGAATCACATTTATTTAATTTGCAATTTAATATAATTATTTATTAAAAAATTGTTTTAAAAAAATAATAATGCGAAATTAAAAAAAAAAATCATGCCAGTCGCCGGAATTGAATTGATATTGATATTACCTAAGCTTAAATAAAAAAAAATGACTGAAAAGAAATAAATCATTTGGCTCAAATTTATAAAAATTACAAATTATTTCTTAAAAATTAATTAAAAATAATAATAAAAAATGTATATTTAAAAAAAAAAAAAAAATCATGCTGCCGTAATAACAAAAAAAAAAAAAATGCCAGACGCCGGAATTGAACCCGCGCCTCCGAAATCATTTCCAATAAAATTGTAATATGCGAAAAAATGTCAGCTTCATAGAAATCAAATAAAATTGCGAAAAAATGCGCTGTTGCAAATTTTCGCTATTTTTGTTGATATAAATAGCAATTACAAACACAATCACAAAATTTAAATGATTTGTGCTCTTCGCAACAAGAAGCAAAGCTGTGTTTCTGAGCAGCGCAGCATGTTTCACGATTTTATCAAAAACACAACATGTTTCACTTCTCGTTGACCCGTCAGGTTCGCTCACGAAATTCTATTAAAATAACATTTTGGAGGTCTTCTCTTTTTATGTCTTTGACCGGGGTATTGAAGGATCGGAGTTGGTAGTAATATAGGATTGTTCGAATGACGCTTGTTCTTACTTTCTTTGCAGATTACGCGTTCTTTTATGAGTTTTTTAATTTTACTAGTCATTGCGGTTTACTAGTCAATATATACTCGGATCATTATCTTGTCGCAGCCAAGATCCGTACACGCCTGTGCGCAACCAAGAATGCGCGCAATCCAGCACAGAGAAAGCTAGACGTCGAAAAGCTGCAATCAAAGCAAACAGCCGAAGACTTCGCTACTCGACTCTCACTCCTGCTTCAAGAAAGCACTCCTCCGATCGACGATGTATGCGCGCAGTGGAATCATATTTCCCACTCTATGCGTACGGCTGCCGAAGAGGTGATTGGCTATCACCGCCCTCGCCGAAACCAGTAACACGACCAGGAGTGTCGCGACGCCACTGCAGAAAAAGACGCCGCCTACAAAGCCACTCTGCAGTCGGTTGTAACGCGAGCTGCTAAGGAGCGATACAAAGAGAAGAGGAGAGAAGAGAGACGCATTTTCAGGCGAAAGAAAAGGGAAGCGGAAATGCGTGAGTGCGAGAAAATTGAGATGTATGGTGACAGGAATGAGGTCCGAAAATTTTTCGAAAAAATAAGACGCCTGGCCGATGGTTTCAAGACCGGGGCCTCTTCCTGCAAGGATGAAAATGGGAATCTAGTGACAGATATCCAGAGTACACTGATGATGTGGAGGGAACACTTCTCTAGGCTTCTGAATGGCGACGACGACAACAATCCCGCCAATAGAGATGATATTCCGGAATCCCCAATTTTGGACGACAGCGTTGAAGTTCCGCTGCCCGACCATAGTGAAGTCTTGAAAGCTATAGCTCGGCTTAAAAACAAAGCCGCAGGAGCCGATGGCTTACCTGCTGAGCTCTTCAAGAATGGAGGCGAAGCTCTATTTAAATGCATTCATGAGCTTCTATGCAGAATATGGTCGGAGGAATGCATTCCAAACGATTGGAACCTCAGTGTGCTCTGCCGAATCCACAAGAAAGGCGATCCCACAATTTGCGCCAACTACCGTGGGATAAGCCTTCTGAATATCGCATATAAGGTTCTGTCGAGCGTACTATGTGAAAGACTGAAGCCCATCGTAAACCAGCTGATTGGACCTTATCAGTGTGGCTTCAGACCTGGCAAATCCACCATAGACCAGATATTTACGCTACGACAAATCTTGGAGAAGACCCTAGAAAAACAAATCGACACACACCATCTTTTTGTCGATTACAAAGCCGCCTTCGACAGTCCAATAAGGAATCATCTATATTCCACCATGTCTGAATTTGGTATTCCTGCAAAGCTCATCCGCCTTTGCAGAATGACACTGAGCAACACCAGCAGCACAGTTAAAATCGGGAAGGACCTCACTCCTCCATTCGATACCAAACGAGGTTTCAGACAAGGTGATTCCTTATCGTGCGACTTTTTCAACCTAATGATGGAGAAGATCATCCGAGCTGCTGATTTGAGACGCAGTGGCACGATATTCTACAAAAGTATTATGCTGCTGGCGTATGCTGATGATATCGATATCATTGGCCATAATACGCGCGAAGTCAGTGCAGCATTCTCCAGGTTAGCGAAAGAGTCGAGTCGAATGGGTCTTGTAGTGAACGCAGATAAGACGAAATACCTAGTGGCAACAAATAAACAGTCCCAGCGTCTTGGAAACCACGTCACTGTTGACAACATCTCTTTCGAGGTTGTTAAGGACTTCGTCTACCTGGGATCCAGCGTAAACTCTTTCAACGATGTCAGTATTGAGATAAATTGAAGGATAACTCTTGCCAACAGGTGTTACTTTGGGCTGAGTAGGCAATTAAGAAGCAGAGCCCTCTCTCGACGAACAAAACTCACGCTCTATAAGTCACTAATCATGCCCGTCCTATTATATGCAGCACAAACCTGGACGTTGAGCAGTTCTGATGAAAACACTTTGGGAGCCTTCGAGAGAAAGATCCTTCGTAAAATCTTCGGTCCAATCTGCGTCAATGGCGAGTACCGAATTCGATGGAACCACGAGCTGTATGAGCTGTACGCTGACATAGACATAGTTAAGCGTATTAAAATCGAGCGGCTCTGCTGGCTAGGTCATGTTGAGGGAATGGAAAACGACGCTCCAGCGAAAAAAATATTCGATTCGGTGCCCGGTGGTGGTCAACGCAGAAGAGGACGCCCACATCTTCGTTGGAAGGATCAGGTGTTGGATAACCTGACTACACTTGGTGTTTCCAACTGGCGCCAGCAAGCGCAAAATAGAAATGGCTGGCGGAATTTCTTATACGAGGCCAAAACCGACCTTCGGTTGTAAGCGCCAGATAAGTAAGTAAGTCATTGCGGGAAAATAAAAAGTTTCAAATATTTGTAATTTGTTTCCTCTTGCGTTTCTATGAGCGCGTTTATGGACCTTTAACATTATTTCAATTTGTTCTTGTTCACTTTTAATGTCTTCGACCTGTTTATTTGTAAACCTAACCTTGTAATTTCGAAAGTGTTCTGGAAATATTTCTTGTATTATGCCCATAACTGGTAGAGATGTTTTTATACAGTTTATTATTGATGGATATAGATGTTTTTTTAAAATCGCTACTAAGACTTGTTTATCGTAGTGTTGTTGATATATTGTATGCCTATGATAGGTAGGAAAAACAATTTCGAATTTGTAATCTGGTGTTGAGTTGATCTCGAGAAAAATTTGGTTTGGATTTTGAAAAAAAAAATACATTTATTGGAACATCTACGTGCGATATAAGATTAGGCAAGGAGCTGTCGTCGCTATGTGTAGCGATAGACAATGTATGAACGTCATTTTCTTGAGAGTGCGTCAGCTACTAAGTTTGCTTTGCCTGGCTTATAAAGAAGCTCATAATCGTATTCTTCAAGGATTGTCTTCCAGCGCTTCATTTTGTCAAGGGTTTAGCTAGTTTAGCATAATCCCTAACAAATCTTCGGTAGTAGCCTGAGAAACCTAAGAATGATCGTAGTTCTTTAAGAGTATTAGGCTGTGGAAAATCAGCTATTGCTTTGACTTTGGCGGGATTTGTTCTGATTCCATTAGCTAAAACAATGTACCCTAAGAATTCGACGTGTCTCTGGAGAAATTTACACTTGTCTAATTGCACTTTTAAGTTCGCATCTTCCAATGTTTTAAAAACTTTTTGTATATTATCTAAATGCTCTTGTTCCATTTTGCTAAAGATGATGATATCATCTATAAAAAAGTAACAAATCTTGCTGATATGCTCATGCAATATATCGTCGAGGGCCCGCTGAAATATTGATGGCGCATTTTTAAGGCCGAAAGGCAGACGTGTAAATTCGTATTTACCGTTGCAAACAGAAAACGCTGTTTTCTCAAAATCTTTTGGTTTTAATGGGATTTGGTGAAAGGCTGTTTTTAAATCAAGTACTAATAAATTGGAGTTTTCGCCTAAATGAGACGTTTCGTTATTAATTCTGGTATAGGGTACCGATCTTAAATAGTTACAGAATTTAGTTTCCTATAATCTATAACTATCCTATATTGCTTATTACCTTCTGAGTCTGGTTTTTTGCTAACTACCCAAACTGGCGAATTATAAGGGGAACGTGAAGGTTTGATGATGCCATCCTGTAATAGTTTAGCAATTTATTTTTCAATTCCCGATTTTAATGATACTGGATATGGATAGAATTTAGTGTATACCGGAGAATCAGATTTCGTACGTATTTCGTAACTTTTGTAACTTTTGTTGTACAGGTAAGGCTTTCGTCGGGTTAACCAAAAAGATTTGGATATTTTCTTACTATGTTGTGTAGTTTTTCTTTTTGTGGCATAGTCAAGTCGTTGTCATGTATTTCCATTAAGTTGACTGGGGAACGGGATGTGAGCTGCTTAATTTTTATTTTCAGGCCATTCTTTATTTGTAAAATATACTGGTTAATATTAATGACGGCTTCGAGCTCCTTTAGTGTGTCATTGCCGAGAATCCCGTTGAAAGATTTCAATGTTGGCAATAAATAAAATTTTATTCTTTCTTTAGAATTGAACAAGCTAATAAAAGCATGTTCTTTGATTTCTACATTACCTGCTACCGATTTTGCGTAAAAAATTTCTTCGTTAACTAATGGTTTCTTAATGAAATGTGGCTGAATACAATTTTTTGTTGAGCCTGTATCAATTAAGATTTTTAAAATTTCACCGCTCTTCGTTTTGCATTCTATATAGGGTAACGAAGAGCTTAGCATCCTAAAACATGAATATCGCTAAACTCCAAAGGTTGGTTTTCAAGGATTGCAGGTTCTTCTGTGGATGCTAGATAATCGTCCAAAGTTTGGTCCGGTTTCTCGTTTGCTTGTTCGAAAGTTGTCTCATACTCGGGGTATTCTGAGTCAATATAAAAATTTCGTGAAATTTTACGCTGGGGTTGGTTTACTAATGGTGGTGTCTATCCGTGACATAATTAGTTTTTGGTCTATTCATATAATCAATTTTCCTGCTAGGCATATTATTTAGAATTAAAGATAAATGTTTAAAGACACGTTGATAGAATTCTTGCACTGGTAATTTACCTTGTACAAGCGAAGTCATTTGATATTCGAGAGTTGAGAGATCTCTCTTATCTGCATAATGTAAGGACAGGCATTTAGAAATATCCACCCTATATAGATTCGAATTATATGATTCAAGAGCTATGTCGGCCTCTCCTACTATCTTGTTTCTAATTGTATTCAAAATACCGTAATATCTAGGTGTACCTTTATTTCTTTCGTATATTTGTAATACACGCTCTACGCTTTTCCTCAATGAGTTGAACTCACCTTGCTTCCCTGAGAATTCTCGTAGACATTTCACAATGTCGGGAATTTTATCGAGGTCCCCAAGTTCGTTTCTATATTCTTCATTGATAACTTGGTCACTAACTGTGCTAGGACAAGCATTGGGATTAAGAGCTGCCTGTACCACAGCCGGTACATGTTGCCTTAACATCTGAGAAGTGATTTCAGAAATGATTGGTGCTAGTTCACCCATTGATATCATTCTTTGCTGAGGCTCAGCACTATTATGGTTGTTAAGGACTGGAGGACGAATCAGATTATTCGGATTTGACATTTTTCTCTTGATTAGAAAAAAGTTTTTTAAACGAAATAATAGGTTTGATTTTTGTATAAAGTTGGCTTTAGAGCTTCTTTCGACTTAGTTTCATTTTTCGAAAATTTTAATTTGGTTATAAATACCTCTCTATTTTTTGTAAATCTTTATTTAGGGATTTTTTTCAACTTTCTTGAAATAAATTTCTTTTTTCTTTTCACAACAATGATTGCATTATTACTTTTTGTTTGTATTTAACTTTTTCTAATATTTGAAATAGCTAAAAACGATTTATTTGTTTTTACATCTGTCACTTAATTTCTATACATTAGTATTTATTTGACTTACAATATAATAATGTTGACGAGCTGCATAGTGGTGTCTTCAAGAGATATTTACGCTGCTTGTTTCAGTTTGAGTAATTTCTTGCAGGTTTCCAGCTTTCTTGCAGGTTGGCTATTGATGATTTCAGTTTGTTTTTTCTGATTAATCTCAGGTTTTTGTTTTAGAGTTGGCAGACAGGCTAGCACGTAATGCTTCCGTTTCACCGTAGTTACTAAGGGGCCTTTATCTGTGCTTGTTTTTGGAAAAAAAATGTTTTTCGCACTACTTAAGGACGTCTTTTCTACTGTTTTTACGCTGCTTTGCACTACTTGAGGGATTTGCAGTTTTTTTTTTTTCAAAGTCTTTTGCACTACTTGAGGGCTTTCTCTTATTTTTCTGCTTTTACACTATTTTGCACTACTTAAGGGCTTTATAGCTTTGCAGTATTTTGCACTACTTGAGGGCTTTATTTCTTTAAAATTACGCGCTGCTTTTTACGGCACTTTTTTTCCTTATTGCTGCACTACTTCAGGGCTTTTGCAAAAAAGGATACGCGTATTAAAACGTTTTAAGTTTGCTCGGGCGCCAGTTAAATAAATTGATTGTTATATTTGTTTTTAAAAAAGCATCAGAGCGAACTCGGACGGCTTTTTCTTCCTTTATTTAATTGTCAATTTAGACTAAAGTACAAAATTTTTTTAAGTTAACTTATTACCTAAAGCTGCACTGATATTCCGCCGCTGCTGCTGCTACTGTTGTTGTTGTTACTGTTGCACAGTGGCCGAAAAGGCTCATTTAGCGGCTTTTAATCAATAGCGCTTAGGGAAAATTTTTTTTGTTTGTGTAATGTTTTTTTTTAATTGAAAACAGATTAAGCTACAATGCTAAACAAAAAAATGTTTTTTAAAAATATATTTATATTTTTTTTTTTTTGTGAAAATTGCAACTTTTTTTCATATTTTAGACTTTTTTATTTTATTCAGAAAACTCCGTAAAGTCAAAATATTTAATGTTTCATATTCCTTTGGGCTGAAAATATATAAAATTTTTATATAAAAACATTTTTTTTTTTAAAACATTCATTTATTTATTTTTTTTTTTTTTATTTTTTTTTCTGTTGAAATAACTATTTTGGCCATATGCAGTCTTCATATATTTAAGTTGTTTTCATCACAAAAATTTAATTATAATTAAAAAAAAAAAAAAATAATAACTGTAGTAATGACAATAGTAATAAAAGTGTTTTATTCCGTTTCGGAGCAACTAGATGAATCTAAGGTGCAAATGAAAAAAACTATTCAGAGTCGGAGCTTTCAGAATTAAGGCCGCCAGGTATATCATTCATATTTAAAAGAAGCTGCTTGACCCCATCATCTATTTGGATGTGTTTTTTTCGAGTATTTCGAGGTGATTTTAGATTTAGATGTAATAAAAGGATCCGACGAAACCAATAGAGCGTGCAGTAAGTCTTCCATTGTGTGCAATCTCGTGTCTTTTCGCGTGTGGTTCAGCCTATAAGTGCGAAAATCTTTATTTCTCGCCTCAAGTGCCTCTTCTGACATCATTCCTATTGGTAGCGAAACTTTGTCAATAATTTCTGCTCCATGTATAAATATTTTATGTACAGATTGAGGCATATTAAGCCAAGGGTATTCGGAAACAAATATTTTTGCAGTTTCCCAGGCATACATATATGCGAAAAGCCTCTACGTTAATTGCATACCCACATGCCATTGTGCGCAATATTATACCAAACCTTTTTATAAGTTCCATTTTTACTCCAGTTACTATAGAGGCCATGGTTGGCTGCTCGAAAAACATTCTGGCGGTATTCCCAGTGTTTGTATTCCCCGAACCCGTCGTTGGAATGTTCACCAAAATACCCAATTCTTTTCTTAGTTCAAGTTGAATTTTTCTTTTGGTTTGTTCAGCAATTTCTTTATTTTCTCCACGTATTTGCCAATTTTTGATGGGTATTCTGTAGGCGATATGAATTATACACTCGAAGCACCATATCCAAGCATGAAGTGTCGACAATCCATATTCGTACAAGTAGTTTTGTGGCTGCCTCAGTTGGACCAAATTTAGATTGTTCATCAATTTTGGTGTCGCACCACAAATTCCACAAGCCAGTGATGATGACTCCGCTATGGTATTAAACACTTTTCCATCGATCATGGTCAAATGAAATTCGTGTGTTACTTCAAAAGAACTTAATTTTGTCGGCAGAATTTGTGCAATTTGTCTTTTTACATTTTCTATCTCAGCCCTTACTAAATCCGCTGACTCTTTTTCAAAAATGATTTTAATGGGTCTGCAGAACCGAGTTGAAGAAGGCCGGTTATTTTGCCATAGTATTGCGGGTCCTTTTTTAATTTGTAAAGGAACAATACATACAGCAAATAAATGCTCATCAATTGTTCCAGTATCAGAAACACTGAAACGTTGACGGTAAGTAGAGTGCCCACTGCTATCGTCACAGCCCCATTTAAATATTGCTTTTATGCAATCGTTATTATTGCCTACAGTCATGAGATATTCAAAAGCTGTTGAAAAGCCTTGCATTATACGTGCAATAGTATGGTCTACGAGACTTTGCAAGCCAACTTCAGCTGAACGTTCAGTTACGTGTATGTCACTGGGGTAACACTCCCTTTTAGTTTTAGCCAAAATATCGTAGCTTGGATAAATATTGGCGTTTCGTTCTTTGGCACCAGATTGCATTTCTCTGTATGACCTTTTTGAGTATCCACCATCAATATAAAGAGCTAAAGCTTCCTCAGGTGTATACGGAATATTGGTTTTTGCTTCAGAGTCTGCAGATTTAAGCATTTTTGGAGCTATTGCAGATTCTGAACGTAACTTTGAAACAACCTGTGAAGCGCTTCTTTTTCCAGCCTTGTAAAGACTCACGCTCGTTGCTACCATTGACTCTTCGTTCGGTGTTTCATTGACAATTGATGCAATTTTTTTTATTTGAGTCTTCCTTGTGCACTCTGAAAAAGGTTTCTCATTACGTTGGGCAACGGCTGGATTAGGGAAAATAATGTCTTCATCCAACCACATCTTATTTCGCTTTTCGAACACTGCCAAAACTATATGACTTTCTTTCCACTTTTGTACAAGTTGGCTCATAAAATTTCTTAATTGTTTTTGAATTTGTCGGTATTGCTCTTCGCTATATTTCGAGCGATCAATGATATTAGAAAATACATGATTTTCAACCATTAAAAATTTGTTTGTTTACACTGGTTCACTATGCCATATTAAAAAAAGGGTGCGTTTAGATTCTGCCATTGTAACTAAAAAACGAAAAAAATAAAAAGTTTGCAAAAACTAGCAGCCTATATTTAAACTTGACATAGATAACAACCCATTTAAACAAACTAAGCAAACAGTGAACCCAATCCGGTCCAATCCACCTTACTTTTATTCCACACAAAATTGGATTTCATATCTAAAAACACTTTCACAAAGGACATTTTTTTTTCAACTGTTAAGCACTAAAACATACAATCACAGGTCACAAACCATTTTTTTTTTATTTAATACATACCTTTTAATTAAAATAATATCGCAAATCTTATTAACAAATTAAATATTTCATTTTTTCCTCTCAACAAAATTTCACTTGAAACAAGCTCAAAAACATGTGTTAACTTTGCTGAAACATGTGTCAAGTTTGAATGCTCACAGCTGTGCGAATATTGGGAACAAAACAAAAAAGAAAACAGAAAAAAATCCGTTGCGGTTTAAATTTTCAAAAAAAAAATAATAAAGTTTGCCATATTATGACTTTTAACATTTCGCTGAAGCGCCGCTAGATGGGGTATTCCGGCCACTGTGTGTTGGTTGCTTTCTTATAAATTCTCCTGCGTCAGCATAAATATTTTCCAAAGCAGCATGATTGCAAAATTAAGTGGAGCGGTCGATAACTTCGAAAGCGCAGTATGATTATGAAATATGTGTAATTAATAAGCTTAATTTAATGAGGTCGGTTATTGACCGACAGTTTGCGTTGTTAACTACATTTGGTATATTTATCGTTAACATATAATTTGTTGTACCATCATCATCTGTTGTTGATCATCTGTCCCGGATAATCTTCTTTGTCGATCTCCGAGCGAACGTCGTTACCCTGGTCTTCATTATTAAAGACGTACATTCTGTTATTATTTCTATTGTTGAAATTTCTGGTTGTGTTGTAATCATCAAAATTGCGTCTTTGCGCATTTTGGCTATTATTTCTTTGGTAACTATTTCTAACAAAATTGTTTTTATTGTTATTATAATTTTGATTGTTATTACTGTAGGTTCTGAAATTATTGTTGTTACATCTATTAACATTGTTATTGTTCTGTCTAAAGTTGTTTCTGTTCAAATTGTTGTTGTTTAGTCTAAAAGTATTGTTATTATTATTATTGTTGTTGTTGTAGGTATTTCGTGTGTAATTGTTATTATTATTTTGTCGTCCCCTGTATGAATTGTTGAAGTTGGAATTCTGTTGTTTGTTTGCTTTAAAATACATTAACTGATGATTTGTTTTTATATTCTTTTCTAGCTCTAAAGCTAGGTTTGTTGCGTCAATAAATGTTTATGGTTGAGCCGCGAAAATTGTGTTCTTTAACCCTGGAAGGACATGCTTATTTTTTGTACGTAAGGGTCATGCTTCGTCGATTCGACGACAACATTTTTTAAAATGGCCCTACTGATTTCCTATCCGACAAAATCTTTAAAAATCACTTGTTCTTGATTATTAAGTTTATTAAGAGTAAAGGAAAAATGTAATGCATTTTATTTATAAAAGTTTTTAATACAAAAATTCATTTTCACAGTTTGAGTTTTTTGGTTTGTTTTACAAAAGGTAAAAAATGCGTCGTCGATTCGACGAAGCATATCCTTCCAGTGTTAAGTCATCTTTCAGTCCATTTTTACAAATAGTCTAAGCATATGATTCATTCATTTTCATGACTAATGGCTTCATTTTGTATTTCTATCCGATCAATAGTTTTGTTCAAAATAGTGTTTGTTCGTGTTTTTGAAATTTGTAATTTGAACAGAATCAAACAACGAAAACAGCTGATCAGCTAGCGAACGATGTCGAAGTATAGTTACATAGTTGCAATATGTTATTCCAACGATCACTAAAACACCGAATTCAAACGTCAAAATCAAACGAATGCTTTCGTGTTATCGTTGTGATGTATTCGTTGAGAAAAATTTATTTTTAAATCGATATTTTAACAAAAAAATGCGTATATATGATAAAATTTATTTATATATTAACATATAAGTGCAATTTAAGTACTTAAAATTTATTAATTAAAAATTTAATATAATTTAGTAATTACTTAAATTTCAATATTAAAAAAACAAGCAATATTTTTCAGCGCTTGTGAGGCAGCTGGAGGCCAATTCAAACTTTTTTTTTATTTTTCTTCCAATTCAAATTTGGGCAGATCTAAACAGAAAAAAAAATTGCAGAAAAGAATAGCAACATCCAAGCAAAAGGCGGTGATTTTTGTCGGTTAACTACAAGTAATAAATAGAAGCAGACCATGATATCATTCTGCTTATGTCGAAGGCAGCACACTTGTAGCCAATAGAACAACCTGCAGCACAGCTTACACCACAACCTACAATTATACCTACAACACAGTTGAAAACACAAACAATGTTGAAAACGTTGAAGTGAAAAAAAAAAACAACAACCACAGCAGCTGAAGATTGATTTACACAAAAAGCTGTTTTTGACAGGAGATGTTTTCTTGTAGAAGAGAAAATAAGCAGTTGTCAATGCTACCTTGTATTATTATACCATGTTACGGAACAAACCTTCTCGCCACACTGTTTCGTTCAGTTCGTTGAGTTTACGTTTGCTTATTTTGGGCAACAACATTGAATTGCATTTAAGCGAACATTTTTGTCTTCATTCGTTACGGAGCGACTCGTCTATTGTGGTTAGGGCTTATGTTATAAACATGGTATAATAATACAATGAAGCATTGACAGTTGCTTGGAAAACTCTCCTGTCAAAATATATACTCAAAAAGAGAGCGTTCACAATCGGCCATTGAAAACACAAGCAATGTTGAAAACGTAGAAGTGAAAAAAAACAACAACAAGTTTTTCGAGCTCTAGGCCAAGCATGTTGTCAACAAGACAACATGAAGAACAAAGAAGGCAACAACCAACAACAACAACAACAACAACAACAACAACGGCTCTGTATAGAGCAAACCACACAGCTTGACTATACAGACTGTTTCATTGGCCGCTACACCAACTCATCAGTAGCCTTTGTATGACTTTACACTGTGATCCACTCAAGCTACTTAGGTTCTACTTATACTGCCAATATGCCGAGAAAGTTACCCGGAATTTGTTTTTGGCAGAGGACGCTTGAATTTTTGTAACTGAGTTCTTATCTACTTTTTGATGCATACTGTACTAAGGTTAACAACCTAGATCGTATCATACTTTTAGGCATTTCGAAGATGCACATGAATTTAGGCTATGCCTAAAAGTATGATACGATCTAGGTTGTTAACCTTAGTACAGTATGCATCAAAAAGTAGATAAGAACTCAGTTACAAAAATTCAAGCGTCCTCTGCCAAAAACAAATTCCGGGTAACTTTCTCGGCATATTGGCAGTATATGTAGAACCTAAGTAGCTTGAGTGGATCACAGTGTAAAGTCATACAAAGGCTACTGATGAGTTGGTGTAGCGGCCAATGAAACAGTCTGTATAGTCAAGCTGTGTGGTTTGCTCTATACAGAGCCGTTGTTGTTGTTGTTGTTGTTGTTGTTGTTGTTGTTGTTGTTGTTGGTTGTTGCCTTCTTTGTTCTTCATGTTGTCTTGTTGACAACATGCTTGGCCTAGAGCTCGAAAAACTTGTTTTCAATATAAATAATAAGAGGCCGTATACAAATATTAATAAAAAACAACAACTTCAGCAGCTGCTGATGCATTTGCACAAACAGTTGTTTTTGACAGGAGATGTTTTCTTGTAGAAGAGAAAATAAGCAGTTGTCAATGCTACCTTGTATTATTATACCATGGTTGCTTTCTCTTAATATCTTTCAGCGTTAAAAAAAAACAAAAAAAATGCTGCTTGCTTCTATTATCTTGAGAATTGTCATTTATCTTGATTTATTTGTTATACTTTCTACCGTTTATTTACATTTACTTAATTTACTTTACTTTTAATTATTATACCATGATTGTATATATTCATTTAACTCTCTCATATAGAATGACACATTTATTCGCTCTGGAAAATTGATGTTTCGCACTCATTCGTTTCTCTTTGTAAATGACTTGAGAATATGGAATATTCGCTTGGAATGCATAGAATGGATTATCATAGAATGCATTATGTTCTCACGTTCATTTGAAGTTATTTTTAATAAAACAATTCCATCCTTAGTTCCACTTGTAAATAATTGTTGGCTTAAACCAAGCCAAGATTTTGAAAATCGTTCAAAAATAGGGACTTCTGGTCCAGAAGTTGACGAAAGCTTAATTTCAAAAACAGCACGCATCATTATCTCATATACTATATGATGCCTTCAAGGTAGGTTGATGAAGTTGTGGGCCATCTTATTTTATAAAACAACTGCAGCTCCCGAATTAATACCGGTATTTGAGGATGTTGTGTCAAATGATAATCCTTTCATGTTATCTATAATATTCCATTGAATTAGTTGATGAACCACATCTGCTATTTTAGCACTGGATCAGTAACATATTTTTAGAGCACCAAGATATGGCTCTGCCATTGTATCTAACTTAACCCATTAAGTCCGGGAAGAGCACAATTTTAATATGATGTTTGAGACTTATTTTCTGCTATAAAAAATTGGAATAAAAAATTCCAAACATACCTAGTCTACTATTTTTGGAGTCGCTCTTTCGATTGGTGCAGTCGGATTTGCATAATAATGACTTTTGGAACCAATATGGCGCATTTTAATTAAAAAAATAACGAAATTTTTGCGTTTTTCTTTTTTGTGAATCTTTTTCGCATAAATAAAGTTACTGAATCGGTGCCAAACTAAAACCAAAAGTGCACAAAATATCTAAAGTATAACTATGAATATTTTTTTTTTTTGTTTGAATCAACCTAACCTCTTCAATATATCAATACGTAAAAAATTAACGTTATTTGGTAAATTATGAGTATAATTAATAAAATTTACATCTCTAATAATATAATTGTCCCAAAAATATATAAAGAAGGGGTTTTTGAGATCGCTGATCACAAATTTGAGGTAAGATTTTTAAAATTTAAGATGGCGGATTCAATATGGCCAACCAAATTTCATAAAATCTTCAAAATTACAAGAAAATGTGTATAAGGCGGTTTTTGAGGCCGTTGATCACGAATTCGAAGTTAGAATTTCAAAATTCAAGATGGTCGATCTGTAGCCGATTAAATTTCATGGAATGACTGAAACTAATGTGATAATTGTGATTGTGATCATTGTATTAGGTGATTTCAACTTACCTTCCGTGTCTTGGCGTTTTTCCGATGATTCCGCATTTCTTACTCCTATCTCTGCCTCTGATTGGATAAATGACTTCTTAGATAAGTTGTCTGAGCTGTGTCTTCAGCAGGTTAATAATATTCTTAATAAAAGTAATAGATCTCTTGACCTTGTATTTGTAGACAGATGCACTTCCGTAAATCTCCGTCGTTCGAACCCAGTTTCTTTTCCGGAAGACGATTATCATCCAACTCTTGAAATAACAATATTACTTGCCAACGGAAATGAAAATAAATTAGCTCCAGATACGCGAAATAATAAAATTTTTAACTTTAAAAAAACAGACTATGTTAAACTGAATGCTCTTCTCGCGCGGATTGACTGGTCCCCAATTTTAAATAATAGGTCTTCGTACTCTTTTTATGATGTCGAATCTTCAGTGCAGTTTCTCAATGATACCTTGCAAAAATGCTTCTCATTATCTGTGCCAAAAAAAAATATTAATTTCAAGCCTTTATGCCCTCCTTGGTTAACTAATGAGCTTAAGTCTTTAAAAAATTCAAAAAATCGCTTATTTAAGAAATATAAAAAGTCAGGCTCTAATTTAGACTTCGCTTCCTATTCCTCTTGTCGTTACAGATATCAACTATTAAATAAACAATGCTACTCTGCATATATAGCCAATATAAAAATTCAATTCAAAGATAATCCGAAACTTTTCTACACGTTTGTCAATTCAAAACGAAAAACTTCCAGTTTCCCACCTCTTATGAAATTTAATCATGATGAAGCATCTTGCGACATCGATGTTTCCAACATGTTTGCAAACTTCTTTAAAACAACCTACTCCGATATACCATTGAGCATGAGTCTTGAATATACTTACCTACCACCAGTTAACTCTTTTGAAACCCCCATAATAGATTCTAATATAGTTATGCATTACCTTCAACAAGTTAAATCTTCTTTTACTTCTGGTCCTGACGAAATCCCGAGCTGCATTTTAAAGCATTGTTCTAATAGTTTGTGTTCTCCCCTATCAAAAATTTTTAACTCATCCTTGCGCATCGGTCATTTTCCAAATATATGGAGAAAATCTTATATAATACCTATTCATAAATCCGGTTCAAAAATTGATGTTTCCAATTACCGAGGTATCGCAAAACTAAGCGCAATCCCTAAGTTATTTGAGAAAATTATAACTGATCAAATAACCCACGTCGTATCTTCCTCCATTTCCACCTCTCAACATGGTTTCTTAAAGGGAAAATCTACGATAACTAACCTCTTGGAGTTTACTACGCGTGTCATTAAAGGTTTTACTTTAGGACGACAGACTGACGTTATTTATACAGACTTTAGCAAAGCTTTCGATAGTGTTAATCATTATCTTCTTCTGAAAAAGCTTCATCTAATTGGGTTTCCCGTCAAACTATTACACTGGATTAAATCATACTTGTCGAATCGTTCGCAAAAAGTTTTATATAAGAATTGTATGTCAAAAAATATTTTGGTCACATCAGGTGTTCCTCAGGGAAGTCATCTTGGTCCGGTTTTATTTTTACTGTTTATAAATGACCTTCCTGCTGTAATAAAACACTGTAACGTCTTAATGTACGCCGATGACGTAAAACTTTTTCTAACTTACAAATCGCCTGAAGAACAACAACTCTTACAATCCGATTTAAATAGTCTAGTGGAGTGGTGTAATTTAAACCTTTTAAAATTAAACTTAAAAAAATGTAAGCAAATGACATTCTCACGTCGAATTGTTAATAGTATAAATTACACTATAAATAATACCACCTTAGAAATTGTACACAGTTTTCTTGACTTAGGTGTAATTATGGATCCTAAACTTCGTTTCAATCTTCAAGTTAATTTGGTGGTAAATAAGGCTAGAGGTGTCCTTGGTTTCATTAAAAGATGGGCTAAAGAATTCAACGATCCTTTCACTACTAAAATACTTTATACCTCTCTTGTTAGACCAATTCTTGAATATGCATCTGTAATATGGAACCCTCAATACAATGTCCACATCGATGCATTAGAATCGGTCCAAAAACAATTCTTACTTTTTGCTTTACATTATCGTTGGAACCCCAACATTATTCTACCCCCTTATGAAACCCGCCTTAAAATTATTTCCCTGCCTTCCTTAAGAAGCAGAAGAATTATGCTAAATGTCTCCTTTTTATACAAATTACTCAGTGGTGATATAGACTCACATTACCTCCTTTCTTCATTAAACTTCAACATCCCTAGGAGCGGAGCCAGACATTTCCAGCTTTTTAAGTTGAGTCAGTGCACTTCTAATTATGCCCTTCACGACCCTTTGCGATGTATGTGTAGTGATTTCAATGGCAACTTGAACTTGATAAATTTTTCTGACTCGGTGGATGTCTTAAAACGTAAAATTATATTACATTTGAATACTTAACGCATTCATTGCGATAACAAAAATAGCTCGCGATAATTGTGTAGATTTTACGATTTAACATATAAGCATTATCGAATTTGATAAATACTTTAAGCTTTCGTTTTATTTAGTTTCGTTGCTTAATTTTTTTCATGAAATTATTTTACATCTTTAGTTCTATAGCTCGTTTAAAATGGGACCATGTATACCGTATCCCTCGGCTTGGTGTGTCAGAGTGTATCTCTTTTCCATACAAGTTTTTACCTGCGTTGGCCCAAATGCATATCCAAATAATAACTTTAGCTCGGTGTTCCCCTATTTCAGTGACCCGAATATATAAATATATTGTGCCTGCATAATATATACTTGTATATCTGTGCTATGTTTGGTATTGGTTTGGTGTTTGAGAGTTGCATCTCTTTTCCACGTAGGATCTTGGGTTGGACATTGGCCCCAAGCCGAATGACAACAATTATAAATGCGGTTATATATAGTCTAATAAACTACTTTGGATGTTGTCTTGTATTCCCGTGTGTTATGAAGAATGTGCTTTTATTCGATGATGCTTATTATGTTTACATAAGCACAAAAATTTCTCAAATTTCAAATTTCAAATATCTTTATTTAATTTTAATTTCCGCTGAAAGGCCAAGCAATTGTGCTTAGTGGAGGCTTTTATTTGCCAACAGGTGGTAGGTTTTAGCACGTAGGTGCATTCTATTCAGTCCGGCTGATCCGGGAACTTCTTAGAATGTAAATCGTGCATGCGTATGGCACGGGTCATACGTATCTATGAAGATTTCCTACTTCCGGGCGAATCCAAAAAAAAAAAAAAAAAAAAAAAATGTGATAATGTTTATTATACGGGGTGTTTACGATGTTTGATTGTTTCCGTCCGTTAGTCGTTGTATAAATGTTTCCCAACTCAAACCAGGTTGAGGTGGACGCCAAGAGTATTTTTTATTTTTTTTTTATTTAATTTTTTTTATGTTTTTATTTTATTTTGTTTTTTTATTTATTTTTTATTTGTTTTTTTTTAAATTTTTTTTTTTTTTTATTTATTTTTCCTTAGGATTTCGGATTTTTTAAGTATCTAAAATTACGAATATTACAATATAAAATATTAGACTTAATTTATAAATGCTAGATAACTTCGTTTGAATTATAAAAATATAAAGGTTTTACAAGGTTCCAGTTAGGAGGCGTTTATAAAACGGCTAACGGACGGAAACAACCAATTTTTTATCGTAAACACCCCGTATAATAAACATTATCGCATTGGTTTCAGACATTTCATGAAATTTAATCAGCTACAGATCCACGATCTTAAATTTTGAAAATCTAACTTCGAATTCGTGATCAACGGCCTCAAAAACTCCCTTATACACATTTTCTTGTAATTTTGAAGATTTTATGAAATTCGGTCGGCCATATTGAATCCGCCATCTTAAATTTTGAAAATCTTACCTCAAATTTGTGATCAGCGATCTCAAAAACCCCTTCTTTATATATTTTTGGGACAATTATATTATTAGAGATGTAAATTTTATTAATTATACTCATAATTTACCAAATAACGTTAACTTTTTACGTATTGATATATTGAAGAGGTTAGGTTGATTCAAACAAAAAAAAAATATTCATAGTTATACTTTAGATATTTTGTGCACTTTTGGTTTTAGTTTGGCACCGATTCAGTAACTTTATTTATGCGAAAAAGATTCACAAAAAAGAAAAACGCAAAAAAATTCGTTATTTTTTTAATTAAAATTCGCCATATTGGTTCCAAAAGTCATTATTTTGCAAATCCGACTGGACCAATCGAAAGAGCGACCCCAAAAATAGTAGAATAGGTATGTTTGGAATTTTTTATTCCAATTTTTAATAGCAGAAAATAAGTCTCAAACATCATATTAAAATTGTGCTCTTCCCGGACTTAATGGGTTAAGAAGTATATCGATATTTCCAGCAGAACTATTTTTAAAAAATTTTTGAAAATTTTTTTCTGAACGTAGGGCTCCCTTTTTTAATTTTTATCATATCGTCGGTATTAAAGGTCTGATCATATTGATTGACATATAAATGTTTTTGTCTGAAAGAGACCAGTTATTTTTCTTCTCCAAAATAAAAAAAAAATATTCCTTCAAGTCCTTGGAAGGCCTTAAATTGATTTTGAGGAATTTTAATGCTCGTAAAAGAATACAAAATCTGTAACGCAAATGCTAAAAGAGGTATCAACACTATTTTTGTTGTGATTTATTAAATATACAATGCATTATTGTTTTATTTCTTCACTTTTGCTTTTTACTTTCGCTGAGTCGCTTTTCACAGCCACATTGAAAATAGTCAAGCAATTTCAAACACTGGCTATTGCAATTCGTTTTACCCGTGAAAAAACAGTTGAAAATTGCGTCCGTCTGATATTTATTCCAAACGTGAGTTTTATAGAGTTTTGATCATTTTCAATAAAAATCGACAAAAAAAATATTTAAAAAAATGTTTTTGATTGCGAGTGACTTAAATAATACAAAATTACCAACGGAGTTTTGATGTTTGTTTCAAATAGTTTTGATGTTTTTTTTTTTAGGAATTCCCCCTATAGTTTTATTATTTAACTAATTTAAGGTCATAATTCAACATTTCTGTTATTTAATAAGAGAAACCATGTTTAAATAAATAAATAATTACATATATTTTCATTTTTTTTATTTTTATATTTTTGTTTCGATACTCGTTTACCGCCACCAAATCAAAGTGATATTTTATCGCAAATATCGCCGTCGGAAGTGTTAAAACATACCGACTTTCGATAAATTCGACAACTTCGAAACTTCGAAGTTACAACATGTTGCCACAGACTTTTAATACCGATGATATGATGAAAATGAAAAAAAACGGAGCCCTACGTTCGCAAAAATTTTCAAAAATTTTATAAAAAAATGGTTCTGCTGGAAATATCGATATACTTCCTGAGCAAAAGATTAATGATATTTTAAGAGCTTTATTTTTTTTGATATTAGGGTGGCACATTAGGATGGTAGAACTGAGATCTGGAGGGTAAGTACTAGAACGGTGCACCTGAGGTCATTGACCTCTATAGAGATCATATTGGTCTCTTTGAGACGAAAACATTGACATACCAAACTTTAAAATCCGACTGTATAAACCATAGATATGAAGAAATATGTCAATGGGCGACCCCTACGTTCGGTCAAAAAAACAATTTTTTTCGTAATTGTCTTGCAAAAATGCGTCATATTCGTTGGTATACGGCGAACTTTTTTTTTGCATAGGAGGTGGTACGGTCTAATGTTCATATGTATGTATATGTATGTTAACTACCTAAGCTTAAAAAATAAAAAAAAATTACTGAAAAGGAATAAACTCTTTGAATCACATTTATTAAATTTGCAATTTAATATAATTATTTATTAAAAAATTGTTTAAAAAAAAAAAAATAAATAATGCAAAATTAAAAAAACAAAATCATGCCAGCCGCCGGATTTGAACCCGCGCCTCCGCAATAATACCTAAGCTTAAATAAAAAAAAAACAAAATGACTGAAAAGAAATAAATCATTTGGCTCAAATTTATAAAAATTACAAATTATTTCTTAAAAATTGTTTAAAAAAAATAATAAAAAATGTATATTTTAAGAACAAAAAAACAAAAAAAATCATGCTGACGCCTCCGAAATCATTTCCAATAAAATTGTAACATGCGAAAAAATTATAGCTTCATAGAAATTTTCGCTATTTTTGTTGATAGAAATAGCAATTACTAACACAATCACAAAATTTAAATGATTTGTGCTCTTCGCAACAAGAAGCAAAGCTGTGTTTCTGAGCAGCGCAGCATGTTTCACGATTTTATCAAAAACACAATATGTTTCATTTCTCGTTGGCCCGTCAGGTTCGCTCACGAAATTCTGTTAAAATAACATTTTGGAGGTCTTCTCTTTTTATGTCTTTGACCCCGGTCATATACTTCACGTCGATATCTACCAAACAGAAAATAAGAACATTCTAACAGCCTTAGACAAATTTTCTAATTATGCATACGTTAAAGGCATTAAAAGCAAAGCAATAGTAGACGTTAAGGAACCTTTAAGAGAACTACTTTTCTCATTCATAAATAAATAACTGGCCATCTCAGCCCTTGAAAGGACTTTGACCTAGCTTCTTACTCGTCACTCGTCAGCTTCAAATCAAACCATGTTCTCGGTTTGCTTTAACAGAACAATTACTAACAGCGAAAAATGCACCAATCACACCTAACACAACAGAACCTTGGCGAAGTAATTATTTCTACCATTGGCAAATAGAAATGTTATTTTTACGAATTCGGTGTTTGGGCGAACACTAGGTCAAACTAGGTCGCTGAATCCGAAATCGTTGTCAGTATTTTAAAATTATGAAATTTTTAGCAAACGGGTTGCCACCTTATAATGTATTTTTTACGAGTTTTAAACATTGTAAAACAGTTTTAGGGGGGGGGGGGGGGAGAATTTTAAAATTAAAGATAGCTGAAAGGGTTGCCACCTAATTTTTTTTATTTTTCGAATTCGGTGCTGGGGCGAACACTAGGTAAAAATGGGTCGCTGAATCCGAATCCGTTGTCAGAATTTCAAAATTATGAAATTTTTAACCCTTTAAGGCTGCCACCTGTGAAATTTTTAACCCTTTAGGGTTGCCACCTAAAAATTTTGAAATTCTGACAACGGATACGGATTCAGCGACCCATTTTTACCGAATGTTCGCCCCAGCATCGAATTCGTAAAAATAAAAAAAAATAGGTGGCAACCCTATCAGCCATCTTGAATTTTAAAATTCTGACATCAGATTCGAAATCAGCGACCCCCTAAGCCTGTAAGATAGTGATTAAAACTTTTAAAAAAAGCATATTTTTAGGTGGCAACCCTATAGGGTTAAAAATTTCACAATTTTGAAATTCTGACAACGGATTCGGATTCAGCGACCAATTTTTACCTAGTGTTCACCCCAGCACCGAATTTTTTAAACTACAAAAAATTTAGGTGGCAATCCTATCCACCATCTTTAATTTTAAAATTCTGAAATCAGATTCGAAATCAGCTACCCCCAAAAACGGCTCAACACGAAATCTACGGAACTCTAAACGGTCTTAATACGCTTAAGTTTTTCCTACACTTCATTGAATTATTTGGCTACTTGAATTATTTGGATCGGAGCCACACCCATTTGTCAAATCCCCATCCCAGTACCCTACTTCCCATATTCTAAGTACTTTCTAGTAGAAGGATATCACCAAGTAAGAACTCCATACATATTGAGTTTCATTGTTATACGGCATTTACTTCCAAAGCTATTCAAAGACAGCATAACTCCAAGCGTTCTGCTGTTGTGTACATAACAACATAACTTTCTAGTCAGTGCACACTTCTTTTTCGATTCGTGCCTAACATTGTTTTGGTTTTAGTTTGTTCTTGTTCTGCTCAAGCGACGAGTGATCTTTGTAGTGTTAGGCTTGATTTCATTGATGAGAGCAAAACATAGCAAAAGCTTGCACTACAAACGAGTGCTTTGAAACGCATTTCAAGCTCACTCTTGCAGAGGTTTAGTTTGTACACAATTGACCGAGAAATGGACCTACAGACTTAACGCCGACTCCAAACGGCGATGAACGGAATGTTCTTGTTCTCAAGAAGCTTTACATGGCATTTTGATTACTCTCTGAGGTTTGCCATTGTCTGGAGAGAGGTGGCGGCCGTACAGAAAAATTATTTTAATTCAAATAATTTTCTGTCGCTACTGGGGTTCAAACCTGGGTCTCCAAGTTCGTTGACATAGCGGCCACGCACTTTAACAAACTACGCCAGTAATTTTGAACAAAAAAGAAATAAATCTAGTTATTCATACATTACTAGAAAGAAGAAAAATTTCCATTTATGTCAATCGAAGAAGAATTTAGAATTTGCTAATGTAAAAGTATTATACAAAAACTCAACTTTGCTTTATATAATTTACATTCCCCTCACTTCGAAAGAAAGTTATAACCGAATACGTATTAAACCTATAGAGAAAGATAATAAAATTATCAATTTAGAATTTAAAGAAATTATAAAAAATAAAGAAGAAATATTAGCTATTAAGAAAAATTGTACTCTAATTATTAATATTACTCTTTGTAAAAGAAGCGATTTGAGCAACATTGGTAACTCTACCTGTATTTCACCACTTTTAGATGGATCCCACCCATCATGTAATATTTCTGATGCTTTTCATATACCATCAATAGAACATTTGGAATCAGGTATAATCTTATTAAACGACTTTAACGGGTTACTAAATAATCAATCGATTAAAGGAACATACTTAGTCATCTTTCGTAATGAGTCAATTAAAATTGATAATAGACTTTATCGAATTTTTGAAGCTCCCGATATGGTAGCCTCAGCTCAAGTCGTTCAGCAAACTCTTCTAGAAAAGTAATGTATTAAGCTGCTTTCATTGGAAATATTAAGCCAATTGCATCTTAATAATACAAATAAAATAGAATACCTACAGACCGTTGCAACTGTTAATAAATTTTCAACCATTATCCTGATTATTATCTTTATCTTATTCATATCTCTCTTTAAATTTATTTTTAGAACTAAAGAAAAAGTTATAGTTAACAACACCACACAAAATTGATAAAAGCCCTAATACTGAACTAATTTTCACTAATCTTGTTATACCAAAATTAAATTATCTCCCTTACTATTAATGTTTGGGGACAAACATTCTTAAGAGGGAAAGAGTTAACGATAAACATACCAAATGTAGTTAACGACGCAAACTGTCGGTCAATAACCGACCTCATTCAATTAAGCTTATTAATTACACATATTTCATAATCATACTGCGCTTTCACAATTCAAAGCTACCGACAGCTCCACTTAATTTCGCATTCATGCTGCTTTGGAAAATATTTATGCTGACGCAGGAGAATTTATAAGAAAGCAACCAACAGTAAAACAACAACAGCAGCAGCAGCAGCGGAATGCACTGCTATGCACTGCTTTAGGTAGTAAGTTAACTTAAGAACATTGTTACGCGTGGTCTATATTTAAAAAAAAAAAAAAAAAAATTCTTAATATTCGGCCTATAGGTATACATCGGCATGTTGGATGGTCTTCGGGTAGCCTGTCGGAATTGGCGTGGTTCTTATACCTATTTGCACGAGCCACGTAATCATAAAATAAAATCCTCATACCATAAAATTATCACCAATATGATCTAAAAAAAAATTGACACAACTGAAATAACTCACTTATGCACTATGGTTTCCCAAAGGGGGCGTTACCAGATGTTTCGTCACGCGGATGCACTCTTCCCACTCACTGAAAAATCAGCACATCTGTGGCAATCTTAAACATCCCTAGTTATTATGATTGCCCCTAAAGTACTGCTGCATATTTTATTTAACCTTTCCTACATTGAATTTCCACTTGCATTTCCCTTAAAGAAAAGTCTTAAAGATTCATTTTTCTTTTAATGTTTATAATAAGAATTCATTTCACAATAACAAATAAGAATAAGTGGACATTGTTTTATATATGATCAAGTTAAATATTTTAGTAGCAAATTAATAAGAAAAATTATAACAAATCTTAGTTCTCTCGATCTAAACATAAATTGAATATCCCAGAAGGAAAATGAGAAATGCATGTTTTTTACATTGATGAGTTCTTCATTGAAAATAATATAGAAGAAAGCATGCATACCAAGGTAAGTGAAGAGGTAATGTATACGCTAATCATTCTGCTCTTCTTGTGCTACTATTCTGTTGAATTTTGAAGTTTTGTGCATATTCGTAGCCTTGAATTTCTAACTGTTTAACGCGAAGAACACGTGTTCTTGTTTCTTATGAAGTTGAACAATATTTTTAGCGATTTTCAGTATTACATTTGAGTTCAGCCTAACAAGTGCGTGCGTTATTATAGTTGTTATCGGTTATAAGAAATTACATAATACATAAAATAAAAAAGTAAGTAATGTTTTCCAATAGGCATTTAAAGCGTTTAGTGGAAATAGAAAAAAATAAAATTATTAAAAGTGTCACTTCTTCGACACAAAATGAAAATATTTTCGTCGAAGAAGAAAATATTTCCTTCGAGCAAGAGAATTATGAAAGTGAAAATATAAGTGAAAATGTTTACGGTAGAAAAAATATTGTTGAGGATTTAAAAGAGTGGGGTGTTAAACATAAAGTCACAAGGAATTGTTTTGATGATTTGCTCGAAGTTCTCAGATTAAATAACATTAATGTACCATTGTCGTGCAAAACTATAATAAAACCAAGCAAGTGTATAACAAGAACAGTTTCTCCAGGCTCATATCTCCACGTAGGCCTTGAGTATCAACTCCGAAAAATACCAGAAGTCTTAAAAGATATGGACAGTATTCAAATAGACATTGGAATTGATGGTTTGCCATTATACAAGAGCTCCAATGAATCTTTATGGCCCATTTTGGCTAAGCTTTACCCAAGCAAAAATACTGGAGTAATGCTGGTTGGAACTTTTGTTGGTAAAAAGAAACCTATTAGTGTAAACACTTTTTTGCATGATTTCATTTCTGAAATGAAGCATTTAGTTCAGGATGGCATTTTATTAAATAATAAAATAATTCGTGTCAAAATAAGGTGTTTTATTTGCGATGCTCCTGCAAGAGCTTTTGTGTGTCAAACCGTTGGACACAATGCATTTCAAGGATGTAGCAAATGCACACAAATCGGCCGTAGGGTTAATAACACTACCACTTATAGCACAACTTGCGGAATGCCTCGGACTAATAAAGACTTTGCCGAAAAGAAATGTAGGGGTTACCACAAGGTAGGCCCTGATGAAACTCTATCACTTGAAGAATTGGGTATCAGTATAATTACTCAGTTTCCACTAGATCCCATGCATCTAGTGGACTTAGGAGTAGTGCGTAAAATGATTCTGTGCTTTCTAAATGGTAAAACAGTAAAAAATAATTTGACTCCTTCTATGAAAATTAATTTGTCCACGAAATATATGTCTTTCGTACCCTTTATTCCAAATGAATTCTGTCGAAAGCCTAGAGGATTTGAAGAAGTACTGAAGTGGAAATCAGTTGAATTCCGACAATTTTTACTCTATACTGGTATTGTGGCATTAAGAAATATTGTTGATGATGAATTTTACTATCATTTCTGCTTATTGCATTGTGCTTACAGATTATTGTCAGCAGAAGATAGCTACACCCAGCATATTAGTTCAGCATCCGATTTAATAAAGCAATATGTTGAACTTTTCCATACCATATATTTAGAAAATCAGCTTACCTACAATGTGCATTCACTGCTGCATCTCACAGAATGTGTCCAAGACCATGGCTTTTTGAACTCTTTTTCAGCTTATGAGTTTGAAAGCTATAATCAACAACTCAAGAGAATGATTAAAAAACCAACGCAAATTTTGCAACAAATAAACAATAGAATACAATATGAAAATTTAGAGAAACCAACCTGTAATTTAGGAATTAAATCAAATCGAAATGGAGAAATAATTAAATTCAAAACCAATAGGTTTTGTCTGACTTTAAACTCTCCTGATAATTTTTGTTACATAAAACCAGCAATAGGATTGCAAATTACACGTTTTTCGAAAGTTGACGACAATATTTTCATACATGGCAAACTGCTATTAAACTGTAGAAATTTTTACGATCGACCTTTAAGTTCGATGAATGATTTGTCCATTTTTATTGCTGATCTTGAAACTGATGCAATCGAACAAGGTTTTAGTTCTCATCTAATATTATTTAAATTGATGCGTTTACCTTACGAGAACACCTTTGTTTATATTCCAATTTTGCATAGTAAATCAAGCTAAAGCTGATAATACATATAATAATAATAAGAATAATTTTAATAATAATAATAATAATAATATTAATAATAATAATAATAATATTAATAATAATAATAATATTATTAATAATAATAAATACATATATATACTAGCTGGTACCCGACGCGTTTCTGTCGTAGCGGAAATGATTTCTATCTCTATTTGAATCTCAAACTCAGTCTCTATCTCTATCTCTATCTCTATCTCTATCTCTAAATGGAACGACTCGTGTAAATTGTAACCAAATTTTGATGCTATGCGACCTATAATTTCAAAGCTATTCGCTATCGTAGGTTTGGCTTGTATGGGAGCTGCCACGCCCTCTTGTCCAATGTTCCGTGAATTCTTTCCAAAACCTTCGCGTAGCAATTACAAACGAACCCACAGAAGAAAGTATCCAATTTGGTCCAGTCGTTTTCAAGTTTTAAATGGCCGAACAAACCAAGATTCATTTTTATATATATAGATATATATATATATATATATATATATATTATATATATATAACAATAAAATATATTACATTATTAAATAAATTAAATATATAACATTAAAATATTAACATACCTTCACAATATTTTTATTTTAAGCATTTATTTACAGAAATGAGCTTCGCCAAAGAAAAGCGAAAGGTTTTTTCCGCACTTGGGTTAAATGAAAACAATGAAAAAAGTAACTATTTTATATCTATATTGATGTATATCCGTTAAAACTTCGATTTCATTCAAGATTCCACTCAATTTAAAATTGACGGTTTGATTAAAGAAGTTGAAGAGCTAAAGAAGGAAGTCCAGGATTGCAAAGACCTCATTAAATCGCTTTTATCAGCACAAGCTAAAAATAATGTGTTACTTGAAGGAGTTCTGAAGATAACAAAGACGAAGCGCCAATTTCCTATTGAGACAATCGAAGAATTATACAGAATTGAGGAACTAATGAGAGAAAAGAAGGAAGAATACGTAAGTAACTCATTCCTAGTATATGTTCATCATGTACCATATCCCCTTTGCCACGAAGCCCAATCTATTCGTCATATTTTTATCATTTCCTATTTCAACTGATTTTGTAGTTTTGTGTATTTCTTTTCTGAATATCCTATTATATACATATATCTTTCCTATTTCTTTACAGATTGCTATAATAAAAGACTTGATCCTTCCGCAAGGTCTTTTAAAATGCTTTGGGAAAATTATATCTGTTAATATTTTAATTGATTTTAACTACTATGGGGTTAAGGAAAAAAAGTGTTTCAAGGACTTAAAAAATTTTAATTCCGTTCTTTTTGGTACGAAAACTTTTCATAATTTATCTTTTATATTTAATACAATTTTAAATATATTAACAGAATGCATTCAGAGAGAAGGCTTTACTGAAGCAGAATACGCAAAGGAAATTCAGAGAGCATTCAAAGTTACGAAGGGTCGCCATTTTAAAAATGAAAGTGTTAAAAAAAACAAATTTTGATAAGAATAAATAAAACCAAATATATTAAATTTAATACCTTTGTTGTTTTTTTTTTATCTTGAAATCAATATAAAAGCTCTTCAATTTTCTAATTATAAAAGAATCATTCCGTACCCAAGCAATATAAGAATTCTTCGATTTTTCAGTAATATAAGATTTCTTCAACGATCGAGTCATATAAGTATTCTTCAACTACAGCGTAACATAAGAACTCTTCAATTACTGTGTTATGCAGTAAGCGGATATATTACATTTGCTATGACATCGCTGTGTTAAAATTCATCGATGCAGGTAATGCATAGCCATGCAAGTTATAGCTTACCACTTCGCTTACTTAGTCGCTCACTTTCCTTCTGGGATATTGTGTTTTGTTTTAGCATAATAAAAAAATTTACATACTATCAGTTATAGAATAGCAACTAGAGCCCTGCATGAGTATGCTTTTTGCCTACTCAAATACATTCGTTTGCTGTCGGATAAAAAGCTTACTCTTACCTTTTTTTCCAAAGCTCTCGTATGTAAACATACTCTCACTCTATTTTATGCGAGAGTAACAATACACTGCTGAACTTATAACAGCAAGACCAGCTTCTTGCAATAAAAAGTAACGCAAACACTAGGTACATTGAATATGAATACACATACACTGAATATTTTGCGCATTCTTTTGTTATATGCAAGAAGCTTTTGTTTTGCGAGTGACTTTCAATGAGATGCGAACAATATACATATATGATTTTTTCATTGTTTTCAATTATGATTGCTGATGTATTAAAGAAATACAATTTTTTAACAGTTTTTCAAGAATTAATTGTTTTTATTAGAGTTTGTACTTCGTTTTCCAAAAATTATTATTACAAATTTATGGCAGGAGCTTAAAAATAAAGTTTAATACGATATTAAATTATTGCTTAAGTCTAAATTAAATGAACACAGTTATAAATAAAGTAATGGTTAATGTTATGAAAAAAAGTATAGTACTGAAAAAAAAAACATAAAAAATAAGTTCATGAGCAAAATTAAAAAAAAAAAAAAACGAATCTTAGAACCAGTCAAATTTATTTTTTTAATAAGAGTCTGAGCACGGTTATTCCTTGTGGAAAATGTCGCCCTTTTTTAAATTTGTATGCAAAAACATAATTTGATTAATAGTGTCTTCATTAGAGCAAATTGAAGATCTTTTTTCACACAGCAAGTGTCTAGCACTAGAAAATATTCTTTCGGAAGATGCACTACTTGCAGGTGTTGACAAAATCATGCAGCTTAATTTAAAGAGGTAGGGGAATTGATTTTTTTGGAGCTCCCACCAGTTAAAAACATTAAAGTTGTCACTGTAGGTAACGCTTGTATTTTTATACAATTGAATTTCATGCTTTAAGTCTCCATCCGGGTTGTAATGGGTTTCTTCTGGTAAGAAATCCGAAAACAGTTCTTTTTCTTCAGTATTTTGTGGAGAGGAGTCTAGCACTTCTTGAAGTGCTGGTTGTTCGTTTTGGAAAAATTGCAAAAGACGTAGACACTCATCATAAATAGATTCTTTTTCGCCTTCGGAAAACTGAATTAATTTATTAAAGGGAGGATACAGAAAAACGGCTATTTTATGGAAAATTTTTATTTTAGGTATTACTAAAGAATTTAGATAAGAAAGCAATTTTTCTTTAAGCTTCTTTGTCAAATCTGAGCTGGTATTATTTGGTGCACAAAGATTTTTTAACTTATGAAGATGTATTAATACTAAATGCATTGTAGCATAATCTTCCCCCTCTAAAGCTTTAGTTGTTTCTTCAAAAGGCTCAAGAATTTTTGTTACAATTTTTATATTATTAATATTAATTGAGGCTATTCTATTTAGTTCATTTTTTCCTAGAAGTAATTGATTTATTTCTCCCCAGTTTGTTTCAATGGATCTAAGCATATAAAATGTTGTATTCCAACGCGTTACACAAAAGCTTTTCAGTGAAATTGGCAAACTTGCATTCAAACCAGATTTTTTAAAGAATTTTACCAACTTTGCACTCCAGTAAATCAAGTCCGATACTTCGGAAATTTCCTCTATTGATTTCGAAACAGTGTTATGCAGCAAGTGGCTAATGCATGCCAAATGCTGTGTGTTTTGAAAAGCCTTCACCATATTCGCGCCTCTGTCAGTAACTATAATTGATTTGAAGCAGAAATCGCAACCAAAATCATTAAGAAGATTGCGAACTTTTTGGTATATGTTTTCACCTAAAAAATATATGAATATAAATATAATTTAATTATAAATTTTTAATGAATAATAATAAATGAAATTTTAACATCAATAAATTCTTTTATTGAAAAAAGTTTAATTCTATTTTAAATTTTGTTAAAATAAATATATAAAAGTACCAACGAATTATCTTCGACTTGGAAGTATATTTGAAGTAATTTAATTTCTCTCATTTTGATGACGTCACTTTGTATCAGAGGAAGCTGTAGTTTTCATTCAATTTGGTTCAGTCAGACGGACGGACTCAGGTGGTAATGCTGATCGGGTGCAAATATTATTACTTAAAAAATGGTTATTTCATTTAATATATATCTGTGACGTATGGATTTATTATTATTATTTGGTTTTATTATTGCATGCGTTTTAAAGAGATCACAGAAATAAATGTAACCCTCTGTAACTGACGTGCTCCAAATTTAATAATATTCCCGACGTGGGGTCTAGCAGACCTCACTTTTAAACTGATCTTTTATGATGAAGTTTCTGACTGTAACTCTTTTGACCTTATTCCATATAACAGCTAATATTTATTAGGCTTACATAAGAAAAAAATTTGATATAAAATATTTTTTTTTTAAAAGATAAAAACGAAGTTTTTATCTTCGAATTTCACGTTTGTTCGCACGAAGTCTGTTTTTCGGTGTCTGTCAGACTACGACGTCAGCTGCAGAGGGTTAAAACGCATCTAATACGCATTTAAATATCTTTAGAATTCATGCAATAACAAAATCGTTGCACACAACAAAAACAACACCAAGCATTCGCAACTGCGTACAAGTGCGCATATTATACAAACAACAGCTTACAAAAAGACATGCGTCTCTGAAATACAGCATAAAAACGATGACAAGTAAATCCCGAAAGCCAAACGAATGAATATAAAATGCTTCCGAAAGCCAAAACGAAGCAAAGTGCATAATTGTTGCTTTCATAGTGCTGCGACAAATTAGAAAAGCAAAAGGAAAAACAAAGCACTAAAATAATTTCTTATGCTTCCGTAGCACTACGCAGCAAAACAATTTCATTTGGTGCTGCTGCTTTTGCTAAGCCTTTCAAAGATTCAGAAAGCAAAGCAAATTGAGCAGAATTTTTTTCGAGATAGTGCTTTTTGCTTTGGCTGTTGCTATGAACCAAGAAATAAAGATCATGCAAACAAAAGAGCCGCCATATTGTAAACAAAACAAAGCTGATAGGTCTGACGTCATCGGTCACAAATTCTTTTGTTTACGTGTAGCGATTGGATGTGAAAAATTATTTCTTGAAGTTTTAAAGAATTATTAGTGTTTATAATTCAGTAATTTTTTGTGTTTTTTATAAAAATGAAGTGTGCTGTACCGACGTGCAATAATTTCAACAGCAAAAAAAAAATTCTTTAAATTTCGTTAATGCATTAAAATATAAACAAACAAGGTATTCAAACACTCTTTCGCAAATTAAACTTGTTAATTTTATTATTTTCCGCTTTTATCTAAGTTTTGCATGAAAAACGTATGCAATATAGCTTTTTTTGTGACCGATGACGTAGCACGAAAAATATACTTTTTTCTCGCACTGCTGATTGCTTGATCTTGTCTTGTTGGTTCATGGGCTGTTGCTGTTTGATTTTCGATAAGCACAGCAAAGTAAAAGAAGAAGCAATTGAACATTTTAAAGTTTTTTAAACACTGCAGCTGGTTTTACAAATCGATACAGATATACAAAAAAGAAAAACAAAAATTTAAAAAAAAACAAATTTACTGTTGAAAACCATTTTTAGTTTAATGGAAGCCAACAAACCGCATATTAATTATAAAATTTATCAAATTTCTAAACAATTCTTAATGTTTTAATTCTTGTGATATTAGACGATAAGCTTTTATGTATCTTAAAAACATAATTTATTGTATACTTACTAGTGCATCGTTCACCTCTCATTGAAACTAATCCCAACAAACGAACAGTCAAAATACCATTTCTTACAAAATGTATAGTTAGCGCAAAATAATTCTTTTTTAAAAAATCGTCCGTCCAAATATCAGTTGTTAATCCATAACCGTTTCCCTGTATGGACAGAACTTCGTCTTTTATTTTTTTAAAATTTTGGCTGTATAAATCTTTTATGTTGCGCGCTATTGTTGTTGGATGCGGGAGAGCCTTTTCTACATCTACATTAGGTCCTTGTTTTGCTCCGATTTCAGAAAACTGTAACAACATTTCATGTAGACCTTCATCTTTTACTAAATTAAAAGGTCGACAACTTCTTATAACCCATTTGGTCATAATTTTAGTGACCTTTTTTTTGTTGCATCATCAATTTCTATTTTTGTTTCATTTATATTTTTTAAGACATAGCATTTATGTTTTGTCAAATTTGAAGTTGATCTGTTATTATATTTTAAAATTTTGTTGCAGCATTTGCAGCAGACAAAATTCAGTATTTCTTCTCCATTCAGTTTATTTAACTTACAAAAAACTGTCCAAACTTTACTTTTTTTGTTTACATCTTTTAATTCTAGTTCGCCATTAGTCAATTGTGTAGCGATTGAAAGGTTGCTTGTTTGGAGTTCATTGCCAGGTGAATGATTTGAAATCTAATATTTTGCAAATAATAATTTTCTTTCATTTTTATAAAATCATATTAATGATAATTACCTCATCCATATCCATTTTTAATAAAATAAATATTTTTATATATATATATATATTTATCAATTCACTCGTTCAAACACGTAATTTTCACAATTGAATAATGCTCACACAAAATAAACTGTAGTCCTCAGTCAGTTATTCAAAAACACACTGAACTTGTGAGGCTGCGTGAAAGCAGTAAGAACTACAGAGCAGAAACAAAAATAACGCAAAGCTTTCAAAGTTCCCATCAGTGCTTGCAGTGTATGTGAGAGTATGGTATGCGAATACACCGAATAGAAACAAAAATAACGCAAACCTCTCAAAGTTCAGATCAGTGCTTACAGTGTTTGTGAGAGAACAGATAAGGTATGAGCAGTGAAGCTCGTGCGCAGATTTGCTCTTCACTACACGACCTGTTGTTTAACTTTTATTCAGTTACAGTGTACTATTTAGCAGTGAAGCAGAGTATATTCGCTTTGCGATTATACTCATGCAGGGCTCTAATAGCAACTAAGTTAAAAGTAAAAGAAAATGTTTATTGTCTTAAAAGAGTGCAAAACTAGTTGTGGCGAGAGCGGAACGATGTGGAAAGAAATACATATAAATGAATCTAAATTTATTATGTTGAAATTAAACCTAAGCAACAAACTTATTTTTTTCTGTTTCTATAACATTATTAACTTACTTGTTTTATTTTCGTTTCTCTTCTTTTCTCCGGAGCAGCAGGCCTGTTTCGAGTTGTTGATGTTGCTAATGAATGCTCAAATGTTTAAATAAAATAGGTTTGTTGACAAGATAAAGAATCAAGAAAAAAAATACTGATTAAATGGTTCCCATTCTCTTTGACTCTGCCAGTAATAAATTAAAGTTGATGTTGAGATAAAATGTTGCGAACCGAGACTTCATTTGGTCACTTGATGACAAAAAGGAAAACCCTATGAAAATTTCCGAATTAATTTAATTTCTTTTTCTCTTTTTTTTATGTTCTAAGTGAGGTTTTCTTCTTACCTTTCGGGGCCTTCCGACAAACTTTGACGGATTAGGAACTGTGCAATATATTAATTGCTTTTCCTATTTCCCACGTGCTCGGAAAAGTAAAATATTACGCACAAGATCACTAATATTAGGTACATTATTTTATTAATTTAAATCCAATCACACTCATTTTATGTTAAATTTGACCTTTAACTTTTGGCGGGTATTATTTAGCTGATTAATAGTTTTTTTAATTTTAAATTTTATTTAATTTTTATTTTGTTTAAACCATAGGTTAAGAAAAATCACATTTATTTAAATTAGTTTTTAGAAAAAAATCACTTTTATTTTTATTAGTTTTGAACAATATCTCTTTTTTTCTTCACCTAATCACCTTGATCAGTGTGGCAATTTAGCTAGGTCAATCTTTCTTGTCGACATTTGAAATTAAAGAGACCTAGCTTTGCTAAGTTCTTATGAAAGCAACCTCGCTAAAACAAGTTATATTTTAGAAAAAAAAAAAACTCTTACGCTTTTTTTTTGTTGCACGTAGCTGTATAATTGTTTTGCCACGAAATCAAAATAGCTAAACCCGACGAAAAAAAATTTATCAAAATATCTTTTTTCTGAACATTTTTTTTTATTTTTTTTTAACATATCTTCAGAAAAAAAGTTCTTAACAAAATTATATTTAAACATAATACTGAATTGGTGTATAGGAGATACAAGTATTATATTGAAATTTTAAGCTTAGCTATTATGGTTTTCTTCTTTTCCTCTTTGAAGTTTAAATAAGATGGAAAAAAAAACACAATAACACCAACTATAATGAAGTTAAGGAATGGCACAAAATATGAAGATTTTTGTTTTTGTTTTTACAAGGCAAGTTGTTTATTTTTTTTTCCTTTTAGTGAGAGAGAATTTTTGTTTCCTGATTTTTACTTAGGTCGTTTGTACATGAGTATATGCCATGAGGTAACAGTATATAAAAATTAAAAAAAACTTTACTTGTTATTGTGCAATGAACAACTAGCAACCTAATTAATACTCAGGGGTGGCCATCTGTCTCAAGCGCTTGAGCCACTTCTGAGGTACCAGGAGTGTCCATTACCACAATCAATTATTAGACAAAAAATTCGTAACAACATTTTGTACTTTAGTCTAAATTGACAATTAAATAAAGGAAGAAAAAGCCATCAGAGTTCGCTCTGATGATTTTTTAAAAAACTCATATTTATAAAAACCAATATTTAACTTATATAATAATAAGATGTTGCAATGCAAAGAAAAAATTTAAATTTTTAATTGATACAGGCGCAGATATTTCAAGCTGCAAAATTGAAAATATAAATAATGATATAGAATTGATGACAAGAGAAAAATGTAAACTAACAGGTATAACAGAGGAAGAAACCTTTCCTTTAGTTTCAATAGAATTAAGACTCAATTTACAAGACTATAATATCCAACATATTTTTCAAGCCGTAGACAACGACTTCCCCATTCACACTGACGGAATATTAGTTAGAGACTTTTTATCAAAATATATGTGTAAAATTGACTATGAAACACATACGCTCAGTATAATACTAAACGTCTCCGACAAAGTAACACCATTATACTTAAACAAAAACGCATTTGATACAATCAGGATACCACCCAGAACAGAAATTATAGCCCCATTAAATTTAAACTTAAATCAAGATAGTGTTATTTTAAATGAAGAAATTCAAACAGGAGTATTTATAGCAAATTCTATAGTCCCATCAACTGGAATATGTCACGTAAAAATATTAAATACACCCGAAACAGATATAAAGATTAATAAGCTAATACCAAAATTCAAACCTCTATCAGAATACTCATATTTTAAACAAGACATACGTCAAAACGAAACTAGATTCCAAAGAGTTTTAAAAGAATTAGACATTTAAACAAAACATTCACTCATATATATATTTAGAAAATATCAACATATATTTTATCTAAAAAATGAAAAAGTAACAATAAACAATTTTAACACACAAAAATTAGCCACAAGAGATGATACACCCATTAACGTAAAAAATTATAGATTACCACATGTGCAAAACAAAGAAATACATGAACAAGTTCAAGAACTGTTGGACAACGTTATAATTGAACCATCAATAAGCCCATACAACTCACCTCTCCTAACGGTACCAAAGAAAAGTAATGACGATATAAAGAAATGGCGTTTGGTAGTTGACTTTAGAAAATGAAACAATAAAATAGTTAGTGATGAATTCCCTTTAACAAGAATAGAAGATATCTTAGACAAACTCGGCAGAGCAAAATTCTTTTCCACACTTGACATGACGAGTTCTTTTCACCAAATTCCTTTAGACGAAAACTCTAGACCGTTAACAGATTTTTCAACCAATGACAGGCATTATCAATTCAAAAGACTATCATCTGGATTAAAAATTTCCTCAAACAGTTTTCAACGTATGTTGACCTTAGCACTCACAGGTTTAAGCTCAGAAGCATTTTTAAATGTAGATGACATAATAGCTTTTGGATGCAGGCTCCAACACCATAACATAAATTTAATTAAAACTTTCGAAAGATTAGTTTTAGTTTAAAAAAATCACCATAAAAGATCAAAATACAACCTTAAGCTTTAAATTGAAGCCAAAACTTTAAGGAGGCGACAAGTGATGTGATAACCGGTAATGGTACCAAGATTGTAGCTTATAGAATAGACGATATTTACATTTATGCTTTCCATGGTGAGGAATGGATTAAAAAGCGTATTATGGATATTTTGTACTTGCGCGATACCCATGTAAACTTGTTTTTATCTGGAAAAGCCATGGATCGCGGTTATCAATTTAGATCGGATAACAAACATTGCCAGTTGTTAAAAGATGATGATGTAGTTGCAGTAGGTGCACGGCATGGAAAGTTATTCCGAATGTTTACAGGGTAATTGAATTAGGGCAGGACAGGAGTCACTGCTAATCTTGCAGTCAAAAGATTATCAATTTATGTGTGGCATGAACGTCTTGGGATCAACATATTGCTTACGTTAAGATAATTTTGCAGTGAAGAGGCATTCATTTTATCAACGAAGAATTTGCATGTGAAGAGTGCTTTTATGGCAAACATCATCACAGCAGTTTTAAAAGTCGCGGTGAAACTTCAGCAACGCGTGCGGAGATTATTTATGCAGACGTGTGCGGACCTATGGAAGAAAACTCAATTGGTGGTTGCAAATATTTATAATAAAAAATAAAATAAATAAAATAAATAAATAACTGGCCATTTCAGCCCTTGAAAGGACTTTGACCTAGCTTCTTATGATCAATTGTGTTGTGCGTGTTATTAAGTTTGTACACAATTGACCGAGAACCGGACCTACATGCTTAACGCCGACTCCGAACGGCGATGAACGGAATGTTCTCAAGAAGCTTTACATGGCATTTTGATTACTCTCTGAGGTTTGCCATTGTCTGCAGAGAGGTGGCGGCCGTACAGAAAAATTATTTTAATTCAAATAATTTTCTGTCGCTGCTGGGGTTCGAACCTGTGTCTCCAAAGTTCGTTGACATAGCGGCCACGCACTGTAACCAACTACGCCACGGTCGCCACAATATCTCTGTCAAAAAATTCAATATCTCTGTTAAAACTTCGATCTACCAATTTCTTTTTATTGATTCTGAAAGGTAAAAAACCGAGAATTTTTGGCTTACCGTTAATAAGGCTCAGAGAGGAAGAACAGGTCGAAAATGGCAACTTTTCTATAAAAGTTCAAAAAATTTAATTTTTTTTTTTCCTAACACAATTTAAAAAAAAAAATTATTTTGCAAGTTTAATTTTACTCTGCCCAATAAAAAAAAAAATAATGAAGATATCTTGTTTGGGTTCTGAGATATGAATTTTTAAAAATCTCCTTAAAGCAGAAAAAGCATGAATGAGAAATGAACCACAACAACAATATGAATTTTTCCAAAAAACAAATGAGGAAGGTGTGTCTCAGCCCGTCGGGACTCGCTTATTCGCTTACCACCAATCAGGGCTAATTCGTCCAATTTAAGTTCTATAAATAAAGGCTTAAACGCGAGTGGCACCGTGTCTACTTCTCCAGTAGGTGTCACTTCTCAATATGTCAGTGAGGGTGATGCGAATAGAATGACACCTTCTACTCAGCAATCAGCCGTATACTCGACTATTCTTAAGCTTATAGATCAGAAATTCGATAAGCAAAACGAGAGTCTAGAAATGCGACTTTCTTAACAAAGTGAGCTAATCACCTCACAAATTAAAGAGTTCTTCTGGAGCTTTGGCAAAATGTAGCCCAAATGCATAGCGACCTACAAGCAGTTGAAACGAGAGTTACACTTTAAGAGAAACTCGCTGCTGATGTCAACACGTTTAAGGCGGACGTGAATAACTTCAAAGTTGAGATAGATGAGTTGAATGCTTTTAAGAGCGAGTGTGCCATAGCGGTTGTAGAAGTTAATCCTTTTCGTCTGGAAAATACCGTCGCACAGTGGGAGATTCGTGGCCATAAATAGAAAAAAGTATAAGTTTTGAAATTGTAAAAAATTAATTACTAATCGATAGTTTATACTTCAGATAAGAAACACCCAAAAATCACTCAGAAATCTTTTAAGGTTTGGTCAGAAAATGGCTCGAAATTTCAACTTTTTTTAATGACAAAAATTTGAGAAATTCATTTGTTTTTACTACCTGCAGTTCCACTTTTTTTGTTTTTATAAAAATGGAATTGAAATGAAGAAATAATAAAAATATGATATTTATTGTTTCATAAAATAAAGGATTTTTGTTGTTATTAAAATAAATTTATTTTTTGTGATTTTTTAAAAATAAGCATTTTTAGGGCAAAAAAGCTAAAAAGTTTGAAAACTTTAGCAGTAAAAAAAAAAAAACATATAAGAACATATTTCCAGTTTTTTCAAAATATTATCCACAAATATATATATTTATCGAAAAATATGGTTCTTGCTGCCCGAACTTGCCCCAAATGGGTTTAATGTGTTTTTTTTTCGTTGAATGTCAATTAAAAAATATATTATTTTATTATATCCAGCGTATCTACAAAATGAAAATAACATTAAAAGTAACAAATAGTGGGCAGATTTGGCTCAATTTTTTGCAGTTTTTCATAATTGGTAGTTTTTCATAGGTAAAAATTGGTCGCTGAATCCGAATCCGTTGTCAGAATTTCAAAATTGTGAAATTTTTAACCCTATAGGGTTGCCACCTAAAAATATGCTTTTTTTAAAAGTTTTAATCACTATCTTACAGGCTTAGGGGGTCGCTGATTTCGAATCTGATGTCAGAATTTTAAAATTCAAGATGGCTGATAGGGTTGCCACCTATTTTTTTTTATTTTTACGAATTCGATGCTGGGGCGAACATTCGGTAAAAATGGGTCGCTGAATCCGTATCCGTTGTCAGAATTTCAAAATTTTTAGGTGGCAACCCTAAAGGGTTAAAAATTTCACAGGTGGCAGCCTTAAAGGGTTAAAAATTTCATAATTTTGAAATTCTGACAACGGATTCGGATTCAGCGACCCATTTTTACCTAGTGTTCGCCCCAGCACCGAATTCGAAAAATAAAAAAAATTAGGTGGCAACCCTTTCAGCTATCTTTAATTTTAAAATTCTCCCCCCCCCCCCCTAAAACTGTTTTACAATGTTTAAAACTCGTAAAAAATACATTATAAGGTGGCAACCCGTTTGCTAAAAATTTCATAATTTTAAAATACTGACAACGATTTCGGATTCAGCGACCTAGTTTGACCTAGTGTTCGCCCAAACACCGAATTCGTAAAAATAACATTTCTATTTGCCAATGGTAGAAATAGTTACTTCGCCAAGGTTCTGTTGTGTTAGGTGTGATTGGTGCATTTTTCGCTGTTAGTAATTGTTCTGTTAAAGCAAACCGAGAACATGGTTTGATTTGAAGCTGACGAGTGCTCTGCAGTGTTCGTTTGTTATCATTAAATGACTTGGATATGCTCTGCTTGACTAACAGAGTTCTGTCAAGCTCTGAACTCTGCACTGTTGGATCTACTGTTTTGAAAAAACGAGTGCATTTGTGCAGAGGTTTAGTACAAACTTAATAACACACACAACACAATTGATCATAAGAAGCTAGGTCAAAGTCCTTTCAAGGGCTGAGATGGCCAGTTATTTATTTATGAATGAGAAAAGTAGTTCTCTTAAAGGTTCCTTAACGTCTACTATTGCTTTGCTTTTAATGCTTTTAACGTATGCATAATTAGAAAATTTGTCTAAGGCTGTTAGAATGTTCTTATTTTCTGTTTGGTAGATATCGACGTGAAGTATATGACCGGGGTCAAAGACATGAAAAGAGAAGACCTCCAAAATGTTATTTTAACAGAATTTCGTGAGCGAACCTGACGGGCCAACGAGAAATGAAACATATTGTGTTTTTGATAAAATCGTGAAACATGCTGCGCTGCTCAGAAACACAGCTTTGCTTCTTGTTGCGAAGAGCACAAATCATTTAAATTTTGTGATTGTGTTAGTAATTGCTATTTCTATCAACAAAAATAGCGAAAATTTGCAACAGCGCACTTTTTCGCAATTTTATTTGATTTCTATGAAGCTATAATTTTTTCGCATGTTACAATTTTATTGGAAATGATTTCGGAGGCGCCAGCATGATTTTTTTTGTTTTTTTGTTCTTAAAATATACATTTTTTATTATTTTTTTTAAACAATTTTTAAGAAATAATTTGTAATTTTTATAAATTTGAGCCAAATGATTTATTTCTTTTCAGTCATTTTGTTTTTTTTTTATTTAAGCTTAGGTATTATCGCGGAGGCGCGGGTTCAAATCCGGCGGCTGGCATGATTTTGTTTTTTTAATTTTGCATTATTTATTTTTTTTTTTTAAACAATTTTTTAATAAATAATTATATTAAATTGCAAATTTAATAAATGTGATTCAAAGAGTTTATTCCTTTTCAGTAATTTTTTTTTATTTTTTAAGCTTAGGTAGTTAACATACATATACATACATATGAACATTAGACCGTACCACCTCCTATGCAAAAAAAAAGTTCGCCGTATACCAACGAATATGACGCATTTTTGCAAGACAATTACGAAAAAAATTGTTTTTTGACCGAACGTAGGGGTCGCCCATTGACATATTTCTTCATATCTATGGTTTATACAGTCGGATTTTAAAGTTTGGTATGTCAATGTTTTCGTCTCAAAGAGACCAATATGATCTCTATAGAGGTCAATGACCTCAGGTGCACCGTTCTAGTACTTACCCTCCAGATCTCAGTTCTACCATCCTAATGTGCCACCCTAATATCAAAAAAAATAAAGCTCTTAAAATATCATTAATCTTTTGCTCAGGAAGTATATCGATATTTCCAGCAGAACCATTTTTTTATAAAATTTTTGAAAATTTTTGCGAACGTAGGGCTCCGTTTTTTTTCATTTTCATCATATCATCGGTATTAAAAGTCTGTGGCAACATGTTGTAACTTCGAAGTTTCGAAGTTGTCGAATTTATCGAAAGTCGGTATGTTTTAACACTTCCGACGGCGATATTTGCGATAAAATATCACTTTGATTTGGTGGCGGTAAACGAGTATCGAAACAAAAATATAAAAATAAAAAAAATGAAAATATATGTAATTATTTATTTATTTAAACATGGTTTCTCTTATTAAATAACAGAAATGTTGAATTATGACCTTAAATTAGTTAAATAATAAAACTATAGGGGGAATTCCTAAAAAAAAAAACATCAAAACTATTTGAAACAAACATCAAAACTCCGTTGGTAATTTTGTATTATTTAAGTCACTCGCAATCAAAAACATTTTTTTAAATATTTTTTTTGTCGATTTTTATTGAAAATGATCAAAACTCTATAAAACTCACGTTTGGAATAAATATCAGACGGACGCAATTTTCAACTGTTTTTTCACGGGTAAAACGAATTGCAATAGCCAGTGTTTGAAATTGCTTGACTATTTTCAATGTGGCTGTGAAAAGCGACTCAGCGAAAGTAAAAAGCAAAAGTGAAGAAATAAAACAATAATGCATTGTATATTTAATAAATCACAACAAAAATAGTGTTGATACCTCTTTTAGCATTTGCGTTACAGATTTTGTATTCTTTTACGAGCATTAAAATTCCTCAAAATCAATTTAAGGCCTTCCAAGGACTTGTAGGAATATTTTTTTTTTATTTTGGAGAAGAAAAATAACTGGTCTCTTTCAGACAAAAACATTTATATGTCAATCAATATGATCAGACCTTTAATACCGACGATATGATAAAAATTAAAAAAGGGAGCCCTACGTTCAGAAAAAAATTTTCAAAAATTTTTTAAAAATAGTTCTGCTGGAAATATCGATATACTTCTTAACCCATTAAGTCCGGGAAGAGCACAATTTTAATATGATGTTTGAGACTTATTTTCTGCTATTAAAAATTGGAATAAAAAATTCCAAACATACCTATTCTACTATTTTTGGGGTCGCTCTTTCGATTGGTCCAGTCGGATTTGCAAAATAATGACTTTTGGAACCAATATGGCGAATTTTAATTAAAAAAATAACGAATTTTTTTGCGTTTTTCTTTTTTGTGAATCTTTTTCGCATAAATAAAGTTACTGAATCGGTGCCAAACTAAAACCAAAAGTGCACAAAATATCTAAAGTATAACTATGAATATTTTTTTTTTGTTTGAATCAACCTAACCTCTTCAATATATCAATACGTAAAAAGTTAACGTTATTTGGTAAATTATGAGTATAATTAATAAAATTTACATCTCTAATAATATAATTGTCCCAAAAATATATAAAGAAGGGGTTTTTGAGATCGCTGATCACAAATTTGAGGTAAGATTTTCAAAATTTAAGATGGCGGATTCAATATATCCGACCGAATTTCATAAAATCTTCAAAATTACAAGAAAATGTGTATAAGGGAGTTTTTGAGGCCGTTGATCACGAATTCGAAGTTAGATTTTCAAAATTTAAGATCGTGGATCTGTAGCTGATTAAATTTCATGAAATGTCTGAAACCAATGCGATAATGTTTATTATACGGGGTGTTTACGATAAAAAATTGGTTGTTTCCGTCCGTTAGCCGTTTTATAAACGCCTCCTAACTGGAACCTTGTAAAACCTTTATATTTTTATAATTCAAACGAAGTTATCTAGCATTTATAAATTAAGTCTAATATTTTATATTGTAATATTCGTAATTTTAGATACTTAAAAAATCCGAAATCCTAAGGAAAAATAAATAAAAAAAAAAAAAAATTTAAAAAAAAAACAAATAAAAAATAAATAAAAAAACAAAATAAAATAAAAACATAAAAAAAATTAAATAAAAAAAAAATAAAAAATACTCTTGGCGTCCACCTCAACCTGGTTTGAGTTGGGAAACATTTATACAACGACTAACGGACGGAAACAATCAAACATCGTAAACACCCCGTATAATAAACATTATCACATTATCACATTAGTTTCAGTCATTCCATGAAATTTAATCGGCTACAGATCGACCATCTTGAATTTTGAAATTCTAACTTCGAATTCGTGATCAACGGCCTCAAAAACCGCCTTATACACATTTTCTTGTAATTTTGAAGATTTTATGAAATTTGGTTGGCCATATTGAATCCGCCATCTTAAATTTTAAAAATCTTACCTCAAATTTGTGATCAGCGATCTCAAAAACCCCTTCTTTATATATTTTTGGGACAATTATATTATTAGAGATGTAAATTTTATTAATTATACTCATAATTTACCAAATAACGTTAATTTTTTACGTATTGATATATTGAAGAGGTTAGGTTGATTCAAACAAAAAAAAAAATATTCATAGTTATACTTTAGATATTTTGTGCACTTTTGGTTTTAGTTTGGCACCGATTCAGTAACTTTATTTATGCGAAAAAGATTCACAAAAAAGAAAAACGCAAAAAATTTCGTTATTTTTTTAATTAAAATGCGCCATATTGGTTCCAAAAGTCATTATTATGCAAATCCGACTGCACCAATCGAAAGAGCGACTCCAAAAATAGTAGACTAGGTATGTTTGGAATTTTTTATTCCAATTTTTTATAGCAGAAAATAAGTCTCAAACATCATATTAAAATTGTGCTCTTCCCGGACTTAATGGGTTAAGCAAAAGATTAATGATTTTTTAAGAGCTTTATTTTTTTGATATTGGGGTGGTACATTAGGATGGTAGCAACTGAGATCTGGAGGGTAAGTACTAGAACGGTGCACCTGAGGTCAATGACCTCTATAGAGGTCATATTGGTCTCTTTAAGACAAAAACATTGATATACCAAACTTTAAAATCCGACTGTTCAAACCAGCGATATGAAGAAATATGTCAATGCGCAACCCCCACGTTCGGTAAAAAAAAATTTTTTTTCGTAATTGTCTTGCAAAAATACGTCATATTCGCTGGTATACGGCGAACTTTTTTTTTGAGGTACGGTCTAATGTACATATTTTTACGTATTACATTTTCTTTCCACTTTTTACCAATTCTTGAAAATAATTTTATTAACAATAGACATTTTGTCAAATTTCTTACTAATAATACTTACTTTTAAGTGTGTGTTTTATTGAAATCAATCTATTGATTTTAGAGAAATTTTTATTTTAAAAATGTTAAATTTATTGAATTTTATGAATTTTGAAATAATACCAATTAAAAAAATATATAATAAAAATCAAACAATTGGGAAAAATGCAGAACAAGTTAGGAAAAGCTTATATTTAAGACACTTTAGTAAATTTAATTTATCTTTTAGATAAAACTTTCATGATTTCGTATCAGGGACCGCAAATAGGGACTATCGCTATAAATGTATCAATCTTTTGTAACGATTATTTTTTATCGTAATTTTTTCGATCAAAAATAAAAATTACTTTTTTAATCGATATTTTTTTTTAAACAGAAATAAAATTTATCATATGATTCTTATTTGTTCGAACAGAAATAGATATCTTTCTTCGTTTTCGAGATATGGAGCTTTTTTGTAACTTTTAAGTTTTAATTATATTATAATTTATATCTTAATACACATTTTCCATTTTTTGCTCGATATATTTTCGATAAAAAATAATTTTTTAAATCTGATCGAAAAAATATCGTCCATGATTGATTTTTATTTCTGATTAGAAAAATATAAATCAATGCTTCATTTCTAATAACGATTAAAGAATAATTTCTATTTCTGTTCGAAAAAATAACAATTATATGATAAATTTTATTTCTGTTTAAAAAAAATATCGATTAAAAAAGTAATTTTTATTTTTGATCGAAAAATTACGATAAGTCTTAAATATAAGCTTTTCCTAACTTGTTCTGCATTTTTCCCAATTGTTTGATATTTATTATGTTTTATTTAATTGGTATTATTTAAAAATTCATAAAATTCTATAACTTTAACATTTTTAAAATAAAAATTTCTCTAAAATCAATAGATTGATTTCAATAAAACACAAACTTAAAAGTAAGTATTATTAGTAAGAAATTTGACAAAATGTCTATTGTTAATTAAATCATTTTCAAGAATTGGTAAAAAGTCGAAATAAAATGTAATACGTAAGCATATGTACATACACTAAGGGAAAAAATATTAAATTTATCCAAAAACTTTTTTAATTTATCCAAAAAGCGAGTCATTTTTGCACCAATAACGCATTTGAATAAATCGACTACGTAAATATTTAAAATTTATTTGAATACTTTTTTAATTAAATTAAATATTTAAACAGAATTAATAAAAAATATATTAAAATTATGCACGAATTTTTTTAAAATATCTTTCAAATATTTACTATTTGAAAATAAACTATCGCATTTACAGAAAATTTGAATAAAAACATTGAAATTAAAAAAAACATATTTAAATTGAATATGTTATTAATGGTTTTATGGTATTATTTTCTTCATATTGCGTTCATCAAATGCCATTGCCTGCCTAATTTATTATCGCTTCACTTTTTTCGTTCTCTAATTTATACTATGTTTGACAGTTGGTGCAATATTAGTGCAAAAAAAAAGTAATGTACAAAATATGTTTAGGCAGAAGCAAATTATGCAGGTAAATGACAACCGGTCCCAGATATTCTTGAAAATACCGAGTTGTCACTCCACCCTACATAATTTAATTTCTTTGCCAAACATGCATAATATATTACTCTTGCAACAATAACTAAATGAGAACTATAAGAACTGCAAATGCAAGAAATAAATTCAGGAACAGAGTGCGATGCTGTTGCTGCTTGTCGGAGTATGTGTGTAAATGTGCGATGCTGTTGCTGCTTGCTTGTATGGAATATGTGTGTACGTGTGTGGTATAAATAAAATTCAAATGCGGGAAAAAAACGAGTTGTAGGGAAAATATTTGATTTATCCACGTAAATATTTAAATAAAATTGATACTCAGGCGTGGATAATGTTAATATGCATTATTTTCCTTAGTGTATATGTATGTTTACTACCTAAGCTTAAAAAATAAAAAAAAAATTACTGAAAAGAAATAAACTCTTTGAATCACATTTATTTAATTTGCAATTTAATATAATTATTTATTAAAAAATTGTTTTAAAAAAATAATAATGCGAAATTAAAAAAAAAAATCATGCCAGTCGCCGGAATTGAATTGATATTGATATTACCTAAGCTTAAATAAAAAAAAATGACTGAAAAGAAATAAATCATTTGGCTCAAATTTATAAAAATTACAAATTATTTCTTAAAAATTAATTAAAAATAATAATAAAAAATGTATATTTAAAAAAAAAAAAAAAATCATGCTGCCGTAATAACAAAAAAAAAAAAATGCCAGACGCCGGAATTGAACCCGCGCCTCCGAAATCATTTCCAATAAAATTGTAATATGCGAAAAAATGTCAGCTTCATAGAAATCAAATAAAATTGCGAAAAAATGCGCTGTTGCAAATTTTCGCTATTTTTGTTGATATAAATAGCAATTACAAACACAATCACAAAATTTAAATGATTTGTGCTCTTCGCAACAAGAAGCAAAGCTGTGTTTCTGAGCAGCGCAGCATGTTTCACGATTTTATCAAAAACACAACATGTTTCACTTCTCGTTGACCCGTCAGGTTCGCTCACGAAATTCTATTAAAATAACATTTTGGAGGTCTTCTCTTTTTATGTCTTTGACCGGGGTATTGAAGGATCGGAGTTGGTAGTAATATAGGATTGTTCGAATGACGCTTGTTCTTACTTTCTTTGCAGATTACGCGTTCTTTTATGAGTTTTTTAATTTTACTAGTCATTGCGGTTTACTAGTCAATATATACTCGGATCATTATCTTGTCGCAGCCAAGATCCGTACACGCCTGTGCGCAACCAAGAATGCGCGCAATCCAGCACAGAGAAAGCTAGACGTCGAAAAGCTGCAATCAAAGCAAACAGCCGAAGACTTCGCTACTCGACTCTCACTCCTGCTTCAAGAAAGCACTCCTCCGATCGACGATGTATGCGCGCAGTGGAATCATATTTCCCACTCTATGCGTACGGCTGCCGAAGAGGTGATTGGCTATCACCGCCCTCGCCGAAACCAGTAACACGACCAGGAGTGTCGCGACGCCACTGCAGAAAAAGACGCCGCCTACAAAGCCACTCTGCAGTCGGTTGTAACGCGAGCTGCTAAGGAGCGATACAAAGAGAAGAGGAGAGAAGAGAGACGCATTTTCAGGCGAAAGAAAAGGGAAGCGGAAATGCGTGAGTGCGAGAAAATTGAGATGTATGGTGACAGGAATGAGGTCCGAAAATTTTTCGAAAAAATAAGACGCCTGGCCGATGGTTTCAAGACCGGGGCCTCTTCCTGCAAGGATGAAAATGGGAATCTAGTGACAGATATCCAGAGTACACTGATGATGTGGAGGGAACACTTCTCTAGGCTTCTGAATGGCGACGACGACAACAATCCCGCCAATAGAGATGATATTCCGGAATCCCCAATTTTGGACGACAGCGTTGAAGTTCCGCTGCCCGACCATAGTGAAGTCTTGAAAGCTATAGCTCGGCTTAAAAACAAAGCCGCAGGAGCCGATGGCTTACCTGCTGAGCTCTTCAAGAATGGAGGCGAAGCTCTATTTAAATGCATTCATGAGCTTCTATGCAGAATATGGTCGGAAGAATGCATTCCAAACGATTGGAACCTCAGTGTGCTCTGCCGAATCCACAAGAAAGGCGATCCCACAATTTGCGCCAACTACCGTGGGATAAGCCTTCTGAATATCGCATATAAGGTTCTGTCGAGCGTACTATGTGAAAGACTGAAGCCCATCGTAAACCAGCTGATTGGACCTTATCAGTGTGGCTTCAGACCTGGCAAATCCACCATAGACCAGATATTTACGCTACGACAAATCTTGGAGAAGACCCTAGAAAAACAAATCGACACACACCATCTTTTTGTCGATTACAAAGCCGCCTTCGACAGTCCAATAAGGAATCATCTATATTCCACCATGTCTGAATTTGGTATTCCTGCAAAGCTCATCCGCCTTTGCAGAATGACACTGAGCAACACCAGCAGCACAGTTAAAATCGGGAAGGACCTCACTCCTCCATTCGATACCAAACGAGGTTTCAGACAAGGTGATTCCTTATCGTGCGACTTTTTCAACCTAATGATGGAGAAGATCATCCGAGCTGCTGATTTGAGACGCAGTGGCACGATATTCTACAAAAGTATTATGCTGCTGGCGTATGCTGATGATATCGATATCATTGGCCATAATACGCGCGAAGTCAGTGCAGCATTCTCCAGGTTAGCGAAAGAGTCGAGTCGAATGGGTCTTGTAGTGAACGCAGATAAGACGAAATACCTAGTGGCAACAAATAAACAGTCCCAGCGTCTTGGAAACCACGTCACTGTTGACAACATCTCTTTCGAGGTTGTTAAGGACTTCGTCTACCTGGGATCCAGCGTAAACTCTTTCAACGATGTCAGTATTGAGATAAATTGAAGGATAACTCTTGCCAACAGGTGTTACTTTGGGCTGAGTAGGCAATTAAGAAGCAGAGCCCTCTCTCGACGAACAAAACTCACGCTCTATAAGTCACTAATCATGCCCGTCCTATTATATGCAGCACAAACCTGGACGTTGAGCAGTTCTGATGAAAACACTTTGGGAGCCTTCGAGAGAAAGATCCTTCGTAAAATCTTCGGTCCAATCTGCGTCAATGGCGAGTACCGAATTCGATGGAACCACGAGCTGTATGAGCTGTACGCTGACATAGACATAGTTAAGCGTATTAAAATCGAGCGGCTCTGCTGGCTAGGTCATGTTGAGGGAATGGAAAACGACGCTCCAGCGAAAAAAATATTCGATTCGGTGCCCGGTGGTGGTCAACGCAGAAGAGGACGCCCACATCTTCGTTGGAAGGATCAGGTGTTGGATAACCTGACTACACTTGGTGTTTCCAACTGGCGCCAGCAAGCGCAAAATAGAAATGGCTGGCGGAATTTCTTATACGAGGCCAAAACCGACCTTCGGTTGTAAGCGCCAGATAAGTAAGTAAGTCATTGCGGGAAAATAAAAAGTTTCAAATATTTGTAATTTGTTTCCTCTTGCGTTTCTATGAGCGCGTTTATGGACCTTTAACATTATTTCAATTTGTTCTTGTTCACTTTTAATGTCTTCGACCTGTTTATTTGTAAACCTAACCTTGTAATTTCGAAAGTGTTCTGGAAATATTTCTTGTATTATGCCCATAACTGGTAGAGATGTTTTTATACAGTTTATTATTGATGGATATAGATGTTTTTTTAAAATCGCTACTAAGACTTGTTTATCGTAGTGTTGTTGATATATTGTATGCCTATGATAGGTAGGAAAAACAATTTCGAATTTGTAATCTGGTGTTGAGTTGATCTCGAGAAAAATTTGGTTTGGATTTTGAAAAAAAAAATACATTTATTGGAACATCTACGTGCGATATAAGATTAGGCAAGGAGCTGTCGTCGCTATGTGTAGCGATAGACAATGTATGAACGTCATTTTCTTGAGAGTGCGTCAGCACACTGCTCCTGAAACAACTTCAAGTTGACCTAAAATGGCAACGTAAACTGAATGTCTCCAAGTGTTTGTAATGTTTTTCTGATGAAATATCACTTTGAATTAAAATCCTAGCTGATTTCGTTTTGAAAATATCTCAATTTTTGCATTTTCACATGATTGAACCAACGTTTGCATTAGACAGCGCAATATATTCAAGTATAAAAGTGTTTATATATGTACGTATGTATATATATATATATATATATATATGTATATATATTATACCTACGTATGTGTGTGTGTGTGTGTGTGTGTCTGTGTGTGTGTAAAATATTGAGTATTGGGATATTGTTTCCACACCATCTATTGAGATAAATATCGCGGCGCGTTTTATTATCACCCCCCCTACTGTTTTATCACCTTGAGTGAGATGCACAAATTAAATCAGTGTATTGACTTTGAAGAAGAGGAAAACAATATACTTTTAAAAACATTCGAAAATTTAAAGCAAGATTTCAAAAAATTTAAGCAATTTGGCTATCAGAAAAAATTTGCAAAAGAATGCCACAGTACGGTAAATCATCCTCTCTTAGTCGAAAAAGAAGGTGATGAAGATGAAAAAATGTTTGTTTTAGAGAAATGTGTTCTTCCCGAACTTCATCTTTTGCAGGGATTTGTCAATCATTTGTTTTGGAGTGGTATCGTACCTCTTGTTGGGCGGGAAAAAGCATTGATTTGGCCCACAAAGTTGAAACTAGTGGCAAAAAATTATCAAGGAGAGATCTTTGAAGGCAATGCATGCAGACAACTTTTAAAGGAATCTGCAAAACTTGATGACCCCGATATTTACGAAACGGTTGGACCTTATGCCTTGAAGCCCTTTGAGTGTGCTTTTCAGACAATGAATAAAATTGTACATTCTTGTTTTACAACTAAAAAAGCCAATTTAACCGATTTAGATAAAAATTTGATAACTCTCCGCAAAGCCATTGAAAGTACTGGTGTCTCGCAGACGATAAAAATACATGTTATATTAGATCACTTGAAGGATGCAATTATAAAACTAGATGGAGATGGTTTGGGATTGTGGTCGGAGCAGGCTGGAGAGTCGATTCACAGGGAATTTAGAAAGTATTGGGAAAGATTTAAAATAAATCTTATCGAAGATTCATCTTACTCAAGTCGCTTAAAAAATGCTGCAGTCACATTTACTTCGCAACATTTGTAATATATGATAGATGTATATTTTTTGGAGGCTTTGACCCAATTTACGTATAAAAGTTATTACGTAATTTATGGACGGGACCAGATAGTGGAATAGGCCTACAGGGGATACCACTTTAAAAAAAACGCGCCGCGATATTTATCTCAATAGATGGTGTGGAAACAATATCCCAATACTCAATATTTTACACACACACAGACACACACACACACACACACACATACGTAGGTATAATATATATATATATATATATATATATATATACATACGTACATATATAAACACTTTTATACTTGAATATATTGCGCTGTCTAATGCAAACGTTGGTTCAATCATGTGAAAATGCAAAAATTGAGATATTTTCAAAACGAAATCAGCTAGGATTTTAATTCAAAGTGATATTTCATCAGAAAAACGTTACAAACACTTGGAGACATTCAGTTTACGTTGCCATTTTAGGTCAACTTGAAGTTGTTTCAGGAGCAGTGTGTCAGCTACTAAGTTTGCTTTGCCTGGCTTATAAAGAAGCTCATAATCGTATTCTTCAAGGATTGTCTTCCAGCGCTTCATTTTGTCAAGGGTTTAGCTAGTTTAGCATAATCCCTAACAAATCTTCGGTAGTAGCCTGAGAAACCTAAGAATGATCGTAGTTCTTTAAGAGTATTAGGCTGTGGAAAATCAGCTATTGCTTTGACTTTGGCGGGATTTGTTCTGATTCCATTAGCTAAAACAATGTACCCTAAGAATTCGACGTGTCTCTGGAGAAATTTACACTTGTCTAATTGCACTTTTAAGTTCGCATCTTCCAATGTTTTAAAAACTTTTTGTATATTATCTAAATGCTCTTGTTCCATTTTGCTAAAGATGATGATATCATCTATAAAAAAGTAACAAATCTTGCTGATATGCTCATGCAATATATCGTCGAGGGCCCGCTGAAATATTGATGGCGCATTTTTAAGGCCGAAAGGCAGACGTGTAAATTCGTATTTACCGTTGCAAACAGAAAACGCTGTTTTCTCAAAATCTTTTGGTTTTAATGGGATTTGGTGAAAGGCTGTTTTTAAATCAAGTACTAATAAATTGGAGTTTTCGCCTAAATGAGACGTTTCGTTATTAATTCTGGTATAGGGTACCGATCTTAAATAGTTACAGAATTTAGTTTCCTATAATCTATAACTATCCTATATTGCTTATTACCTTCTGAGTCTGGTTTTTTGCTAACTACCCAAACTGGCGAATTATAAGGGGAACGTGAAGGTTTGATGATGCCATCCTGTAATAGTTTAGCAATTTATTTTTCAATTCCCGATTTTAATGATACTGGATATGGATAGAATTTAGTGTATACCGGAGAATCAGATTTCGTACGTATTTCGTAACTTTTGTAACTTTTGTTGTACAGGTAAGGCTTTCGTCGGGTTAACCAAAAAGATTTGGATATTTTCTTACTATGTTGTGTAGTTTTTCTTTTTGTGGCATAGTCAAGTCGTTGTCATGTATTTCCATTAAGTTGACTGGGGAACGGGATGTGAGCTGCTTAATTTTTATTTTCAGGCCATTCTTTATTTGTAAAATATACTGGTTAATATTAATGACGGCTTCGAGCTCCTTTAGTGTGTCATTGCCGAGAATCCCGTTGAAAGATTTCAATGTTGGCAATAAATAAAATTTTATTCTTTCTTTAGAATTGAACAAGCTAATAAAAGCATGTTCTTTGATTTCTACATTACCTGCTACCGATTTTGCGTAAAAAATTTCTTCGTTAACTAATGGTTTCTTAATGAAATGTGGCTGAATACAATTTTTTGTTGAGCCTGTATCAATTAAGATTTTTAAAATTTCACCGCTCTTCGTTTTGCATTCTATATAGGGTAACGAAGAGCTTAGCATCCTAAAACATGAATATCGCTAAACTCCAAAGGTTGGTTTTCAAGGATTGCAGGTTCTTCTGTGGATGCTAGATAATCGTCCAAAGTTTGGTCCGGTTTCTCGTTTGCTTGTTCGAAAGTTGTCTCATACTCGGGGTATTCTGAGTCAATATAAAAATTTCGTGAAATTTTACGCTGGGGTTGGTTTACTAATGGTGGTGTCTATCCGTGACATAATTAGTTTTTGGTCTATTCATATAATCAATTTTCCTGCTAGGCATATTATTTAGAATTAAAGATAAATGTTTAAAGACACGTTGATAGAATTCTTGCACTGGTAATTTACCTTGTACAAGCGAAGTCATTTGATATTCGAGAGTTGAGAGATCTCTCTTATCTGCATAATGTAAGGACAGGCATTTAGAAATATCCACCCTATATAGATTCGAATTATATGATTCAAGAGCTATGTCGGCCTCTCCTACTATCTTGTTTCTAATTGTATTCAAAATACCGTAATATCTAGGTGTACCTTTATTTCTTTCGTATATTTGTAATACACGCTCTACGCTTTTCCTCAATGAGTTGAACTCACCTTGCTTCCCTGAGAATTCTCGTAGACATTTCACAATGTCGGGAATTTTATCGAGGTCCCCAAGTTCGTTTCTATATTCTTCATTGATAACTTGGTCACTAACTGTGCTAGGACAAGCATTGGGATTAAGAGCTGCCTGTACCACAGCCGGTACATGTTGCCTTAACATCTGAGAAGTGATTTCAGAAATGATTGGTGCTAGTTCACCCATTGATATCATTCTTTGCTGAGGCTCAGCACTATTATGGTTGTTAAGGACTGGAGGACGAATCAGATTATTCGGATTTGACATTTTTCTCTTGATTAGAAAAAAGTTTTTTAAACGAAATAATAGGTTTGATTTTTGTATAAAGTTGGCTTTAGAGCTTCTTTCGACTTAGTTTCATTTTTCGAAAATTTTAATTTGGTTATAAATACCTCTCTATTTTTTGTAAATCTTTATTTAGGGATTTTTTTCAACTTTCTTGAAATAAATTTCTTTTTTCTTTTCACAACAATGATTGCATTATTACTTTTTGTTTGTATTTAACTTTTTCTAATATTTGAAATAGCTAAAAACGATTTATTTGTTTTTACATCTGTCACTTAATTTCTATACATTAGTATTTATTTGACTTACAATATAATAATGTTGACGAGCTGCATAGTGGTGTCTTCAAGAGATGTTTACGCTGCTTGTTTCAGTTTGAGTAATTTCTTGCAGGTTTTCAGCTTTCTTGCAGGTTGGCTATTGATGATTTCAGTTTGTTTTTTCTGATTAATCTCAGGTTTTTGTTTTAGAGTTGGCAGACAGGCTAGCACGTAATGCTTCCGTTTCACCGTAGTTACTAAGGGGCCTTTATCTGTGCTTGTTTTTGGAAAAAAAATGTTTTTCGCACTACTTAAGGACGTCTTTTCTACTGTTTTTACGCTGCTTTGCACTACTTGAGGGATTTGCAGTTTTTTTTTTTTCAAAGTCTTTTGCACTACTTGAGGGATTTGCAGTTTTTTTTTTTTCAAAGTCTTTTGCACTACTTGAGGGCTTTCTCTTATTTTTCTGCTTTTACACTATTTTGCACTACTTAAGGGCTTTATAGCTTTGCAGTATTTTGCACTACTTGAGGGCTTTATTTCTTTAAAATTACGCGCTGCTTTTTACGGCACTTTTTTCCTTATTGCTGCACTACTTCAGGGCTTTTGCAAAAAAGGATACGCGTATTAAAACGTTTTAAGTTTGCTCGGGCGCCAGTTAAATAAATTGATTGTTATATTTGTTTTTAAAAAAGCATCAGAGCGAACTCGGACGGCTTTTTCTTCCTTTATTTAATTGTCAATTTAGACTAAAGTACAAAATTTTTTTAAGTTAACTTATTACCTAAAGCTGCACTGATATTCCGCCGCTGCTGCTGCTACTGTTGTTGTTGTTACTGTTGCACAGTGGCCGAAAAGGCTCATTTAGCGGCTTTTAATCAATAGCGCTTAGGGAAAATTTTTTTTGTTTGTGTAATGTTTTTTTTTAATTGAAAACAGATTAAGCTACAATGCTAAACAAAAAAATGTTTTTTAAAAATATATTTATATTTTTTTTTTTTGTGAAAATTGCAACTTTTTTTCATATTTTAGACTTTTTTATTTTATTCAGAAAACTCCGTAAAGTCAAAATATTTAATGTTTCATATTCCTTTGGGCTGAAAATATATAAAATTTTTATATAAAAACATTTTGTTTTTTAAAACATTCATTTATTTATTTTTTTTATTTTTTTTTCTGTTGAAATAACTATTTTGGCCATATGCAGTCTTCATATATTTAAGTTGTTTTCATCACAAAAATTTAATTATAATTAAAAAAAAAAAAAAATAATAACTGTAGTAATGACAATAGTAATAAAAGTGTTTTATTCCGTTTCGGAGCAACTAGATGAATCTAAGGTGCAAATGAAAAAAACTATTCAGAGTCGGAGCTTTCAGAATTAAGGCCGCCAGGTATATCATTCATATTTAAAAGAAGCTGCTTGACCCCATCATCTATTTGGATGTGTTTTTTTCGAGTAGATTTTAGATTTAGATGTAATAAAAGGATCCGACGAAACCAATAGAGCGTGCAGTAAGTCTTCCATTGTGTGCAATCTCGTGTCTTTTCGCGTGTGGTTCAGCCTATAAGTGCGAAAATCTTTATTTCTCGCCTCAAGTGCCTCTTCTGACATCATTCCTATTGGTAGCGAAACTTTGTCAATAATTTCTGCTCCATGTATAAATATTTTATGTACAGATTGAGGCATATTAAGCCAAGGGTATTCGGAAACAAATATTTTTGCAGTTTCCCAGGCATACATATATGCGAAAAGCCTCTACGTTAATTGCATACCCACATGCCATTGTGCGCAATATTATACCAAACCTTTTTATAAGTTCCATTTTTACTCCAGTTACTATAGAGGCCATGGTTGGCTGCTCGAAAAACATTCTGGCGGTATTCCCAGTGTTTGTATTCCCCGAACCCGTCGTTGGAATGTTCACCAAAATACCCAATTCTTTTCTTAGTTCAAGTTGAATTTTTCTTTTGGTTTGTTCAGCAATTTCTTTATTTTCTCCACGTATTTGCCAATTTTTGATGGGTATTCTGTAGGCGATATGAATTATACACTCGAAGCACCATATCCAAGCATGAAGTGTCGACAATCCATATTCGTACAAGTAGTTTTGTGGCTGCCTCAGTTGGACCAAATTTAGATTGTTCATCAATTTTGGTGTCGCACCACAAATTCCACAAGCCAGTGATGATGACTCCGCTATGGTATTAAACACTTTTCCATCGATCATGGTCAAATGAAATTCGTGTGTTACTTCAAAAGAACTTAATTTTGTCGGCAGAATTTGTGCAATTTGTCTTTTTACATTTTCTATCTCAGCCCTTACTAAATCCGCTGACTCTTTTTCAAAAATGATTTTAATGGGTCTGCAGAACCGAGTTGAAGAAGGCCGGTTATTTTGCCATAGTATTGCGGGTCCTTTTTTAATTTGTAAAGGAACAATACATACAGCAAATAAATGCTCATCAATTGTTCCAGTATCAGAAACACTGAAACGTTGACGGTAAGTAGAGTGCCCACTGCTATCGTCACAGCCCCATTTAAATATTGCTTTTATGCAATCGTTATTATTGCCTACAGTCATGAGATACTCAAAAGCTGTTGAAAAGCCTTGCATTATACGTGCAATAGTATGGTCTACGAGACTTTGCAAGCCAACTTCAGCTGAACGTTCAGTTACGTGTATGTCACTGGGGTAACACTCCCTTTTAGTTTTAGCCAAAATATCGTAGCTTGGATAAATATTGGCGTTTCGTTCTTTGGCACCAGATTGCATTTCTCTGTATGACCTTTTTGAGTATCCACCATCAATATAAAGAGCTAAAGCTTCCTCAGGTGTATACGGAATATTGGTTTTTGCTTCAGAGTCTGCAGATTTAAGCATTTTTGGAGCTATTGCAGATTCTGAACGTAACTTTGAAACAACCTGTGAAGCGCTTCTTTTTCCAACCTTGTAAAGACTCACGCTCGTTGCTACCATTGACTCTTCGTTCGGTGTTTCATTGACAATTGATGCAATTTTTTTTATTTGAGTCTTCCTTGTGCACTCTGAAAAAGGTTTCTCATTACGTTGGGCAACGGCTGGATTAGGGAAAATAATGTCTTCATCCAACCACATCTTATTTCGCTTTTCGAACACTGCCAAAACTATATGACTTTCTTTCCACTTTTGTACAAGTTGGCTCATAAAATTTCTTAATTGTTTTTGAATTTGTCGGTATTGCTCTTCGCTATATTTCGAGCGATCAATGATATTAGAAAATACATGATTTTCAACCATTAAAAATTTGTTTGTTTACACTGGTTCACTATGCCATATTAAAAAAAGGGTGCGTTTAGATTCTGCCATTGTAACTAAAAAACGAAAAAAATAAAAAGTTTGCAAAAACTAGCAGCCTATATTTAATCTTGACATAGATAACAACCCATTTAAACAAACTAAGCAAACAGTGAACCCAATCCGGTCCAATCCACCTTACTTTTATTCCACACAAAATTGGATTTCATATCTAAAAACACTTTCACAAAGGACATTTTTTTTTTCAACTGTTAAGCACTAAAACATACAATCACAGGTCACAAACCATTTTATTTTTATTTAATACAGTGTCGGCCGACGCCTATGCACGCGTGCTTCGTGAAACTTCGGTTTCTTACACCGACATAAAACTGGCTGTCGTGCTTTTACACCGACGCTGCCGATTATTCGTAGCAAGAGCGCTCAGTCGATGTTTCGCTTTTGGCTAGGTAACATCACGCTTCTATGCAACTTATGCGCGCAATTTATTACGTAATTTTAAATGCTTACACGTAAAAAAATGTTCAACCAAATGTGGAAATTAGCATATTTTTTCTTTAAAAATTGTTTTGGGGAAGCGAAAACTTAATTTGTCAGAAGAAAGTAGGGTGCACTACCAGTGTTTTTTTTTTATTTTGAAGTAATATGCAATATAAATAATATTAGTACTATTAGGAGTCGGTAAAATGCTATTAGTAAAAGATTACTTTCCAAATAAATATGTAATATTGATTTTAATAATATAATTATATATGCATATTGATATTATTAATAAAATATTAATATTAATGTTATTATTTATTATTATTAATAACGCGGCCCCTAAACAATAAATAATATTGCACATTATTTACCTAGTAAGAAATTTCATTAATTTCAATTCACTTTCATATAAAAAATTTCTTTAAACCTCTTGCGAAGTAAAATTTTCACAGTGTAAGCCAAGGAGAGATTCTTTGCTCTCACTTGGGCGCACACTACTACAAAACTGAAAGAACTGTGTATGTATTTTTATGGCCGACACTGATTTAATACATACCTTTTAATTAAAATAATATCGCAAATCTTATTAACAAATTAAATATTTCATTTTTTCCTCTCAACAAAATTTCACTTGAAACAAGCTCAAAACATGTGTTAACTTTGCTGAAACATGTGTCAAGTTTGAATGCTCACAGCTGTGCGAATATTGGGAACAAAACAAAAAAGAAAACAGAAAAAAATACGTTGCGGTTTAAATTTTCAAAAAAAAAATAATAAAGTTTGCCATATTATGACTTTTAACATTTCGCTGAAGCGCCGCTAGATGGGGTATTCCGGCCACTGTGTGTTGGTTGCTTTCTTATAAATTCTCCTGCGTCAGCATAAATATTTTCCAAAGCAGCATGATTGCAAAATTAAGTGGAGCGGTCGATAACTTCGAAAGCGCAGTATGATTATGAAATATGTGTAATTAATAAGCTTAATTTAATGAGGTCGGTTATTGACCGACAGTTTGCGTTGTTAACTACATTTGGTATATTTATCGTTAACATATAATTTGTTGTATCATCATCATCTGTTGTTGATCATCTGTCCCGGATAATCTTCTTTGTCGATCTCCGAGCGAACGTCGTTACCCTGGTCTTCATTATTAAAGACGTACATTCTGTTATTATTTCTATTGTTGAAATTTCTGGTTGTGTTGTAATCATCAAAATTGCGTCTTTGCGCATTTTGGCTATTATTTCTTTGGTAACTATTTCTAACAAAATTGTTTTTATTGTTATTATAATTTTGATTGTTATTACTGTAGGTTCTGAAATTATTGTTGTTACATCTATTAACATTGTTATTGTTCTGTCTAAAGTTGTTTCTGTTCAAATTGTTGTTGTTTAGTCTAAAAGTATTGTTATTATTATTATTGTTGTTGTTGTAGGTATTTCGTGTGTAATTGTTATTATTATTTTGTCGTCCCCTGTATGAATTGTTGAAGTTGGAATTCTGTTGTTTGTTTGCTTTAAAATACATTAACTGATTATTATTTTTTATATTCTTTTCTAGCTCTAAAGCTAGGTTTGTTGCGTCAATAAATGTTTATGGTTGAGCCGCGAAAATTGTGTTCTTTAACCCTGGAAGGACATGCTTATTTTTTGTACGTAGGGGTCATGCTTCGTCGATTCGACGACAACATTTTTTAAAATGGCCCTACTGATTTCCTATCCGACAAAATCTTTAAAAATCACTTGTTCTTGATTATTAAGTTTATTAAGAGTAAAGGAAAAATGTAATGCATTTTATTTATAAAAGTTTTTAATACAAAAATTCATTTTCACAGTTTGAGTTTTTTGGTTTGTTTTACAAAAGGTAAAAAATGCGTCGTCGATTCGACGAAGCATATCCTTCCAGTGTTAAGTCATCTTTCAGTCCATTTTTACAAATAGTCTAAGCATATGATTCATTCATTTTCATGACTAATGGCTTCATTTTGTATTTCTATCCGATCAATAGTTTTGTTCAAAATAGTGTTTGTTCGTGTTTTTGAAATTTGTAATTTGAACAGAATCAAACAACGAAAACAGCTGATCAGCTAGCGAACGATGTCGTAGTATAGTTACATAGTTGCAATATGTTATTCCAACGATCACTAAAACACCGAATTCAAACGTCAAAATCAAACGAATGCTTTCGTGTTATCGTTGTGATGTATTCGTTGAGAAAAATTTATTTTTAAATCGATATTTTAACAAAAAAATGCGTATATATGATAAAATTTATTTATATATTAACATATAAGTGCAATTTAAGTACTTAAAATTTATTAATTAAAAATTTAATATAATTTAGTAATTACTTAAATTTCAATATTAAAAAAACAAGCAATATTTTTCAGCGCTTGTGAGGCAGCTGGAGGCCAATTCAAACTTTTTTTTTATTTTTCTTCCAATTCAAATTTGGGCAGATCTAAACAGAAAAAAAAATTGCAGAAAAGAATAGCAACATCCAAGCAAAAGGCGGTGATTTTTGTCGGTTAACTACAAGTAATAAATAGAAGCAGACCATGATATCATTCTGCTTATGTCGAAGGCAGCACACTTGTAGCCAATAGAACAACCTGCAGCACAGCTTACACCACAACCTACAATTATACCTACAACACAGACAAGAACCAAAGCATTGCCAACAACACGAAAAGTACAAAAAATGCATTAAATCTTAAAAGAAAATACAGAAAACTTCCCTAATGTTTGATATGGCAGTGCCACGTTTGACAATTGCTTGTGTATAACAGTTTGAGTATAAGTAGCAAACATAAATTTGTCAAATGAGTTCGAAATACATATTTTAGTTTCAATGCAAAATTGTTCGTTGAACTCTTCGTTAGAAATACTAGCTTCAGATGTCAATTCTTTGATTTGTACGTGGTTAAGTTCGGATGTCAATTTTAGTTATTTGTCCTTGAAAATTGTCACTACCGTTTCGTTGCGTGAGTGTGGAAAGTTGTGTGTGAGTCTGAGCAGTAATCTGAGTGAGCAGATTACTTTTGTAAGTAGTAGTAAGAGCGTTTTTAAGTTTGTCAAAAGTGTCTATAGTTGCTGTGTATCCTAAAGTTGTTTTCACATATGTATTAAATTTTACATTTGTTATTATGTGTATTAATTGTCTCTGGCTCTCAGCGGTGTATGTGTTATTGATAAATTTAACTATTGATAGAAAAGCATCTAATTCTTTATAGTTTCCGGTGAAAATTGGCATTGTTTTCAAAACGAGTTCTAGATTTAATTCAGCCATGTTTATTTCTTTTAGTTCTTCTACCAAGTATTTTAACAAAAGATTTTCAGTTTCTTTCAATAGTATGTAAAACTGTTCATATAGTTCGTATGCTTCGATTTTATTTAAATGTTTAATAATATTTTGAAAGTGTGTTTTAAAATGATTTAAGTGATTTAATTTTATGTCGATTGTTTCTTTTGTGTACTTTCTGTTGGGAATTTTTTTTATATTTAGTTTAATCTTTTTGACTTCATTGAAAATTTTTTGTAACTCTTCCATTAATTACCTGTTTTTATTCTTATTAGGTAATTATTGTTTATTAATAACAATGTATACAAAATAATTGTGAGCTATGTTCAAAGAAATCAAATCTACTTACTCTAAACTTACATATATTACATTTGAAACATTTTTGATGCCAACTATTTCTTTTGTATTCTAAATATATAACTTTTACTAGTTCTACAATTTTTTTTTTGCATGCTATACAATGTTTCTTAAATAATATACCATAGCATCCTTGGTATTTGCAAAGTGTTACTTTTTCATGATTCCATTTTTTTTTTTTTTTTAATTCTTTTAATATTTAAACACTGGCGGCTCTAATGGCGTGTTTCCGAACAATTTTTTATAGTATAAATTAATTTTGTATAATATGTAAGCAATTATTATTATAATTCCTAAAGTGATAATTACGGCCCAAGTAATTTGATTTATTTGGTTTTTTGTAACAATCGTCCCAATATTGCTGTCGATGTTTTAATTTATGATAATTTTGTCTTTGTTTTCGTTATTAAACATAGTTATATAATGATAAATACTAGTCATATTTTGTATCATTTAATAAAAAAGTAATAATTTATTTAACAAAAATTTATAAGATTTTCTTATTGTAGCAATGTCTCTTCATATTCAGTTTTTCTAATTACAGGTTTTTTTTTTAATTATAACATTGTTTTTCTTTTTTAACTTGGTTTAATAATTTGTTATTAATATGTGGATTTGATGTTATCCTTATTATCCGGTAAAGTTCTGCCTCACGTTGTCTCGCCTTGACGACTTTTCCAGTCCTTGGTCGTCGTAATGTCTTTGCAGTTTCTTCCGGTTTATTTTCAGTACATACTGTTGTCCTTATTTGCTTGTTTCTGTACTGCCAAAGAATGGTTTCGGTCCAGCATTCCTTGGTATTGGTATGTATTTCGGTGTATCGCCTTGTTCTACTAATGGCTGTGGGACATACTGTTCTTGTTGCTCTCTTGTGAATTCTTGTGCTTCCTTCAGGACTTTTTCGAATAATTTGGTAAAGGTATCTTCTGTCATCTCATTAATTGAAGGTTCTTGGATTTAAATATATTCGGAAATGTAGGATTGAAAAGTGCAAATTCAAAATATCTCAGGAATCGAAAAGGGCAGGATCACCATGTAATGTGAAAATTTTAATTTATACTACAATGTTATTTATTTAGTTATAGACGATATTTTCGAGACTGTCTAACATTATAACATCATTTTTCTTAACTTATTTTACCCGCTATTTCCAATGTTTAAATATTTATAATATTTAAAAATCTATTTTTGACCAATCATTGTTAGTTTGACAAAAATCTTTATATTTCCCCTCAAATTCATAATCATTACCAATAATAATTAGTTAACTGAATATATGGCCTTGACTTTGAAAAGTCATTGGCACTAGTTCAATTCATTATCTTGTTGTTGTCTTGTTGTGTTTTTCAAGCAAGTGCATTTGTAATACAACACCCGTTGTCGCGATCATGCTTGTGCGGTATCTAGCGGCACAAGCGTAAAGGGTGCTAACTACATTGAAAATAACTTGAGTTTAACGTTTTGTTTACGTTAACATTTTAGGGATTTTAATTTTGGAGTTTGTCAAAATAATTTTGTTTATGACTTTAGATTTTATTATTCCCATATGTTGGTCGAAAACATGTGTATTTGTGTGGTGATCTGTGTAGCTACGTATGTAGGTATGTAAGTACACTACACATGGCCTAGGGGCACGATCCTTCGCGGAGGCTGCCAAAGACAGGGTTATTGTAGGGGTCATAGACCACAACAGCGAGGATGGTAAAATACTTAAACACCAGTGGAGCTGGAAAGAGGCTTCGCTCGCCAAGGTCTACATGCAGGTCCTCAAGGACAACCCTGGACCACCTCCGTCATGCACGGATGCAGGATGCGACAACGAAAGATCCGCTGAGCTGTTCAAAGTGGTTCAAGGTGGACCCAGACGCCCGACTAAATGCAGTTAACTCGGACAAAATTCCGTCCAGACCAAGAGCTAGGGTCCGGGTTTCAGTCACCCCATCTGAACCTGAGGAGATCCTAGAGATGTTGAAGCGTTTCGACCCAGCTATCTCCACACATAACTGGAAGGTGGTCAAGTTGGAGCCCAAAACTGAGGATCAAAAGAACGACGCCAAAAGGTCCAAGATGGAGGTCTTGTTGATCTTCAACAACGAATGTCTGGACCAACTCAACAAGGGCAGCACTCTGAATTATGGTTTTGGCAAGGTTAAGCCAAGAACCACTGTAAAGCAGCATCGGCTGCTCTCCAGCGTACTTGGCAACAGGCGATGTCGAGGTCACCTCAGCCTTTTCAGAACTGGGGGTGAAGGATTTTCTCGCAATTCTGTGGTCCGTGACGGTTGACCGACTGTTGCGCATCATGGAGGGGGAAGGCTACAATGTTATTGCATATGACGATGATATTGCTATCGTCTTTAGCGGAAAATTTCCTCAAACCTGTCAATATAGCTCTCTGTCAACCCTGTCAATATCCTCAATATAGCTCTATTTTCCTGTAAAAAAACTAAGATAATCTGGAAATTGGATAGATAACAGCTGCGGTCACACGGTTATTCTGAACTCGTCGGTCCCCGACAAAACAGATTACTATGTACCTTGTTTCGCATTTTGATAACTCTAAAACTCTCACTCAGTGCCGCAGATCTCTTAACGAGATGGCAAGGTTATTTAGGATCCACTTCATATGGGTACCCGGTCATAGGGATATCGAGGGCAATAATCTGGCTGACGAATTGGCATGGAAGGGTACGAACTCGAACACCCTATTAAATCAGGATTTCATTGGTATACCCATGTCCTCCTATAAACTCCAATGCAAGAACAAATCCTTGAATATTGCACAAGTACGTTAGGAACACCTTGTCACATGTAGGGTAGCTAAGCTAACGTCGCCTCGCTACGACTTATAACGCACTAAATCACTCCTTGAATTAAGCAGGCTAAATCTTTCAAAAATAGTAGGAGTCCTCACGGGTCACTGTCTAATCGAAACACATGCTCTTCGATTAGGACTTACATCAAATGATTTATGCAGAAGCTGCAAATGTGAAGAAGAGGTAAAAAATTTCCAGCATTTCCTTTGCGAATGTCCGGTCCAAAGTAAAAGGAGATTGGCGGGTCACTGTCTAATCGGAACACATGCTCTTCGATTAGAATTTACATCAAATGATTTCTGCAGAAGCTGCAAATATGAAGAAAAGGTAAAAAATTTCCAGAATTTCCTCTGCGAATGTCCGGTCCAAAGTAAAAGGAGATTGGCAACTCTGGGCCATCCCTTATTCAATGGACTTACCGAAGTCTCATGCCTGGAAATCAAGCACATAATAAAATTTATCATCCGTTCGAACTGGTTTGTTGAGGAGGGATATATCTCATAGGTCAAAAGAGATTATGTGGTATCACAACGGGCCTGTACTGGCCTAAGTGTCGAGTCGTCTGCCGGCTCAACCATTAAAACCTAACCTAACCTAACCTAACCTAAAATACTATTACATAGAATTTGTATTTACATAAATTTCATTGAATTTCATTAACATCATTAAATTCATGAAAAAAAATTAAAATTTGAAAAAAGGTGACGATGTTGATATGATACTAAGTGGAGACTTCAATATAAAAAACCGTATTTGTCGGGTGTTAAGTTTTCAAAGTGTTGTTCTTCATTGTTACTGGTCACAACAATGTCGTCTAAAACGAAAATGAAGTCTAGCCCGTGTAGTTCTTCATGTATGAACCTTTGGAATGTTTGCGCTGAGTTTCTCAAACCGAAAGGCATTCGGAGAAACTCAAACATTCCAAAAGGTGTAGTGATTGCTGTTTTGTGTATATCCTCAGGGGCCATGGGAATTTGGTGATAAGCCCTGACTAAATCAAGTTTTAAGTAGATATGTGTATTGTGTAAGTTGTTCGAGAAATCGTGTATATGTGGTAGCGGGTAGCGGTCTGGTACTGTTATTTTGTTCAGTCTTCTGTAGTCTCCGCATGGTCTCCAGTCGTTCGGTTCGCGTTTAGGCACTAGGAGAAGTGGATAAGATGTTTTTGAGTTTAACGGGCTACAAATGCCAAGTTTAACTAAAAAGTCGAATTCATATTTAGCTATTTTCGATTTTGGCAAGTCTAGACGTCGCGATTTTGTAAATGGTAACTGTCCTTCAGTGAAAATGTGATGTACTGTTTATGTTTGACAGGTGCAGTCTAGTCGGGTTCTGTTATTAGTGATGGAAATTTTTTTAGTAATTCTGTGTATTTGTTGTCGACTGAAAATAATTTTGTTAATGTGGTTTCAGTAAATGCTGAGATAGTGTTGACTGATAAGTTTGTTAATGGGTCGATGAGTCGTTTACGTTTAAGATCTATTAGTAGTCCGTATTTTGCTAAAAAATCTGCACCTAAAATTGGCCTGGAAATGTCAGTAATGATGAAAGTAAAAGGTAATTCACGTCGTAATTTTAAGTGTAAGTAGTTTTTTTCAGAGTCGAAATGGAAGTGCCATTGGCCGCTGTTAAAGTGAGATCAGATTTCTGTTATGGAATTTTGAATTTGGGGGAAGGGAGTACTGAAACTTCTGCTCCGCTGTCAACTAAAAAGTTCAATTTATTTGTCGGGTCGTAAATAAAGAGACGACGTGTCAGTGTGACAGGTCCATTGTCAGTCGTCGCGACAATGGAGTCATTTAGTTTGTTGTGTTATATTGTGTTGAGTTCTGTTGTGTTGTGTTGTCGTTTTGCGCATATGCACACGGTTGTTCGCGTCTACGTGCTTCTCTACCGAATTTGTAGTGGTATCTGCATAACCAGTTCGGTCTACGTGTGCGTGATGTCTGTCTTGAGTTTGATCTATGTCTCGCTGGTGACCGTGATTTGAAATTATTTTGCGATTTAAGGGCCTCAACTTCTAGTGACAATTTGTTAAAAGCGGTTAATATGTTCGTCGTAGATACCGCTAGCTTTTGTACCATACCCGCTAGTTCGTTAATATTGGAACCATGGCTTGTTTGTAAAACTGGAACTTCATTCTCACTTATGACTTCCCTTAGCTTATCGGCCATTTTCAGAAGCTCCTCTAGCTCTGTACGGCCTGACCCGGTTAACGCTATGTTAAATTTTTTAGGAAGTTTCCTGAGCTAAAGATTTTGGAAAAAGTCTGGTTCCACCGCGGAACCAGCCAACAGCAATAGTGACCTATAGTATTGGGAAGGTTTCCTATCTCCCATCTCTGTGTCAGCTAGTATTTTGTAAATACGTTTATTTTCACTAAGAGAGTGGCGTTCAATCAGTATTTTCTTCAAGTTTTCGTATGGATTGCTTGAAGAAGGTTTCTGCATAAAATCGAAAGAAACATATTATTTTTAGAACACTAAACTTCAAAAGATTTCAGATCGGACTGGAGTAGGTCTGAATTGCCTTGAGAATTTATTTTTCTGTATATGTGACCCGGTCTACGAAAAGGGACCTTCGGTGTAAAAACAAGTTTTCGAGAAAACAGCTGTGATACTAAGTAATATCGAAGCTGGAATAAGGCATAATGCAGAATTGCAAAGTGTTTACTCAAACTTCTTTACGAGTTGGAAACTTCTGCTTTGCGCCATTAGAAAGAGCACACATTAGTCTATCCGAATCGCCAAAAAAGTGAAAAATGATATTTTCACACCAAAGGTCCCTTTTCGTAGACCGGGTCACATATTTTCATATCATCTGCATAAATAAGCAGATGAGAGTTTTTAATGATATGGGTCACATCATTAATAGCTAAAATAAACAGAAGTGGACCTAGGTGACTTCCTTGAGGAACACCTAACAACGCAATAAACTCAGCAGACAAAACCCCTCGGAATCGTATTTGATAAGATCGCTCTGTCAAATACGATTTTATCCAGTTTACAAAATATTGTGGAAATACAATGGACTTAAGTTTAAATAGAATTAAATTATGTGGTAACCTATCAAATGCCTTGCTAAAATCAGTGTAGATGCAGTCGACCTGGCAACCAGATGCAATGGTGTTTAAGCAAAAGGTAGTCAAATCGAGTAGATTAGATACCGTATATCTGCCATTAACAAAACCATGCTGACGAGTTGTTATGACTTCACGGCAGTGAATTTTTACCCGACCATACACGATTCGCTCGAAAAGTTTTGGAGTCGATGACAGTTTAGCAATGGGTCTGTAGTTAATAACATCATTCCTGCAACCTTTTTTATAAATAGGACTAATAAATGATTTTTTCCAAAACAGTGGAAAGTAACTTTCGTTTATAGATTTATTTAATAACAAAGAGAGTGGTTGACATAAAATTGAATTGCATTGAGTTAACACTGCGGCAGGAATTCCATCAGGTCCAGCGCAAAAATCTTCATCGAACGAACCAATATATTTTAAAATATCCTCTGGGGTAAAGGATAAAGAGTCCAAAGAAACTCTGGGTGGGGAATTCATATATTCAAAATATTCCATATTTGAATGAAAAGAGTCTGAACAAAATGATTCTTTAAAAAGATTGGCAAATAGGCCACTTATTATGACAGCATCGTCTGTAAATTCATTTTGGGTCTTGAAAGATGAAGGAAACCCGTCAGATTTCTTCTTAGTATTAATGAATCCCTAAATCATTCAAACTTACATTCGAATTTACTATGCTCTCCCTGTCCGATTTATACCAAATGCTCAATGGTGGATGACATTCATATATAGGAGTCAGAGCATGGAAAGCCCACTTAACAATGACATTGTAACTGTCTGTAGTTAAGACCAGGTCAAGAAGTCTTCCAAGACTATTATAAATACAACTAACTTGTTGTAAGCCAGAACATATATTGTCAACAAATATATGTTCTTGGCGGGTCTTCGAATTTGATGCACAATAATATGTATCATCGTCAGAAGAATGCCATTTTAAGTTAGGCAGATTAAAATCGCCCAAAAATAAAATGTCATCATTAACGTCAAGTTTGTTTATAACGTAGTCTAAGTAATTTGAAAGGCTTGCATAGACCTCTGCACCACTCGTTGGGGGAACATACGCATTTATAACATATACATTGGAGTTACAATGTATAATTTTAACGCATATTAGTTCTATGTTAAATGAGTAGGGAATATCAACAATGGAACTCACAAAGGAGTTCCTAACAGCTAAAAGGACACCACCACCAACATTAGAACTATTGTCAGTAAATCTGTCCCTTCTAAATACAGGGTTGCCCATATTCGACGGACCCATGTTTTTGTTAAAAAAATCAAAGAAAAAAATAAAAATTTGGCGGTTGGCAATCTTAATCATTTAATTTGTTCCAAGTAGATTTGTTTACATCAATTTTTGAATATGATATCTCTCAAATGGCCGCCTCTGGCGTTGATGGCGTATTGTGCCCTTTTTGCAGCATTTTCCATCGTTTTCGCGAACATTTCGGCCGGAATAGCGGCTATTTCTTCACGAATGTTGTCCTTGAGCTCTTCTACGGTCCTTGGCTTGTTAACGTAAACCTTTGACTTCAAATATCCCCACAAGAAGAAGTCAGGCGGCGTCAAATCGGGCGAACGCGGTGCCCAGTCCAAATCACCACTTTTCGACATCAAACGGCCCGGAAACAAATTCTTCAGAAAATCGATTGTTATGCGACTTGTGTGCGGTGGAGCGCCGTCTTGTTGAAACCAGAACTGCCTCATACGCTTTCGACGAATAATTGGCATCACAAAATTGGTCATCATGTCGCGATAACGCTCCTGGTTGATGGTAACAGCATGGCCATTTTCATTTTGGAAGAAAAACGGCCCAATGACCGTTTTCGCACTAACGCCGCACCAAACTGTGACTTTTTCGTCATGAAGAGGCACTTCTTGAATCTCCTGAGGATTTTCAGTGGCGTAAATACGGCAATTTTGCTTATTTACGGTCCCATTCAATGTGAAATGGGCTTCATCGGACATGATAATTTTGTTCCAAAATTGCTCGTCATCTTCGGCCATTTCGATGACTCTTTGGGCCCATTCCAATCGACGAGGCTTGTCCGCAGGCAACAATCTTTGCGTCAATTTAATTTTGTACGGGAACAAATGCAAATCAACGCGAATAATCCGTTGTAAAGTGGACCGAGCCATGCCCAACTGCTGAGAACGGCGTTTTTGGGATGTTCTTGGGGACCTCTCAACACTGGCTCGTACGGCAGCGATATTCTCGGCCGATCGCCTTGGTCGACTTTTATTTGGCCTCTTCGGATTAGAAAGAGCCTCACCAGTCGAAAATTTTTCGTATAAACGCTTAATGGTGTTCTTAGAAGGCGCACTTCTCACATTTTTTAAGTTTTTAAAAGCACGTTGAGTTTTCACAATTGACTTCTTCTGTTGAATGTAAATTTCAACTATTTCAGAGCGCTCGCGTGGCGTGTATTGTTCCATGGTAAAAATCTGCTTGGACTGACGCTTCAAACGCGGTATGTCATTAAGCGATCTGACATCTCTGTCAAAAGTTATGGCGTTGCCAGATGGGTCCGTCGAATATGGGCAACCCTGTACTTGAAAACTATTGTCAAACAATTCCAAGTCAGTAATGCTTCCATTCAGCCACGTTTCTGTTAAGCAATAATATCCTCAGAGCAGTTCTGAGACGAAATAAAAATTTTTTGCGTCTTAGAGCGCAGTCCCCTTACATTTTGATAGTAAAGGGAGAGCCTATTTAGTTTTTTTGAGTCTGACGGTTGGCTAGAGTCGTCTTTCGAGACTTATTTTTAGGTTTAAACTCAGTAACGAGAGTATTATCGGACCACATTTTTGAATTAAGAACAGATGCAAAGTCTTCAGCTGCAACTGCAAGTATAAAAGAGGCGTGGGAAGGCTTATTACCTATTTTCTTGCAAGAACAGAAAGCATTTGAAGCAACCAAGTTGTTTTGTCTAACAAACGTCATTATATTTTCTGAAGTTGTGTCGGGCTGTAGGCTGTAATGTTTTGGGTCCTCGACACAGCTTTTAAAGTCAAATGACTATTGGGTGCAGTTGAAATCGCATTTGAACTACTACACAGTGGAGGAATAGAAGAAGGTGTAGAAGATATTACCGAATTATTCTTTTCGGGTTGCTGGGGAGTAAGAGTTGTTGCTGAGAGCTGCTTTACCTCGGATTGTCTAGAGGACGCCTTTCGGCGCCTAATATTTTTCTTTTTGATTTTCCTCTGTGCCTTAGGGGGTGTTGGGCCTTTTCCTAATGAAACGGTCAGAGTACCGGAAAAAGCTTTCTCAGAAGAGTGAGTTTCAATATTTTCCGGTATAGAACTTTCATTAGTGATACTGTTTGTTGATGCGGCACTAACTTCGCTAAAAAATGATAGAATTCTTCTAAAATCACTATTTTGCAAGTTAAGACTTTCTCCAAAAGTCTTCATTTTTTAAAATATTTCGTCAGGAGAAAGGGCTCTACATGAGGTACAGTACCAACGAAGCTCTGATCGGACGGACATTAAACTATCAACGCACGGTTTTGATATGCCAACACACGAAGCGTGACACATTTGCTCACAAGGACCAGAACAACTGAGCATAGAGTACAGAATATTATGGCTTTTACACTGCTCGTTCAAAGAACAAGCAGCAATGTTATCAACGGAAAAATAATCCATTGAACTAATATTTTTAGTGAGCAAGAAAAAGCGTTCAAAAAGTGCTTTTAGGGTTGGTTCAACACAATGCAGTAAACGAAACAGTTTGTTAACAACAACAATAGAGACGTTCACTAAGCTTAAAATAAATAAACACCGCACAAAGAGGAATAGAAAAAAAAGAACAAGTTGGCTATTTTAAACAAGTAAATTATAATTATTTTTCAAATTAAACACAAAATAATTATATTGAAAACATGCAAAAATTAAAATGATAAACATTAATATACTTAACGTTCACAGTAATACAAATTTTTGGAAAAATGTTTTCAAAAATTTAGCACAAAGTTAACACTTAACACTGCAACACAAATAACTATACCGACACCGGCACAGGGACGAGATCAACTGAAATTTCATGATTACTACTTGCGGGAGAGCTGTAATCAGGTATTCATATTTTGTTTTATCCATCGTAATGGATCTAGATTGAAATTGGATTTCGGTATGTATAAGCCACGCCTCTGGATAAGTAGTCCAAAACTGGGGTAGTTTTACCGATGTCGCGTGACTTTCTGTACGTTCGGACCTTTCTCTATTTCTATTTATGTCTATTAAGTCTATTTATGTGCCCATCTCCGTGTTGAGAGGGTTGAGGTGAGAGTGAGAGGGGGTGAGTGGGGTGAGGTGGAAGTGAGAGGGGGTGAGTGCCTAATACTCATTGTTGTTTAAAGATTTAAGAGTAAAATAATTATTTAATTTAAGTGTTTCTATAAGTGTACCTAGGTGTGCTGTAGTGCCTACGGAGTAAAACGTTCGGTTTCTTCCGACCCGATCGTTTGCTAACCGTATAAGAAGCTAAGTGTGAAGTGTATATTTACTTTTGGCTCCTGTTGTGGTTCTTGCTCTGTTGCTGCTGCTGTGTTTATACTGTCGTGAGCTTGGTTTTCCAACTACGAATACGCCTGTAATGCTCGACGACGAAAGGTGTGCCTTCGTGGATATTTTGTTTGTGCTGATGGCTCTTCTTCGAAGTTAAACAGTGACCGTGTCTACTGCTGCTGCTATATATATTCTAATGCCGGTGGTAGGTAAGATCACCAGTTTGGTGCTTATTTAGTGCGCCTGTATTTTTATTTCATATCAGCTTCAAACAACAATTTTTATTGAATGCACATTTTCTAGTTACAAATTTTTTAACAATCTTCAAGTTTGATAAATTTTTTAATAATAATAATTTTTGATAAATAAAAATTGACACCAACAAAACAACATTTTTAAAATTCAAATTTATAAAAGTAAAGTATTTTATTTTGTGTGCCTTACGAATGTGTGTATGTGATATGCAGACACGACACATGTGTGAGCTTGAGCATTGTCTTGCAAAAAGATCTTTTTCTTCGATAAATGGGGTCGGGGTTGTTTGCAATTTCGTTCTTTAATTCGTCCAATAATTTACAGTAATAGTCGCTGTTGATTGTTTTTTTTCTGTTCTCAAATAGTCGATGAACATGATGCCACTTGAATCCCAAAAAAAACATACCCCAACACCTTTCCGACCGTTTGTTGAGTCTTCGCTTTTACGCACTTCTACGGGGACAATTAAATATTTTACGGTTGAATACGACGGAGCAGATTCACCATAATATTTAGTGGTGCAAAACGTTATGCTTAAACAAGGCACGAAATTCTTTATCCATTTTTATAACCATGCAAAAAGTTTTTTAATTTAGAACACTGTAACGTCACTATTCATTGACAGATCGAACTGACATTTATGCTCTGTTCATGTGAAGGTTGCCACCCGTCAAAAAAGTCATGTATTTGAAGAGTGGTGGTGCCGTCACGTGGAGGGCGGCAGCATCTTAAACGCCTTATTACAAGATTTATGAATGAAATTTTTTCTTTAAAAAATTTCAATTGAATAAAACTTTAGAAAACTTTAGAAAATATGAATGATGATATTGTTATTGCCTAACCCATGCAACGTTATTAAACTAATATTCAATGATGCACAAATATTTAGCCTTGTGACTTATACCGAATAAGTTATACGTTAGTCGAATTGTGCTCTAGCTCTTAGGCAACTAACATATATATCGAACTTGCTGCATGCTGATATTGAGTCAAAAAACTACACACATCATTATTGGTGAATACTAGTAGTTAATAAAATTTTCCTTTACGCCAATGTTCTTACATTTATAAAAGATTCTTAAAAAATTCCACTACATCTTTCAACCCATTTTTATCTTATTCTATTAAACGAGCAATATTTATACATTTGTTTGTAATTGAGTTCTCGAAAATCGCTCTAACGATTTCGATGAAATTCACAATATAGATAAAGAGCGGACTAAAAAATCGATCCAGCTAAGTTTCATCTCTGGAAAATTCTTTTTTCCGAGTTTTCACGTATTTAAGAAATATCTTTATTTTCCTGCTGAATATGTTATGTTTATTTATATTTATAATTTATGGTATTGATAGCTCAGTGGTTAGAGCTTCTGTCTATCATTATTGTGATCGTGGATTCAACTCCGGATGTGCGCAATGATGTTTTTGTTTTTGTTTTTTTTTTACTTTTCTCTGTTGACATTTTTTTAAATTCGTTTAATTTCAATTTATTTTTTACACATAGACAAACGTCCCAAATAAATAAATATAAATTTGCTTTTACCCAGCTAAACAGCGCTAACAAGTTTATGAACACAATGAAACAATATTTTGTGTACACTAATACATTCGTACGGTGTCATATGTTATGTGAAACAAGGAAAATTTATGTGCTTCTATATCTTGCTGTTTTACCCTTCAACTATAAACGATTTTCCAATAAGAGGTGTTATTGTGAATCGCCCGCTATTGTGAATCGCTCACTTTTTAAGCTTTTATTCTTTGATATTTGACAAATAGAAACTACGCCATTACTAAAAATGGAACGATACACGCTTTAACAACGCATTGAAATTATTAAAATTCACTACAAATTTAGTCTCGTGTTATCACCCACACTGATCGGTTGCGCTCTATACACCACAGTGAAATAATCGAACTAAATACCTCGTGTTTTCAAAGCGTGCTTAAAAAAAAAAAAAAAAGCGTGAAACCAAATATATTTTGCTAATTCTTATTGTATACTCTTGATTTGGTTGTTTTGTGACCTCATAATCTAATAACTTTGACTCTAGTGGGGTTAAGCCCCAATTCAATTGGACAATGCCGGAACCGCCGGATCTGCCTCCTAGGCCTGGAGCTAGCTGCCAGCCGCTAATAAGTTTTGATAAAAACAAAGCTCTTAAAAATAATACCTCTGGACCCAAATATTTGGTGATGACCAGAATTAATTCTAATGACGGTCTTACCAGCGTGTCGCCTTTCCTAATTAAAAAAGTGATTGATTACACGGCGGGTGGTGAAGTCGAAACGTGTAAAAAACTAAAAAACGGTACTATACTAATCAAAACAAAAGACCTCAAGCAAGCAAATAAACTGATACAACTTATATCCCTATCCCCTTCTATTCTTATCGAAATTACCGAACATTTGTCACTCAATTACTCTAAAGGTGTTATCTACTCTAACGACCTGCGAGGCACACCAGAAAATGAAATATTGAATGAATTAAGAAACCAAAACGTGAATGAAGTTAAAAAAATTCTAAAGAAAACATCAAACAATGAAATGCAAGAAACCGGTTTAATCGTCCTCACCTTCTCTACTCCATCTCTTCCATCCGAAATCTCAATTGGATACCAAAAAGTCCGAACCCGACCATACATACCACTGCCGCTTCGCTGTACTAACTGCCAACGCTACGGCCACATAGGCAAAATATGTAAAAACGAAAAGATCTGCCGAACTGCTCTAACACGATCCACACAAATATGGAACTTAAAGAAGAATGCCTTAAACCGAAATGCTGTATTAACTGCAAAGAAAACCAAAGCAATACACACGACCACAACAATTTCGACAGAAAATGCCCTGTATTCGTCAAAGAAAAAGAGATACAAGCAATAATTACCCTCCAAAAAGTAGACAGAAAAAAAGCAATAGCCACTTATAAAGAAAGACACCAACATGAAGGTCCATCATATTCTTGTGTTGCGAGTAATAACACCAACAACATACCCACCACACCAGCAGTTCCACTGAGAAAGCCAGTGAATTATGATAATATTTTCGTAGATTCTGGTCCAACTCCAGTAGCACAACAAATACAACATAAGTCCACCATTGAACGAATCTCCGATACTAAAGTTAAAATATTTCCTAAAAATATATCAAGGAGACTAAAAAGAAAACTAAAAAAAAATAGCAATACGCCTAATCCTAAACAACCACTGCAACGATCTATGGACGAATCATCAGAATCTATGTCAATCCTAGATGAGTCAGATACCAGATCTGAGTTCCCATCTACAAACTTCTTCTAGTTTTAACACCTAGCTTTATATTTATACATATTTATTTATATATAAGTGTATATATACTTATTACATATTCTACAAATACAAGCAATCACTAACCTTATACTTAAGTTCATAAACTTATCATCTCAGTTATTATTATGCTACTAAATATTATCCAATGGAATATTAAAGGGTATATTAACAACTATAACCAACTCCTCCTCATAATCAATCGACACTGCCCCAAAATAATATCCATACAAGAATCCCACCTACACTCTAATAAAAATATACCTATTCCAATAAATTACTCCCTCTACACACTAAACTCTTCTACAACTTCATATGGTGGAGTCATGCTACTTATTCATAAGTCATTACAACATCAACAAATCCAACTCAACAACGACTTCGATGCAATAGCTTGTGAAATCCATTCACAAGTCAAATTTACAATAGTTTCCGCATACATACCACCACACAATAGTTTTAATAACAACAACTTAAACAATGTCCTTAATTTTACTAACAACCCTACTTTGGTTACAGGAGATTTTAATAGTTGGCATGCTTCATGGGGATCTTCAAGCAACAACCGAAAAGGAAACATTCTTAACAGATTTATAACCCAATCAAATTTTATACTTTTGAACAACGGTTCTCCTACACACTTCACAACACACAACACCTTTAGTCACATAGACATCACCTTTTGCTCTCCTTGTTTAGCAATCCACTCCAAATGGAAAACCGACAATGATCTCTCAGGTAGCGATCACTTTCCTATCATTATAGCTCTATTCCCACAGCAAAAATATAAAACGTTAATCACAAAACCCAAATTCATAATTAAACAAGCTGACTGGTCACGATTTTTAGCAACGTCTACACTTTATACCTCCCAGTGCCCTCAAAGCACCAACATTAACAAAGAAACAGCGAACTTAAAAAAAATTATACTAAAATCAGCAAACATTTCAATCCCACAAACATTACCTTACTACACCAAACGCACTGTCCCATGGTGGAATAAAAAACTTGAAAAACTAAAAAAAGAAAAAAACAAGTGTTGGAATGCTTTTAACAGAAATTCTATTCAAGAAAATCTAATAAAATTCAAAAAAGCTAATGCTATTTTCAAACGAGAAATTAAAGCATCTAAAACTGCATCAATAAACGATTTTACATCTAAAATTAACCCATCTACACCAGTTGACAAAATCTGGAGTAACATCAAAAGATTTAGTGGATATAAGTCTACTCACGGTATCCATAGCATAAGCTCAAGTAACCCCCCACACTCACCAATATTAAATCAGCATTCGATAGCAAACGAATTTTGTAACTTTTGGTCCAGTAACTCATCCAATACCAATTTTCCTATCAATTTTCAAACTCACAAAACTACAACACTTAATGGTTCTTACAACATAACTCCATCATCAAGAGCACTCAAAATTGAAACAGAAATTACATTCATTGAACTTACCTCAGCGCTGTCTAAGCTGAAGGGCCAAACCCCCGGACTTGATAGGATTTCTTATCCAATGATTAAGAACCTCTCGAAGGAAACTAAACATCGCCTATTACGTAACTACAACAACATTTTCAAAACCCATATTCCACAGTCGTTCAAAACTAGCTTAATCGTTCCCATTTTAAAACCCAACGCTAATAAGACACTCTTAAAATCATACAGACCCATCTCTCTAAACCCTTGCTTATCTAAACTGCTAGACAAAATTATAGCAAACAGACTATGGTGGTTTGTTGCCGACAAGTTACTCGATAGTCATCAAATGGGATTTAAAAAAGGCAAATCTGTATCTGACACCCTACTTTATGTAGACTATCAGATTGCTAATTCCTTATCGAATAATAAACACATTTCGATTATTTCACTTGATTTTGAAAAAGCGTTCGACAAGATAGGAATCCACACCATAATAGATCAACTGTATGAATGGAAGCTAGGACCAAACATAATTAACTACGTTTTAAATTTTATGTCTAAGAGAAAAATTATCGTCAGAATTGGAAAAATCCTTTCAAATATCCAACCATTAGACAACGGAATCCCACAAGGATCTCCAATCTCAGTTATTTTATTCCTCATAGCCTACAACAAACTCTGTAAAACCATCTCAATACACAAAGAAATAAACTACTGTGCTTACGCTGATGATTTCCATTTAATCATTAATCATAAAAGAACTAAAAACCCAACAATAAATTTAGACAACCTTTTCCAAGACATTGCTATCTGGTGCGATTATTCAGGAGCAATTCTTTCAACCACAAAATGTAAATACTTACATATTTGCCGTAAGCATAACTGCTCCTGCACTATTCTCACCAACAATCTTAGATTCCAAGAGGTCGACAATCTTCGGATTCTAGGCGTGATTTTTAACAAACGTTACAGATGGAACACACATATTGAAAACTTATGCTTATCCCTGGCTAACAAACTCAACGTTATCAAATGTATATCCAGCATAAAACTAAACTGCAATACATACTGCATAATTAATACAATAAAAGCACTTATAATCTCAAAAATAAATTATGGGATTTATCTTTACGGATATTCTCCAAAAACAGTTCTAAACAAAATTAAAACTACCCTGAACGCAGCAGTCAGAACAGCTCTAGGCGCTTACAGATCAACACCCATACAAAACCTCTTATTTGAAATAAACTTTTTGACAATTGAAGATCAAAGAGACCTCACTTCCATCAAACTTTTTAAGTCAATCTTAAGATGCAATGACAGCCCACTTCACGACATAGTTACAAAATATCAGAATTTAAATAGCCCACAAAAGGTCACAGCAGCAATAAGCAGAATTATAATAAATTCCAAAGAGCTCGGCATACCTACTTCTCCCCTTTTGCCTATAGACAACTCCAACCCACCTTGGACTTTCAATTCATCAGTAATTAACGACTCTCTAAGAAAACACTCAAAAATTCACACCAACCCAGTAATATTCCGATCCTCTTTTTTTGAAATTAAAGAAACACTACCTAATTACTCTTTTATTTATACCGATGGTTCCAAGAATGACTCAAAAATTAGCTTTAGCGTAACTACAACCAACAAAATCATTACAGTTTCAAGCATACCACCATATAGCTCAATACTCAGTGCGGAAATAATTGCTGTCCATGAAGCGATACAATACGCCTTAACCAAAAACATCAACTTTGCTATATGCACTGACTCACTTTCATCCATAGATGCCATTGCTAACATTAACAACTATGAATACTACCCTCTACTTATCAGAAACATTCTTTCCAACAACTTCCCCAAAATTATACTTATTTGGATTCCAGGACATATTTCAATAGTAGGTAACGAGTTCGCCGACCAGTCAGCTAAGGACGCTAACGTATGCCCACTTATTCTTACAAACAACTTCAATACAAAAGATATAACACATTATTTAAAAAAGAAATATAAAAGCAATCATATCCAAATATGGAATTCAACCTCGGACTGGTATAAGCTAACAAATCCAAATAAGATAACTGGCAAAGATATACACCAAATAAACGACAAAAGTCTATCTAGACTTGACATAATCAAATTTGAACGACTACGTTTCGGTCATACCAAAATCACCCATCAACACTTAATGAACAATAGCACTCCTCTCTCCTGTCCATTTTGCAACCACCCAATACCATTAACTCTTCTACACCTCCTTTCAAACTGCCACAAATTCCAAAGCATAAAAACACAAATATTTCAGAACACTGACCCTTTATCATTCTTATCTACACCTACTTTAGAAAGCATAGTTAAAATAATCAAATTTCTTAAAATCACCAATTTATACAATCAAATTTAAACAACTCAAAACAATTGTAAAACTTATACATGTTATTATAACCAAACATTACAAAATTTTAATCAACTTGGAAAAATTTAATTTATTGCAAAATTTTTTTTTTTTTTTCTTTTTCCTTTCCCAATTTTGACAATGAAATTTGAATTTAATACTCCTCATTTTTGTAAATAATATTTCTTAACCTATATTCTTTTGCTTTGTATATACAGTTTACTACCATAATATCTAGATTTAAGTTAAGCTTAAGGTCAACGTTACCAAAGCTGTTCCCATTACATTAACTTAAAATTTTAATCTTAAGTTAATAATTAAAAAAAAAAAAAAAAAAAAAAAATTGGAAAACCCTATAAATTAATGTAATATAAATTAATAATTATATCAAGTAAATAATGTGGCAAATAAGTGGTGTGGAAAAAATGTGCTGTTTTTATTTTGTTCAGTTTGAATTTTGATTTGATTAAAACCGGTCGTGTTTTCTCTGGAAAAATATTCATTGACAAAAAAAAAAAAATTGTGAAAAAATACAATAAAGAAAAAATTCAATAATTTTTCTATCGCCAAATATAATTAACATCAGGCAATAACTCAGTGATATAGCTAAAAAATCATCAGAAACACTATCAGTGTGAACAATAAAACATTTTTGTACACCTTTAATATAATTATATTATAAGTGCTTACATATAATCACATCGCATTTATATTAAATGTATATTAAGAAAACCAAATAAAAACTCACGATGACACAACCCCCTGACAGGGGCAAAATTTATGTTGACCTTGACAACACAAAATGCTTAAAAAACTTAACCGAAGGTCCAAAATATTTGGTTGTAACCAGAACCGGTTCCAATGAAACTCTCGCTAATGTGTCTCCATTCCTTATAAAAAAAGTTATTGACAATGTGTGCGGTGGCGAAGTAGAAGGTTGTAAAAAACTTCGAAGCGGGAACATTCTAATTAAAACGAAAAGTAGTGTCCAAGCTAAAAAATTAATAAAGTTAATTGCTTTTACTCCTACAATTAAAGTCGAAGTCTCCGAACATAATTCGCTAAACTCATCCAAAGCTGTTATTTACTCTAACGACCTAAGAGGTATGGAAGAAGACGAAATACTCAAAGAACTCGCTGAACAAAATATTACCAAAGTTAAAAAAATCTTAAAAAACGTAAATGGTGAATTAAAAGAAACAGGTTTACTTATACTCACTTTTGCAGTACCTAATATTCCCACCCAAATCAACATCGGCTATGAAAAAATTTACACTCGCCCCTACATCCCTCTTCCACTAAGATGTAAAAATTGCCTCCGCTTTGGTCATATCATGCAATATTGTAAAAGCGATAAATTATGTATCAACTGTGCAAACAAAGAGCACGTAAATTCTAACGAGGAATGTTCTAACCCGTCTGTCTGCATAAATTGCAAAGAGAACAACTATCCCAGCTGCGACCACTTCGTGTTCTCCAAAACATGCCCTACTTTTATTAAATATAAAGAGCTCCAAGCTATTGTAACTTTACAAAGAGTTGACATGAGAAAAGCAAAGAGTATTTATAATGAGCGCCATTCTACCAGTTCAACATTCTCTGCTGTTCTTAAGAATTATAATAACAACAACTCCATCAACAACAACAATATCAATAATAAAATCAACGAAGCAAGTCAACGTGAAGCAGAACATGCTCCAACTTACAACAAAATTTCAATATCTGAGTCCAACTCTTACTCCAACAATACTATTCCTAATAATAACAATACAAATTCCCAATCTACAAGCCAATCATCCTCGACAAAAGTATCCAAAAACTCAACTAATTTTAATCACGAAGTTTCACCTCGCCATCCAATAACATATGGTGATATCGATCTCAGCGATGCAGTCGACTCCGCTTCTACAACATCAATAGCATGCAGCCTACGATCTCAATCTAAATCTAAAGTCAATTCTCCCCAGAAATGCGTCTAATAGATTACAATCTCAATTTAAAGCATTAAGCTCAAAATCAAACACAAAAAAAGCTGTTATATCTACCAGATTGCTAGAGCCTGATACCAACTCAGATAATTCCATGATGGAAGACAATTAAGTCAATTTTATTCTCTTCATTCTTTCAATTAATTTACTATATTACTATTACTAATACTATCTGTGTTATTACTATTGTTTAAATTTATCTTTTATTTTTTTTTTTGTTTTAATTTTGTTTTTTTTTTTTTTTTTTGTTTTTTTTTTGTTTGTTTTTTTTTTTTAGCAGCAATGGCCCTACGTGTTCTTCAGTGGAATATGAACGGTTATTTAAATAATTATAACGAGCTAATAATCTTAATAAAAAAATATAACCCAAAAATAATTTCAATACAAGAATCCCACATCCATTCTGTCGTTAACATCCCTACTCCAATAAACTTTTCATTTTATGCCATTAACACATCCACCACAAACTATGGCGGAGTATCCCTGCTAGTACATAACTCAATACAACACAAACTTATCGCAAACAACAACGATTTCGAAGCACTAACCATTGAGATCCACTCACATGTCAAATTTAACTTAATATCTGCCTATATACCACCAAGAGAAAACTTTAACATCAACAGCCTTCAGAATGTCTTTTATCCTTTCAACAACCCGACTTTAGTTACTGGGGACTTCAACGGCTGGCACAGAACATGGGGCTCGCCAAGAAATAACAAAAAAGGGTCATTGATCGCAAAATTTATAACCGAGTCTAACTTTCTCCTCCTCAATGATGGATCCCCCACTCACCTTAGTACTCACAATACCTTATCCCACATCGACCTTTCTTTTTGCTCCCCTTGCCTCGCCATACATGCGGAATGGAAAATCAGCAATGATTTGTCAGGTAGCGATCATTTTCCAATTATTATAGACCTTTTTTCAAACCAACTACACAACAATTCCGATTATCGACCAAAATTTATAACCGACCGCGCAAACTGGCCTTCCTTTATTGAAAGCTGTTATAAATATAATGCTATGCGAGCAGTCAGTCGAAATATTAACAAAGAAGCATCAAATCTTAACAAAATTATTCTCCAATCTGCTAACGAATCCATACCACAATCTTCACCAAAACGTCACATCCACAATATTCCATGGTGGAACACAAAACTTAGTCAACTAAAACAAGATAAAAATAAATTATGGATAATTTTTAAACGTGATATGACCCTTGTTAATATGCTAAACTATAAAAAAGCCAGAGCTCTTTTCAAACTCGAAATTAAGAAAGCCAAAACAGACTCAATGAAAGATTTCACAGCTAGAATTAATCCATCCACTAACATTGGAAAAGTTTGGGCTACCATAACACGCTTTTGCGGCTATAAGATTTCCCATAACATTCACTGCATCTCTGACCCCTTCTCTTCTTCTTCTACATCACAACTTACAACTAACAAAAAAGACATCTCCAACATCTTTAGTAAGAAATGGTCTTACGATTCTGCGAACGATCAATTTCCCCAGTTGTTTCAAACAAGTAAGAACACCACTCTAGCCCCTTCTGTCTCCACCCAAGCTTGTACTGCAGCAATAGTTATAGAAAAAGATATCAATATCCTTGAATTTTACTCAGCCCTATCAAAACTAAGAGGTAATACCCCTGGAATAGACCGAATCAATTACTCCACGATTCGTAAAGCTTCTGTCGTTCTCAAACACAGAATTATAAAATTTTACAACAATATTTTTTGCAATAATATCCCACAATATAAATTAAGTCTTGTTATATCAATTTTAAAACCAAAAAGCGACAAAACCCTCGTAAAATCCTACAGACCCATATCGCTCAACCCATGTATGTCAAAAGTTTTGGATAAAATAATTGCTAATCGGCTATGGTGGTTTACAACTACCAATAAACTAATCGATAGCCACCAAATGGGATTTCGAAAAGGCAAATCTTCAACGGATACTCTACTATATATAGACTACCTGATCGCAGATTGTCTATCGCAGAAAAAACATCTATCAATAGTCTTATTGGATTTTGAAAAAGCTTTTGATAAAATAGGTATACACACAGTAATAGATCAACTAGCAGCTTGGAAAGTTGGTCCTCAGATAATAAATTATGTAAAGAATTTTATGTGTAATAGGAAAATAATCGTTCGAACAGGCAATTTTACATCCGATTCTCAACCAATACATAACGGCATCCCACAAGGGTCTCCACTCTCAGTAATAATATTCCTAATCGCCTATAATAAACTTAGCAGCATTATCTCACTACATATAGAAATCGATTTCTGTGCATATGCAGATGATTTCAATTTGATTATAAAATCAAATAAAAACAAAAACCCTAGAATCGAATTGAGGTCGATTTGTTTGAAGATATACCCTGTTTGAAGATATAATGAACTGGTGCAACTACTCTGGAGCAAAACTTTCTCCAACAAAATGCAAGACTATACATATCTGTCGCAAACACAACTCTTCATGCACTATAATTGTTAACAATTTCCAGCTCACAGAATGCGACTGCCTAAAAATTCTTGGGATATTAATCAACAAAAAATACAAATGGGACAGTCATATCGAATACTTGAATTCCTCTTTATGTAAACAACTTAATGTTATCAAATGCCTTTCCAGCCCCAAATTTAATTCCAGCACTATCTCATTGATACGTGTAGCTAAATCTCTAGTTCTGTCTAAAATCAAGTATGGCTTAATCATATATGGTTTTGCACCCAACTCTGTACTTAAAAAAATTAAAACTACCCTCAATTCCACCATAAGAACTGCCCTCGGAGCTTTCAGGTCAACCCCAATTAACAACATGCTCTTCGAAGCAAATATTCTAACTTTAGAAAATCAAAGGGACCTACTTTTAACCAAACAGATAAAATCTATACTTTTCTGCCATAACACACCTCTTTATAAGACGATTAAAACCAACCCTAATTATAATCAAGAACCGAAAGTATTCCCTGCAATTACGAGAATAATTCGTAGCTGTTGTGACATCGATATCCCACATGTACCAATAGATGCAATAAATAATATAAGCCCGCCCTCTTGGCTTCTTCCATCATCAGCAATCAATACATCGATTCATGACCAAATCAAATCCAATACTTATCCTCAACACTTTCGAGCACTATTTCTAGAAATTAAAGAACATTTCAATAACCACACTTTTATCTACACTGATGGCTCCAAATCGAGCAGCAATACCAGCTACAGCGTAACGTCGTGCAACAACATTATTAAAAAATCTTTACTCCCACAATATAGCAGTGTATTTTCGGCAGAAATTATTGCTATTTATGATTTAAATAATTTTGCCATATGTATAGACTCTCTCGCATCTCTAAGCGCTATAACTAACATCCATAACAACGATTACTATCCCAACTTAATAGGATGTATTTTGATCGATAAGTATCCCCAAATTACTCTCATCTGGATCCCAGGTCATGTTAATATTGAAGGCAACGAATTCGCCGACTACGCCGCTAAATGCGCCCTTTCAGCTCCACTAACAACAACACCTAACTTCAACTTTAATGATATGAAACACTTTCTAAAAAACAACTACTTGACAAAAAACAAATTAATATGGAACTATACCTCTAACTGGTACAGAGAGTCCAACCCAGATAAATTCTCTATCCAAAATTACCAGAACCAACAACAAGAATCAATAAACAGACTTGACATAATAAAAATTCTACGCCTACGTCTAGGTCATTCTAAACTCTCACACGGTCACCTTATGGGTTTAAACGGCGATCCCATCTGCAATTGCAACATTCAATCCCCCAGCTACATTCTATCACACTATCTCTCCGAATGCCCCACATTTTCAAGGCATAGAAACGCTTTATTCCTGAATTCTAGCCCCTTAACACTCCTCTCCAATCCTTCTCACAGTAATATCAGCAAAATAATACAGTTTTTAAAAAACTGCAGTATATACAATTTAATTTAAATCAAAATACAAATGAAAATAAATAACCATTCATAATTCACCTTTAAGCAGCTGAAGGCCAAAGTTTCTATTGCTGTTTTCTTCCTTTTTTTTTTTTAATTAGATTTTAATTTTAATTACACGGTGTTACAAAATGAAAACAAATCAAAAAACTTGCCTCGAGACATAGAAGAGGTAGTAGGCCTGGTTGAACATAAGATAACTGCATACTTAGCTTTTTGAATATATCCTCAAAATCCGGATTTGTGGTCAAAAAACCGATTTTTGGAAGGTGCATGTATAGTTTGTTATGTAACTCCGTTATATCTAGCTCAATTTTAAAAACTTAAACATTGATAAAAAGAAGAACAATATACCCTTAATATAATATATAGACCGTTTTTTTACAAAAAGAATTGACAAAGTTACAGGTAAAATCATTTGAAAATTTCTCATTTTTTTTTAATTTTTTCAACTTCAACAACGTTTTGTTAACAAATTTTGTTTTGTGGCACTATTAGTTTTAGACGGATTCTGAAAGCCTGTTAAATTTTGCGTTCAACAAGCTATCATTTACTTCAATTGGCTAAAATACAAAAGCACTATCGAATTTTTAGTATTCGTAATAAAATACAAAAAAAATTCTTTATTTTTCTAAAAATGTTTTTTTGACCTTTTTCGTTTATATATATAATCCTAAAGCTGGTGTATTGCCCGGATGTGACGGAACTGTTTGCAGTTTTCAACCACAAACACGCTCCGAAAGAATGGTGTTTGTTTATTGAGGGATCTTGCAAGAGTATGATTTATTTAAAAACTTTTTGTGTGATCTGTTAAATTCTGATATATGTATGTCGCCGACTTAAAGGCTCTAACAATACTGTTTGGAATGCAAGGTGGATATACCAAGTATCTTTGCATTATTTGCGAATGGGATAGTCGTGCGACTAATAAATATAAGCAAAAGGAGTAGCCACTGCGTGCTTCATTTCAAGTTGGCAAAAAATATGTTTTGAATACTCCACTGGTGCGACCTGAAAATGTAATCCTACCGCGGCCTCGGTAGTCGAGTTGGTAGCGTGCTCGACTGCCACCCCAGAGGTCCCGGGTTCGATTCCTGGCCAGGCCATGGTCCTTCGCTTTTAACCTTTCTTAATTATTTATCCTCATTTCTAATTAACTGAAATTAAAAATTCATCAATATTTACGACAGGAAGTTGTAGTTGATGGTAGAGAAGTTTGTGGATGAGATTGACTTATAACTTGAATTGACTGAGGTAAAGGCATAACACTTGCGTCTGATTCAAATTCATATGTTTCTTTGGCTTTCCACCACGCTTAGAACATCCTACACGTGTTTCACTTGATTGCCCTTTCCTTCCCACTAATCTATCATCCCATTTTCGAACCAAGGCAGACTTGACTGAATAGGTATTCCACCTCGAACCAAGGCAGACTTGACTGAATAGGTATTCCACCTGAAATCCTTGGTTCAAAGCTACAAAAAAAAAAAAAAAATCTGATTGCAGCGTTTCCTAGGTTAAGTGAGGCCAAAATCAAAGAAAGTATCCTGCACGTTCAAATCTTTTATAAAAGTTATTTATTCATTTCGGTTATTCTAAGGTTTATTTGTGGGCCCACAAATTCGGAAAATTTTCTTGGACACTGATTTCGTTTCTAAATTAAATCCAGTTGAAAAAAGAGCTTGGAATAGTTTTATTTCGTTATGCATTTATTTCCTCGGAAACAAGAAGAGTCGAAATTACTTAGATGTTGTAAATGAATTTTTAAGTGCCTACGAAGAAATGGGCTGCAATATGTCAATTAAAATACATTTTTTGCACTCCCATATAAACTTTTTCCCGAATAGGCTTGGGCAGTTTAGTGATGAACAAGGAGAAAGGTTCCACCAGGAGATGGAAGCTATAGAAACCGGCTTTCAGGGAAAAAATTCCATAAACATGCTGGCAGACTTCTGCTGGTCCCTAAAACGTGAAATCGATTATCTAATATATAAAATTCTTCTGTCACGGGGTGCGTGATCGAACTCCTCCGAAACGGCTCGACCGATTTTCGTGATCCTTAGCGAGGATATTAGTCAGGGGTGAGAATCGAACAACATCTATTTTTCATCCCCCTAAAATAAGGGGGCGTGGCACCTCCCATACAACCCAAATCTACGGTAGCGAATAGCTCTGAAGTTATAGGTCGCATAGTATCGGAATTCGGTGTTCTATCTCAATTTACAAGAGCCGTTCCACACGTAAAATTTTATGGGCGTTGAATGTGGGGCGTGGCAATTTTTCAGCCAAATTTTCAGTATAACTTTCAAGCTATAAGTCACACATTAATGAAACTCGGTTAGAACGTTCTATTTAGTCGTGTCTTTCGACTTGCAAAATTGAGCCAGTATAGGCCAAAGGGGTGTGGCACCGCCCATACAATTAAAATTTATGATATCGAATAGCTTTGGAACTAAATGCCGTATAATAATGAAATTCAGTATGGAGTTGCCACTTGGTGATATATCTACTATAAAACTGGGATGGGTTTTGAAAAAAGGGGTGTGGCTCCGCCCATACACTTTAAATTTTTGATATCAGATAGCTTTGGAACTAAATGTCGTTTAACAACGAAATTCAGTATGGAATTAATATTGGGTGATATTCTTCTACTAGAAAACTGAGACGTCATTGAACAAGGAGGTGTGGCTCCGCCCATATAAGCCAAACTTGCGATATCGAATAACTTTGGAATTGTAAGTAGCACAGCCTCGAAATTTGGTTATCAATTTCCACGAGTCTTTCCAGTTAGAGATAGAGATAGAGATACAGATAGAGATAGAGATAGAGATAGAGATAGAGATAGAGAAAGAGATAGAGATAGAGATAGAGATAGAGATAGAGATAGAGATAGAGATAGAGATAGAGATAGAGATAGAGATAGAGATAGAGATAGAGATAGAGATAGAGATAGAGATAGAGATAGAGATAGAGATAGAGATAGAGATAGAGATAGAGATAGAGATAGAGATAGAGATAGAGATAGAGATAGAGATAGAGATAGAGATAGAGATAGAGATAGAGATAGAGATAGAGATAGACATAGATATAGAGAAAGAGATAGAGATAGAGATAGAGATAGAGATAGAGATAGAAATAGAGATAGAGATAGAGATAGAGATAGAGATAGACATAGAGATAGAGATAGAGATAGAGATAGAGATAGAGATAGAAATAGAGATAGAGATAGAGATAGAGATAGAGATAGAGATAGAGATAGAGATAGAGATAGAGATAGAGATAGAGATAGAGATAGAGATAGAGATAGAGATAGAGATAGAGATAGAGATAGAGATAGAGATAGAGATAGAAATAGAGATGGAGATTGAAATTGAGGTTGAGGTTGAGGTTGAGATTGAGATTGAGATTGAGATTGAGATTGAGATTGAGACTGAGTTTGAGATTCAGATAGATATAGAAATTATTTCCGCTACGACAGCAACGCGTCGGGTACCAGCTAGTAATATATATAAACGAAAAAGGTCAAATAAACATTTTTAGAAAAAAAAAAAATTATAATTTTTTGTATTTTATTACAAATACTAAAAATTCGATAGTGCATTTGTATTTTATCCAATTGAAGTAAATGATAGCTTGTTGAACGCAAAATTTAACAGGCTTTCAGAATCCTGCTAAAACTAATAGTGCAAAAAAACAAAATTTGTTAACAAAACGTTGTTAAAGTTGAAAAACTTAAAAATAATGAGAAATTTTCAAATGATTTTACCTGTAACTTTGTCAATTCTTTTTGTAAAAAAACGGTCTGTATATTTTATTAAAGGTATATTTTTCTTCTTTTTATCAATGTTTAAATTTTTAAAATTGAGCTTGATATAACGGAGTTACATAACAAACTATACATGCACCTACCTAAAATCGGTTTTTTGACCACAAAACCCGATTTTGAGGGTATATTCAAAAAACTAAGTATGCAGTTATCTTATGTTCAACTAGACCTACAACCTCTACTATGTCTCGAGCCGAGTTTATTTTCACTGTTACACCGTGTTATTATTCTAATTTTTAGTAAATAAATAAAATAAATATTTTGTTGTTTTCAGTTTTATTAGTTTCCTTTTGACGTAGAATTAAGTCATTCTCGGAGGTTAGTAGGGCGGTTGATAATGATCAAGCGGCGGTTACTTGCGTTTTGAGCCTTTGGTGTGCCTAAAGTACTGATCGTACAATGTTGATGTAAGCACTTGTTGGTCTGCTTGACCCTCATTGGGAGAAAAATTCATGTTTGAACTCTCTAATTTATATAAATTTTACACAATTACATGAAATATAAAGCCAACATTTGATGTTTCTGTTTGCTTTGCGCATGGTTCTTGTTTAAGGTTGCTACCTATTTATCGACTGAATTGGTTCTTGTATATAATATAATTTATGTATGTATTGAGTGTTGCTGATTAAAGCAAGAGGAACTGCTAGTTAAAAACAAATATATAAATCCAGCATTTGATGTTTCTGTTTGCTTTGCGAATGGTTTTTTTTTAAAGCTTAGTATGCTGTAGAAATGAAAATTCCGCGGCATATAATTTCACACAGTGTAGAGTCAAATTTTTGCATGGAGAAGCAACTACAGTACAATCTTCCTCAATGCAACTAGATAGATTTTTCCTATATAAAAAATGTAGTTTGCAAGCAAAGAAGAACTGCAAGGAAATAAGGTAAAAGTTTATGCAAGTTTACGCAAATGTAAGTTGCGATAATTTTGCAATTTTTGTTTTCTTTAAATTTGCGTTTACTAAGTGAACAATGTAAATTTTTGAGTGTTGCGATAATCGTACTGTACTCTTAAGCGAGGTCGTACTGTACTCATATTGAAATGTTAACATTACGCATCCAATTAAATGTCAGGGCATATAATCAACAGCGAAATTTTGACATTTCAACTCTCCACATGGGTTGTTGAACTTGCTAGCATTGAACAAATTTTTCGACTCTACAGCGTAATAGGCAGCGAAAAAAAAAATTCCGCCGTTGCTTTATTCATCCATTTGTTGTGTGGCCATAAGCAAATATGAACAAATAACATAATTAACACAGAACACTAACTCATTCATTAAATAAGCTATGGTCAAAGCCAAGTACATGATTAAAAGAATTTAAACAAACAAGAAAATAAATGTGTTACGAATGTAAGCAAGCGATCCACTTATTGAGGATCATATTGTAAACTGCTGCATATACGTTTACTAACAAGTGTGAGGCAACTTGTACATTTACATTTAGTCAATAAAAAAATTTGTGAAATTGCATTTCGTAAAACAAAACAAAATTAAAACCAAATGTTGTGAAATGAATACAATTTGATAGAACAATTTAAAAAGAAAAAAGAAGTGTTAAGACTTCCGTATAGAAAAATGCAATTCAACAATTTTTGCAGAACAACAAAATATGTGATTGGCTTTACACCAGTTGGAATGTTACTGGAAAAGTAGGCGTGTACTAGATTTTAAAAAACAACTGTTAATAAGTATAAAAACAATTTGTTGAGGAAAATAAAGGCAGAGTTGATTTGAACTATCATTCGTGCGCTAGTCGCTCTTTCATCTCATATATCAAAAAGGGGTGAATTTTTATGCTCCAAAAAGCTGGCAAACCTTTGCCACCTTTTGCCACCTTTGCCACCTTTGCAAATAAAATAAGACCACCGTAGATAAAAGAAACTACATGGCGATCCTGCTAAATTGGCGATAAAAAAAAAATGTATGCATGCATATTGCAGAAAGGAGCTAGATGGGCTGTTTGAAAAACTAAACAACCCCACACAGGATGAAGAGTAAGTCCCCGCACCAACAGTAGATGCGGCAGAACCACCAAAATATGTGCCGACATCCTTGACTGCTGGTCCGAAGCCGTTAACGATTGAGGAGTACGTTAGCCGACAGACGAAAAAATGTACAAGAAAGCAAGCAGAACCTATAGTGGTGGAACCAAAGGAGAATAAGCCAAAAAAGAGAGGAGGTAGAGTAAGAAAGCTGAAACAGCGATTTGACGAACTTCGCAAATTATTTGTAATTGCTTCAGACGCAAATAGGAAAGAGCTACAAAAGGAGATCACCTCCATAAAAAATCAAATAAAAACAAAAACCTTCTCATAGAAGCATTGTATGGACGATTGTGCTCCCGAAGGCAAAAGCAGAAATAATTCGCAACAATAATAACAACAACAACAAGAATAACAACAGCAGTGGCGGCCAAACGGGAATAGATGTAAACGGGATCATAGGAATTATTTGTTTAATCTTTATGGCAATATTAATAATTCATCAGATTTTAAAATATTTTAAGTTGTTTGTTAGCAGATGGGATCCTAGGTAGAGACTTCCTAATAAAATATAACTGTAAGATAGGTTATGAAACGTATACACTAGCAATAACGCGTAATGATGAAGATTTAGTGATACCAATGAAGATGCAAGTAAAAACCATTAAAAGCATTACAATTCCTCCAACGTCAGAATCAGTAATTGCTCAAGAAATAGATGTAGATGAAGAAAGCTTAATTTGTGGTAAAGAAATAAAGAAAGTTTGTTGCGAACACGATAATTCCATCGTTCGGAATTAGGCATGTGCAATTTTTAAACACAACTGAAGATGAAGTTTTTCTACCAAAATTGACATTAGGTATAGAAATTATAAAAAATTATGAAATATTACATTAAAAAAACAGTTTACCAGATGAAAACAAGTTTAAAAAGATTTAAAAAGAAATTAATACAGATAAACTAGATAAAGAAGCAGAAGAATCAATACTTCCAATTTGTAATGATTATCAAAATATTCTTCACTTAGAAGGAGAGATTTTAACAAAAAACAACTTTTATGAAAAAAAAATTTCAATGACTGATAAACAACCAGTTTACATTAATAATTACAGGATACCACACTCAAACTTTCAAAATATAGAACGACAAGTTGACAAACTGTTAGATGAAAATATAGTTGAACCATCAGTTAGTCCATATAATTTACCATTACTAATAGTTCCAAAAAAGAGTATGGGAGAAGAAAAGAAATGGAGACTTTTAGTTGATTATAGGGCATTAACAAAAAGGTTGTAGATGATAAATTCCCCTTAACTAGATTGGAAGATGTTCTTGACAAATGAGGAAAAGCAAAGTATTTTTCAACTTTAGGTATGACAAGTTCATTTCACCAAATACCATTGCATCCAAAATCCAGACCACTAACAGCTTTTTCAACTGATTTAGGTCATTATCAATTCAAACGATTACCTTTTGGCTTAAAAATGTCAATAAATAGTTTTCAGAGAAGCTTTCACTTGCATTAAGTGGCTTACAAGCAGAGAACGCAAATAAACAAAAACGAATCGTTCTATTTTGTTACGTTCCGATCTTTCAAGCGAACGAAACAAAATCGATTCAAACAACAAAAGAACGATTGGGCGTCTGTTTTGTTTTTCGTTTTCTGTTACTAGCGAAACCATAAGCAAAACAAAATGATTGAGCGACGAAGAGACACAAATGAAACCGAAACAACGATTCGTTAAACGATCGTCGGATAACAACAAAAAAATTCTCTACTTCGCATTATTTTGCGCAGTTAGTATTTTTTGCGCAGCTTGAATTTTTTGCAGGGTTCGTATCAATAATGTTGCCTCAAACTCGATGAATGTTTGGCTTAGAATATCAGAGTAAAACAGAAAACAAAGCAAACGAAAATAAAGAGAACAAAACTATAGAAGCGATATTTCTTGATATATTCTTCAAATAATTTTTTTTTTTTCTACGTTCACATATATCAACCACTGAACGATGACAACGCTATTGACAAACAGGTCAAAAACAAAATTCAAAATCAACGCGATTTTTCTTTCCACGGGGTTTGAGTTCAATACCATTAGCACACCAGTGATCATTAATGAAACGTTTGTTTTGGTTTCGTTTTCTATACTGACACGTTAGCAAAAATTATAAAAATTACGTTAGTTCTCTCTTCCACTGAAAAGTTTAATTTTTCGTTAGCCCTCACAAGCGAAACGAATGAAAAATAACGTTTTTGTATCACCCTCGGAGGGATAGGTTCGGATATCGTTTCGTTTATATGCGTTCTCTGCTTACAAGCATCAGCATTTTTATATGTGGATGATATAATAGTGTTTGGTCCTAATCTTAACCCGCATCCATCGTTTGCATCAAATTGATGCAAATTCTTGAAACACATTCATATATTAAAAACAAATATGCATATTCAAATACAGAATTTTGGCTACTTTCCTAAAATATCAAAATAAACAAGTGAACAGTTCTACAGTTAGAGATAGTCTTATACTTATCGCGCTAGAATAGTTAATAAATTGAAAATATTCCAATGAATAATATTGTCTTTTTGTATCTGCATCAAATTGATGCACAACGTACTTTTCGTTTCTAGAAATTTCCGATGGATGCGGGTTAAAGAACATAATAAAAATTTGATAGAAGTATTTAAAAGGTTGCGTAAATATAATTTGAAACTAAATCCAGGAAAGTGTGATTTCTTAAGACCAAAGGTAGTTTACCTTGGACACTTAATAACATATAAAGGTGTGACAACAGACCCAAGTAAATATTCAGTTATAAAAGATTATCCGATACCTACTGATTCAGGTGAAGTACGTAGATTTGTAGCTTTTTGTAATTATTATAGACGTTTCATCCAAAATTATATCACTTTCAACTGGTCGCAACTGGTCGCAAACTTTTCAGAAATCTATTGAAAATTTAAAGCATTAACTAATGTCACCATCAGTATTGAGCTATCCAGATTTCTCGAAACCATTCATTCTTACGACTGATGTATCAAATTACGCGCTAGGAGCTGTTATCTCACAAGGAGAAATAGGAAATGACAAACCGATAGCATTTGCGAGTAAATCTCTAAGCAAACATGAAATAAATAAAGCAATAATAGAAAAGGAATTGCTAGCAATTCATTGGGGAATACATCACTTCAGACCATATTTGTATGGTAGACGATTTAAAGTGTACACGGATCACAGACCATTAGTTAGTTTATTTACCCACAAGGATCCATCATCTAAATTAACTAGGATAAGAATAGATTTAATGGATTATGACTTTGACGTAATATTTAAGCAAGGTAAAATACTAACGCCGATGCGTTATCAAGGATAGAATTGAATTCAGACAAATTAAAAGAAATGAAACCGGTAAACAGAATAAACGCGTTAACAAGAGCCATGAAGAATAGAGCAATGAGTAATAAGGAAAATAAGAAAATATCCGCGCAAACGTCACCATTGAGGACTGATCATCTTCATATATGGGAGTGTATTTCAATATCAGATACTAGAGGAGTAAAAAAGTTAAAATTTGAGTATGAAAAAACAATGAATAATGGCCGAAATATTGAGTTATATGAATTTAAAAATGAGTTGCATGTTAGATACAATCATAAGACATTATCCGACTTAAAATTGATTTTGAAATACTTGTTATCTCACGCAAAACATGCACATATTAAGGAAATAGCGCTAGCAAATAAGGATGAAATATTTAAACAAATATCTATGCATGAATTTAAAGAAGTATTCAACGATATACAAGTAAATAAACCTGAAGATTGTCTAGACATATTAATATATACTCCTTGATGTAGTAACAATGGATACAGTAGGATACAGTAGGACCTCTTTGACCATCCAATTCATACAGGTATATACTCACAATTCAATGTAAACTTACAAAATTTGTAGAAACATTTCCGTTAGTTACAAAAGATGCAGTAAGTGTAGCAAAAACAATAGTTGAAAAATTCATATTAAAATATGGTTGCTTTAGGAAATTAAAAACAGACAAAGGTACTGAATTCACAAACGAATTCCTAGTAAACATTTGCAAACTCATGAATATTAACAAAGTAACTTCAACACCATATCATCACGAAACCTTAGGTACAGTAGAAAGAAATCACAGAGTACTTACTGACTATCTAATGCCTATGTACGGAAAAGATATGTGGGATGTACTTTGACCTTAAAAAAATAAAAAAAAAAAATAAATAACTGGCCATTTCAGCCCTTGAAAGGACTTTGACCTAGCTTCTTATGATCAATTGTACTTACTACACATATTAATGTAATATAACACCTCATAGCACAACGCATTATGCACCATTTGAATTAGTTTATGGAAAACTACACTAAGGGAAATAACGCATATTAACATTATCCACGCCTGAGTATATATTTCATTTAAATATTTACTTGGATAAATCAAATATTTTCCTTACAACTCGTTTTTTTCCCGTATTTAAATTTTATTTATGCCACACACTGACACACATATTCCATACAGCTGCCAAGCAGCCGCCGCACAGGAACAGAGTGCGATGCTGCTGCAGTTTCTTCGCACCAGCAGTTGCAGGTCTTATAGTTCTCATTAAGTTAATGTTTCAAGGGTAATATATCATGGATATTTGGCAAATATGATTTGTGAGTGCGGTGGTGAGTGCGATGTATGATGAATTCATGTGAGGTGGAGTGACAACTCGGTATTTTCTCAAGAATATCACTCCACTCTACATGATTTCATCATGCATCGCACTCACAAACCATATTTTCACAAAAAGAAAATAAAATATACCACTAAATGGCGTTTGATATGAACGCAGCTCGTGGTAAATATTTAAATAAATTGTTTTTCAATTTCAATATTTTTATATAAATTGTCCTTAAATGCGATAGTTTTATTTTCAAATAGTAAATATTTGAAAGATATTTAAATATATTCGTGCATAATTTTAATATATTTTTTATTAATTCTGTTTAAATATTTTAATATTTTATTTAATTAAAAAAATATTTATATAAATTTTAAATATTTACATAGTCGATTTAAGTAAATGCGTTATTGGTGCAAAAATGACTCGCTTTTTGGATAAATTAAAAAAGTTTTTGGATAAATTTAATATTTTTTTCCCTTAGTGTATGGTCTTTATAATTTCTATGTGAAATTATTAATAACAACGAAAAATTCTATAACTTAGAAAGCTATATCATCCAAAATCATTTTTTTATATAGGGTGAGTGTGTTGTGTGGCCATAAGCAAATATGAACAAATAACATAATTAACACAGAACACTAACTCATTCATTAAATGCTAAGCTATAGTCAAGGCCAAGTACACTATTAAATGATTTTAAACAAACAAGAAAATAAATATGTTACGAATGTAAGCAAGCGATCCACTTATTGAGGATTATGTTGCAAACTGCTGCATATACGTTTACTAACAAGTGTGAGGCAACTTGTACATGTTAGTCAATAAAACAAAATTTGTGAAATTGCATTTCGTAAAATAAAACAAAATTAAAACCAAATGTTGTGAAATGGTTACAATTTGATATGACAATTTTAAAAGAAAAGAGAAGTGTTAAGACTTCCGTATAGAAAAATGCAATTCAACAATTTTTGCAGAACAATAAAATATCGCACCTGTTCAACAAAAGGGTAGTAACTCAAAATTTTGGAATTTTCACTTTCTATAAAAAAACGATACATAATGATCAACTCTACCAACTGTAAAAATCTCCCATTATTTTGTCTACTCTTTCGTCAAAAAAATACCGTTATGTCACTCTAATGTCTTCAGAGTAACTACTTATGTATCAACAAAAGAGATTTATTTTAAGTTGCGCCCACGTGTTTCAGGCATTCAGATCGCGGTTTTTCCACTAGAGAGTAGTATTTCGAATTGTTCCCTTATTAGTGTTATAACGGTAACCAGAAGTCATGTAGCATATATTTTGTGTTGTTATTAAGTGAACCAAGGTAAAGTTAAGATGAAATAGTTATCTTTTATAAATAGATCAGACCAAACAACTATATTTAGCAATATAGTTGCAGCAACAAATTAAAAAATAAAATTCCCTCCTTGTTCTTTTACACTGTCCTCGCAGGTTATTTTAAGAAAGTTAAAATAATTCGGCTGACATGACGTGTCCAAACCTAGAACATTATTCGGGTTTTCTTCATCTAGAGGACAAACGCAGTACACATTGCCATTCAAATGTCGATAGCGATGATAGTGGTGCAGCTCTATTCAGCGATGATTCTGAAGACGATTTTGATCCATCAGCAGTTACTGCAAGCAGTTCATCGGACACGGAAAAAGAAGAAGTTGGTAGAAATAGAAAAGCTTTCAGATGTAAAGCCAAAAATGAAAAACAAAAACAACAGAAAATTTTAAGGAACTCTGGACATGCTTATGTTTCATTAGGTGCTTCTAAAAAAAAATATAAAAGAAAAATGTATGCAACCTCCTTGTGGAATAAAGTGTCGTTTTCAATGCATCGAGAAAATTCCCGAGAATTCGCGTAATCGCATATTTAATAAGTATTGGTCTACAGACGATTTACAAAGGCAGAGACAGTTTATAGTTAGCCATGCAAGCTTTTTTGGATCGAAGCTTAAGGAAAGCGTGGGTCTAATGGGATTGGAACATGTGTTCTTTTGTATATTAAAAATCTTTTGGAAAACTCAGACAATGCTCAAGAGTTAGATCTCATTTTTTATTCCGACAACTGGTGTGGGCAGCAAAAAAAATAAATATTTGCTCTCCATATACTTTTATGCAATTTATAAGAATAATTTACGAAGCATAACCCGTAAGTTTTTGATTCAAGGCCACTCTCAAAACGAAGGCGATAACGTCCACAGCGTAATAGAAAAATAAGTGAAAAGGCACCTAGGAAGTAAACCGATATAGACGCCAGATCAATATACCACCTTAATATCAACCGCTAAAAAGACCGGAGTACCATACAGAGTTCATGAATTAACACATGATGCATTTTACGATATGAAGTCCTTACAAAAAGAATGGGGTCAGAATTTCATTATAAATGAGTCCAACCAAAAAGTTAATTGGCGTAATATTAAATTACTACGAGTAGAAAAGGAAAATATCGATTTATTTCTCTACAAAACATCGTATTCAGGCTTTAGAAAAGTGTTTGTAGAAAAAAACAACATAAAGACTACTACGTATTGGAAAAGTCACAAGTAAGTTTTTATTTCTTAGTATTTACTTCAGATTATGTCCTGCTTATATGGATATGTTACCTATATCAGATATAAAAAAACGAGATATAAGAGACCTAGTTAAAAAAAAAATAATTCCAAAGAAATACTACGAAATGTATTATAAATACCTGATAGATAACTATACCTAATACATTTTGCCGTTATTTATGTTTCTGTTATAATCAACATATGAATAAATATTATTTTAGCAACAAAAAAAAAAAAATTAATATTTTTGATTTTATCATCGTGTTATTAATCGCCGCCGATATTTTCAGTTAAACTGGCACAAGTCGAAATAATATCTCTACTTAAACAAAAAATTTTCAACAAAATGGTAGTTACTCGAAAATTGGTTATTTCTCTACAAATACTTAACGAAATAAAAAGAAATCGAGTGTTGTACTGTAGTTAACAAGATATCTTTACGATGACATAGTTTTTTTTTTATAATATACCTTTAATATTAACATAAACAGTTTGTTTCCTCTACTGAAAAATAGAAAATTTTGAGTTACTACCCTTTTGTTGAACAGGTGCGATATGTGATTGGCTACCGACCAATATATTGGAATTTTACTGGAAAAGTAGGCGTGTACTAGATTTTAAAAAACAACTGTTAATTAGTATAAAAACAATTTGTTGAGAGAATAAAGGCAGAGTTGATTTGAACTATCATTCGTGCGCTAGTCGCTCTTTCATCTCTTATATTTCGACATTTCTTTTCTATACCTTTTTCTTTTTCTGTTTTTTTTTCTCTTTTTTTTTTTTTGAAGCCTTTAATCTTTAGTTGTTAAGATAAATTGTGATTTAAAACCTATAATGAAGTTATAATTAGCTATACTTGTACTACCTAAAAAGAGAAATCTTATTGTACAATTAATTATCAGTTTCAAATAAAATAAAATAAATAAAATAAATATCTCCAAAAGGGGTGCATTTTTATGCTCCAAAAAGCTGGCAAAGTCTTGTCACGTAAATAAAATAAGACCACCGTAGATAAAAGAAACTTTACACATTCTTGCTATATATTTTTTAAAATAGATGTCATAAAAAACGAATTAAATATTTCTACGTCTTGTGTTACGACATAGTCAAAACTGCTGTATCATTTTTTAGTTTGAATACTTGAATATGTTGTGTTGAATAAATCAGAAAAAAGAAAACTTAAATATTTTTGTTTAAGGATTTTGCAAGGATTTAATTCAAATCAATGAATATATGAATATATAGATGTTTACTTTGTAGAATAATATGAGTTATGTGATATAGTTACCACATTTGCTGCATATACAATATTACATTACGTGCCGCTTTTTTCAAGCACCGATATTTGACTTTTTTCACTTTTATTAAAATAACTCACGATCATTTAAACTTAGAAATTAAATACAATGGTATATAGTAAACCAACCTTCAATTAGTGGTTTAACACTAATAAGTATGTGTTTTGTGGCACATTTTGCCTGCAGTCGACGTAAAACAAACATGTATATCACAATATCCTACTTTACCCTATAAAGGTATATGAGCGTCCATGTTAAAATATTTCCACATGTTAACAAAGCTAAAATCAGAGTTGGGGGTAGTGCACTAAATGCTGAGTGCACTAAGCATTTCACTTGCACTAAATATAATAATAATAACTGGCCATTTCAGCCCTTGAAAGGACTTTGACCTAGCTTCTTATGATCAATTGTGTTGTGCGTGTTATTAAATTTTTACACAATTGACCGAGAACCGGACCTATATGTTTAACGCCGACTCCGAACGGCGATGAACGGAATGTTCTCGTTCTCAAGAAGCTTTACATGGCATTTTGATTACTCTCTGAGGTTTGCCATTGTCTGCAGAGAGGTGGCGACCGTACAGAAAAATTATTTTAATTCAAATAATTTTCTGTTGCTGCTGGGGTTCAAACCCGGGTCTCCAGGTTCGTTGACATAGAGGCCACGCACTTTAACCAACTACGCCACGGACGCCACTAAATATATTGAAAGAAATTATATTTTTTCACTATTTTTAACCAGCTTAGTGAAACATATTTTAATTATCAGTAGAGACTTTAGTGAAAGTATTATTTTGTTGCCCTTTAACTAAATTTAGTGATAGTGACTAAATCTGTAGTATACTCAAGTAGTGCAAAATTGAAGTAGCCACTACATAAAAGTTGCAATTAAAAATGTTTCCACTCAACTTTCAAAAATTACTGGTTTCGAAATTATTTTAACCAGACTCGAAAAGAAAAAAATCTATAGTAATGAAATATAATTTTGTAAATAGGCTAACAATTTTGAGCTTTTAAATTTATATTAGTGCAATTATTTACACTTTAAAATGCTCATATAAAAGTGGTGTTATTTAAAATAATAATTTGAAAAACCTTTGAAAACGATTGAAAAACCTTTGAATACAAATTTTATACATTCATCTTATGTGTATATCGTCGGTGCGCATACAAAAAATGCTATGTGTAAACTTTCGATTATTTTTTTATTTTACCATTTAATAGCCATATTACGCGCCACCTACTATGTGAAAACAGTATTGAAATTGTTAAAAAACAAGTGTTTTTTTTCTCCTGAAAAATTGTTCAAAAACACATAACCTTTTTTGTATGCGCAACTACGAAATATTAATAAATAATAATAATAAACTCTGTATTCACTAAAAATCTTTTGTTTTTCTTGTTTTTTAATACTCAATACTTATAATAAACTGTTGACCTTTTCTTTCAATTGAGTGAAAACTTTTTGTGTTCCACTACCATTAGTCCGGGTTTTTTTTTTTTGCACTATTAATTTTAATGCAAAAAAAGTTGTAATAAATGAATTTCACTATCACTAATGTATTCTAATGACTAATGAATTCATCAGACAACACCAATTGGAAGTAGGGAACAATTTTACAATATCAGTATATGTCAGCTGAAGCTGCAAATTTAGTGCACTACCACCATCTGGCTAAAAGAAAAATTAAGGTTTTGAAAGCTAGTTGAAATTTTTATATCAAACTAGCTTTTCCCGGCGCGCGTTGCTTCAGCCTGCAACTATATGGGAACATAATAGGTGTATTCAAAACTTTTCTTAGACTCATAGTTTGACACCACTGTTATTTTCCACTGCCCGTTACAGTTTCCCAGTAGCAGGAGATCACCAAATAGTAACTCCATTTTGAGTTTGTATCTAAGTATTGCTACTTTTACTTTCAAATCTATTCGATAATACAAATTTTAACTGTATGGGCGGAGCCACACCCTCTTATATAATGCTCATCCCAGTTTTCTAGCATACAAACTAAATTACAAAAATGTAGCCAAATCGACGGAAACCGTAGGAAATATAGCATTTTTATTGACTTGTGGGCGGTAAAAGGGGGTGTGTCAGAAATTAAAGCCATCTTGTATTTGAAAAAAATTTGCTGCCAAAATTTCAGCTCTATCGGCTCAGTAATTGTGAAGTTTCCAGCCATCACACAGACAGCGTTTTGCTTTTTGTATATATATTTTGGATAAGGATTATTGGTTATAACTTTTGATTGGTAAGAGATACTAAGATAATTTTTTCTAATAAATTAATTTCTTCGCTTTTATATTTTTACAAAAATATAAAAACACAATATTGGAAAAAAAAATTTCTTCGAAAAAATCAAGCCTTGCTTTTTGAATCACAAAAATGGTTTTTAATTTTGGCGTAAAATTGAAATATTTTTTGTTTATAAATGTTATAACTTTTAAATAGAGTTGACAATTTGTGAATTTGAATTTAAATTAGTTTTACAACAAAAACAAATTTTGAGCCTTTTTTTGAGGAAAAAACCAAAATTTTAAACCTTTTTTGAAAAAAAAATTTAATATATATATACTCAACTAACGGTATTTTTGCAATAAGGTTGATTGTTTTTTTCTCATTATTAAGCAACGATGTTGCATTAAATATATCGTTGTAGTAAAATTTTTCATAGTTTTCAAGATATGTTCATGTTTTTGATGTCAAAATAACGGAAAATTGTTTACTCTTACTAAATTTAAGAAATATTTTATATTTTGTAAATATCTGAATATGTAACTTAAGAAAACAACCAAAAATATGCGATTTTGTAAAAAAATTTGTACTACAGCACCATCTGGTGTCCAAAGTGGTTCCAGGAAGATTGCGTCAAAAATATCATCGTACCTAAAGACTACTATATACCAACTTTCATTCTAATCGCATGAACGGTTTGGGAGTTTTAGGTGGTTTTGCAAAAACTTTGTACTACAGCGCCCTCTGGTATTCAAGAAAGGTAAAAAAAGATAGCAGCAAAACACTCAACATGAAAACCACTTTACACTACTTTTCATTCTAATCACATAAGCGGTTTGTGAGTTTTAGGCAGTTTTGTAAAAAAAGTTGTACTACAGCGCCCTCTGGTGTTCAAGGTGGATCAAAATCGATAGCCCACAAACACGCACCGTACCAAAAAACTTCTACACACAAATTTTCATGCTAATCGGATGAGTAGTTTAGGAGTCTATTGCGGCCTTACAAACATAAGCTCCTTTTTTATATAAACAGGGTGTTTCAGGAAGTTCTGGCCAAATTTTTCCAGCGTATTCCTTAGCTCATTTCTTGAAGAAAAGTCCACTAGGACCATGTCCGAAAATGCACGGGTGCGAAATGGCAGCGGGTTCAAAATTTTCGGATTGGTGGTCGGAGGGTGATAGGGTAAAATTGCTAACTTCTGAGCCAGTGGTCAGATTTGTTTGTTTTTGGGCTTGTTGGAAAGGTCTTTAAAATACCTTTCCGTATAAAATAAAACAATAATTAGAAAAAGATGAAATAGCCGAGATACAGAGCTCCTGACAGACTTCCTGAAAGTCAGCGGCAAGAAATGCATAAGCAAGTTAATGAAATGTTAGGCGATGATATCATTCGCGCAAGTTCAAGTCCATGGAACTCACCCTTGTTATTAGTACCTAAAAAGGCAGATTCCGAAGGTAACAAGCGATGGAGAGTTGTTATAGATTTCCGGAAGCTCAATGATTTAGCCATCGGTGATGCATATCCTTTGCCCAACATAACTGATATACTTGACCAATTGGGCAGAGCTAAGTATTTCAGCACCCTAGATTTAGCTTAAGGTTTTCACCAGATTCCCGTCAAAGAATCCGACAAATGTAAAACTGCTTTCAGCACACCTTTTGGGCATTACGAATACAACAGGATGCCATTTGGATTAAAAAATGCACCTGCGACATTTCAGAGGCTTATGAACAACGTTCTTATGGGCTTACAAGGATTTAAATGTTTTGTATACGTCGACGACATTGTTGTGTATGGTTATGACTTAACAGATCACAACAAGAAATTAATTAAAATATTTGACCGATTGCGTCAACACAACCTGAAATTACAACCTGACAAATGTAATTTTTTAAAGCAAGAACGTACGTATTTAGGAGATATAATAACTGAGAATGGAATAAAACCAGATCCTCAAAAAATTAATGTAGTAAAGACCTATCCAACTCCAAAGAATGCAAAAGGAATAAAATCATTTTTAGGATTCGCGGGATACTATCGAAGATTTATAGAAAATTTTTCAAGCATCGCGAAACCTTTAACTAAATTATTAAAAAAGGATGTCAAATTCAGTTGGGATGCATTCTGTGATGAAGCATTTACAAAACTAAAGACAAAACTAAAGACAAAACTAAAGACAAAACTAATAAATCCACCGATATTAGCATATCCAAACTCTGATGAAGAATTCATAATAACCACAGATACGAGTGATGCAGGACTTGGCGCCGTCTTATCCCAAGGTATAATTGGAAAAGACAAGCCAATATGTTTCGCGAGTAGAACCTTAAATGACGCCGAAACAAGGTACAGCACCACTGAAAAAGAACTGTTGGCGATTGTTTTTGCTGTAAAACAATTTCGACCATACGTATACGGAAGAAAATTCACCATCCTCACCGATCACAAACCGCTCGAATGGTTAATGAAGTTAAAAGACCCTATGTCAAGACTGGCAAGATGGAGAATTCTACTATCGGAATATGAATACACGATCAAATACAAGGCAGGGAAATGTAATACAAATGCAGACGCTCTCAGTAGACTACAAGAAAACAACAATTGCATCTTAAATGAAAACAACGTAAGAGTCGTAACGCGACAAATGGCGAACAAACAAATACCCAATAAATGTATTCAAACAAAAGTAAAACAGCCAGAAAATACAAGGAGCGACAAGATGCTTAAAATAATAGAAAACAGAGAACCAATATATGCTAATAAAGAAGCCAAGCTAAAATTATTAATATTACCTGTAATAGAATCAATTGAAGAAAAAGATATAATAAAGAAAATACCACAATTTATAAAACCTCTAAAAAAATAGGAGAAATAGAAACATATATCCATAATAATGAAAACTTATACATAACTACATTACTACTACCTTTCAAAACTACTAAAGACCAAGAAATGGCAAAAGAAACACTACAAAAAATCAAAAACGAGAATTGTACACAGGATCAAAAATCCATCGCAATAGCAACTCCCAGATTCAACTCCCAATTTAAAGAAGAATTCAAAACAATGCTTACGGAAATATTTTTTAACATGAAAATTTATTTACATATAAACAATAGAACAATTTTGGAAAGCACAGAACAAATAGAGTATTTTAACAGAATACCACAAATCGCCGTTCGGAGGACACCAAGGTATAAATCGAACCTTGAAGAGACTAAAAACAAATTACTACTGGCCTACAATGAAAAAAGATATACAAAAGTTCATTCAAAAGTGCGAATCATGTCAGAAGAATAAACTCAACAAATCGCCAAAAGTACCGATGAAAATTACCACAACAAGCTCTTCTCCTTTCGAACGAGTAGCATTAGATATAGTCGGTCCACTTCCAGTAACAAACAAAAGCAACAAATATATCTTAACCTTTCAGGATGATTTAACCAAATTTACAGAAGCGATACCTTTAGAAAACGCAGAAGCAACAACAGTTGTACGGGCTTTCGTTGAACAAATACTTTGTAGATTTGGATTTCCAGATTCTCTTTTAACCGATCAAGGAACAAATTTCCTCAGCGAATTATTTAAAGAAATATGCAAATTGCTAAAGATTAAAAAACTACAAACTACTCCATATCACCCACAAACAAACGGTGCACTTGAGCGAAGCCATCGCACTTTAGCGGAATACCTTAGGCATTATGTCAATAATGACCCGCTCACTTGGGACGATTGGATCCCATATGCAACATTTGTTTTTAATAATACACCTCATAGCAGCACAAACTACAGCCCTCATGAATTACTGTACGGATACCCAGCAAAAATTCTTTCCACCCTACAAAAGATCCCTCTTTAAATTACAATTATGAAAATTACGCCAACGAACTTAAGACAAGACTACAATTCGGATTTAAAATTGCTGGACAAACTTTAAAAGAGAAAAAGGAAAAGTCTAAGGAATACTATGACAAAGGTACGAAACCGAAAACGTTTAACGTAGGTGAAAAGGTTTTAATTAAAAACTAAACAAGGAAAAACAAATTCTCGTCACTATGGGAAGGTCCATATGAAGTTCTACAAATAATATCACCAGAAAACACTGCTATTAAAATTCGTAATAAAATTAAAATCATACACAATAACAATCTCAAACAATTTTCAGATTAAAATAACACACACACATAAAACAATTTATAATATATTGTAAACATAAAACATTATAATTTTTTACAAATTTTTAGTTAGCTTGCTGGAGTTTCTGACTAGCCATTTTTTAAAGATTAGGGAAAAACATATTTTCCGCATAATTTTCCGCGGCGTAACGCAGACTTTGTCGTTCTCCCTCAAATTTTGGTAGATGAAAATAAAAATATTGCCAAACGATTTTAAGCAATAAAACTACAATTTTTTTTCTTCTCTTCTTTCAAAAGAACTTTCAGCTATTTTTTATGTATGAAAAAAAAATATATATAAAAATCTTTCTATCGCAAAAGCTTTCAAATATGAATCAAACACAAAAAAAAAATAAAATTTTTTTTAATTCTTTTAATAACAAATGAAAAAAAAAGTTCAACAAAAAGAAAAATATATATATAAAGTATGTAATTCAAAAAAAAAAAAAAAAGAAAAAAAAATAATAGTAAGTTCTATAAAATTTTTTTTATTTATTAAATTCATATAATAAATTTTAATTCAATTTCCTTTTAAAATACTAAATATTACGCATACTTTTTAACGCTGCAAAAAAGTAAAATATTCATTTACAATACATAAACTATATATATCACATTAGAAAATTAATAATGTACATATATTTAAGTTTTACAAAAAATGTAAATACTCTATGCTCATTTCTGCTCAACCGGTCAGTAACGCGACAGAAAATTTTTCAACCTCTTCAAGGAGAAAAATTTTCTTTTATAAGGGGGGAGGGATGTTGTGACCCGCACAACATTACCCTGTACACTTTGTACAGCCCAACCTCACACAAAGCCAGAATCTTCAATCGATTCTCTTTAAAACTCATACATAAATATCAATAAATATTGCCTCGGCATTTGCTGGCAAAATTTATGACTATTATTTCCATGAACGACCAAGACCCAATTCAAGTGCAGTGACTCGAATTGCTGGCGTTCATGAAAAACTGACCTAATTTTAGCGCACGCTTAAAATTACCAAAATAAACAAAACCATTGCTTGTTTTTAGTTGTCAAGTGTTTCCGACTACAACGTCGGCGACAATAAAAAACAAAGCAATGAACTGTTTGGGTGCATCGGCATGAGCTTGCACGGTCAGCATAATAGCGATCATTTACCTACCCTAGTTGCTGCGCTGCTCGCAAAGTGCAATGCCTGCAGCAACGCAACATGTAAGACGTACGTGATCACGTATCGCGAAACGGGAAGTAATATGTAAATAAATGCAAAGATTTTATGTATGACATGTAATGTTTTTATTGGGTAGAATCGATACATAATTTCCACTTATTGGATCAAACAATTAGGTCTAAAAATGGGAAGAGCCAAGCACTGCAGTTCTGAAAAACGAAAAATTATAAAAAATTTGAGTAAACAAGGTAAAAGCCAAAGTATAATGGCCAGTGTAGCTGGCTGCTCAAAGAAAATGGTGAGAACATATTAAAGTTTACACAAAAAAATACACCAGGGGAAAACAACCGAAAATAAGTACCAGTTTGCAAATACGAATCCTACGTATTGCGAAAACTTTCGAAAACTTTTAATTAAAAACGGATTGAAGGCGAAAACCTGCACGGAAGATACCATTCCTGACCAAAGTTAACGTCTGCAAGTGATTTCAATTCGCAAAGGATTATGCTGATTGGCGAACGAGCAAATGGCAAAACATTCTTTGGTCAGATGAAACCAAAGTTAATTTATTTAACTCAGACCAAGGCAGCATTTCTATGAGAATACCCGCTAATACCGAATTCCTCCCTCAAAACACCATAAAAACCTGTTAAACATGGCGGTGTGAGTATAATGGTTTGGGGGTGTTTCTCATATAATGCACCTGACCAAAGTCCCTTATTACGCTTCGGGGGAAAAATGGATGCTTTGAAATACACCACGATTTTGAGTGAAACCATGATGCCGTATGCAGAGTTAAATATGCCGCTGCAAAGATATGCCACTCAATAGCCTTAATCCCAAATTTCAATTCATTCCGTGCACTCAAACTCGAGTTACAGATTTAATTCCGTCTAAATAGGCCAAACAGTCCACTGTGCGCCACCTGGGTGTTCACAACTTAACTAGCTTTACTCTTAAGCAATTTAGAAGGTCAGGGATGCGTTAGTGTGCGTTGGCATTCGTTTAAAATCGACTGGTGCTCTCATATACCCCACGTGTGACTTAGTGTATATTTTTAGAGATAACTGAAATATTTCATTTTATTGAATTTAATTATTTTTTTATTGTTTTATTGTTTTTAAGGTAGGTATGAATTTAAATTAATAAATTAAAATAAAAAAATTTATTTTTGTGTAAAAATTTAAAAGTTTAGTTTCTGAACTATTGAATTTGAATTTGACTATTTTACTACTTTTTTCTCTAAATATATTATTAAATTACTTAAAAATCAACACTGAACGAGTTTATTTGAATATTAGTTACAAAATTTATTTGAATATTATTGGTAAAAATTTTTTTTTTTCGTTTTTTGAAAGAAGCTAGTGATCCATGACCCAATAGAGGCAGATCAAAAATCAGCTAACTTAAACTTTCAGGAAGCGAGAGTATAAAATCCCCACCTTATAATAGCTTATAAATACCTTATATAGCAGGGTCGCTTGTTATAGCAATTGAATAGTGAAAGAATTATTAAAATCTGTTCAGCGGTTACCCCGTGATTGAACGATAAAAATTCGAGAGAACCCTTTTATATAATAGTATAGATAACTTTACGGATCAACATAGGCTAATATACACAACTTTCCACAATTATATGTTTATTAGAAATAACAGAAGTTAGTATTTCCTCACCGTGAATTTCGACTTACGGCAGAACAAGTAAGAATATAGGCTAAATAGCCGTTCATCTAACTGTACAACCCCTCACCGAAGCTAGTGATCCATGACCCAATAGAGGCAGATCAAAAATCAGCTAATTTAAACTTTCAGGAAGCGAGAGTATAAAATCCCCACCTTATACCTCCTATCCTCTAGCTAAACAAGTCAATAAGGCCTCATAATAGTCCAGTATAGAATCGACCCCAATCGAAACTAATCTGATAAATATCATCTACACTTCTGTATACAATCTATCCTATTTTTATTTACTGTGTAGCATGGTTTTTTTTTTACACTTAAATAAACTTACGGTCCAATATAGAAAAATTAAGCCAAATTGAATATTTTTAAAAGCAAAATTAATCTTTGTCTCCCAAGTTCCTCGGTATAGGGAGGTCTATAGCCTATGTAATTGAAACCAATAGAGTGTGAGAATAATTAAATAAGTTCACTTCCATAAATAATTTATATGAGTAGTTATTGAGGCCTAAAACCTCAATTTTGGAAATTCTCTCAGCTCCCTACCAGCTCTCAAAAACCCTCCTTTAACATTCAATATCTGACTACCTATAAAATTAATCTTTGTCTCCAAGTTCCCTCGGTATAGGGAGGTCTATAACCTATGTAATTGAAACCAATGGAGTGTGAGAATAATTACATAAGTTCACTTCCATAAATAGTTTATATGAGTAGTTATTGAGGCCTAAAACCTCAATTTTGGAGATTCTCTCAGCTCCCTACCAGCTCTCAAAAATCCTCCTTTAACATTCAATATCTGACTACCTATAAAACTAATCTTTGTCTCCAAGTTCCCTCGGTATAGGGAGGTCTATAACCTATGTAATTGAAACCAATGGAGTGTGAGAATAATTACATAAGTTCACTTCCATAAATAGTTTATATGAGTAGTTATTGAGGCCTAAAACCTCAATTTTGGAGATTCTCTCAGCTCCCTACCAGCTCTCAAAAACCCTCCTTTAACATTCAATATCTGACTACCTATAAAATTAATCTTTGTCTCCAAGTTCCCTCGGTATAGGGAGGTCTATAACCTATGTAATTGAAACCAATGGAGTGTGAGAATAATTACATAACTTCACTTCCATAAATAATTTATATGAGTAGTTATAGAGGCCTATAACCTCAATTTTGGAGATTCTCTCAGCTCCCTACCAGCTCTCAAAAACCCTCCTTTAACATTCAATATCTGACTACCTATAAAATTAATCTTTGTCTCCAAGTTCCCTCGGTATAGGGAGGTCTATAACCTATGTAATTGAAACCAATGGAGTGTGAGAATAATTACATAAGTTCACTTCCATAAATAGTTTATATGAGTAGTTATTGAGGCCTAAAACCTCAATTTTGGAGATTCTCTCAGCTCCCTACCAGCTCTCAAAAATCCTCCTTTAACATTCAATATCTGACTACCTATAAAACTAATCTTTGTCTCCAAGTTCCCTCGGTATAGGGAGGTCTATAACCTATGTAATTGAAACCAATGGAGTGTGAGAATAATTAAATAAGTTCACTTCCATAAATAATTTATATGAGTAGTTATTGAGGCTTAAAACCTCAATTTTGGAGATTCTCTCAGCTCCCTACCAGCTCTCAAAAACCCTCCTTTAACATTCAATATCTGACTACCTATAAAATTAATCTTTGTCTCCAAGTTCCCTCGGTATAGGGAGGTCTATAACCTATGTAATTGAAACCAATGGAGTGTGAGAATAATTACATAACTTCACTTCCATAAATAATTTATATGAGTAGTTATAGAGGCCTATAACCTCAATTTTGGAGATTCTCTCAGCTCCCTACCAGCTCTCAAAAACCCTCCTTTAACATTCAATATCTGACTACCTATAAAATTAATCTTTGTCTCCCAAGTTTTTGTAACTTACGCTATGACTAATATTTTGTTTTTGTAGCAACGTATTTAATCCCTTCAAACATAAATTTTTTAGGTCTTAAATTCAAAACTGAAAAAGTTATGAATTTTTTAGTAAAAGAGTTAATTTTTCACGTTTTTTTAATTTGGCCGCGCTCCTAAAGTCAGCCATTTTTAAAATATTAGAAAATAACTAAACAAAATGTTGAACAAGACCAAAAATAGTAACCATGTAAAGTTTTAAGCTTATATATCCAAAATTCGGGATTGTACAACGATTACCCCCATGTGGCTCTATGTTACTGGAGTGAGGGTGTGGTTCGAAGGTTTAACGTTTTGTAAAAACACATTAAAAAATTAAATTGTTTATTATTTATTATTATTTTGATATAAGAATTTTTTTTTTAAATACTATCCGTAAGCTAACGCAAAAGAGTGTAAAATAAAAAATTACATCGATCGGATCAAAACAAGTGGAGATAATTAATTTTAATTATAAGAGGATCGGAGAAAATTCAGCAAATTGTTAAATATTCTGATGTGGATATTTTTGAAAATAAAATTTTTTTGCAAAATTCTGAAATACGTGTAAACTAAATTTTTTCAAAGATGCACGAAAAATTTTATCAAATTTGAAGAAGTCAAGTTTTTTTTCTCAAAATCCGCGCGGTTTGTAAAACAATGACCAATTAATAAAATATAAAGATTTATTACCCTTGGGAATGCAGCTATTTTTAGAGAAGTTTTCAACAGATTTCATTTCAGTATTCTCTTTCACAACTCCACTTTGCTTTGCTCGTTTATTTATATCTGAACTTATGTCGATAACACTCTCTTTTTGATTTTTGCTTGATGAATTAATCTTGCTAGAAGTGCGTATTGCGATAATTTTTCCGCTCTCTAACTGCATGTATATTCCTTTTGGCGATTTTAACACCATAACCCGTTGACCAGATTTTAAAATAATGTTTGATTTTTCACTTGAGTTTGTAGGAATGACTACATCTGCAAGAGTTTTTGTATTAAATTATATAAGTACAAAAGAGAATACCTTATTGGCTTACCCAAAGGAAGGGTCATTTCTTGTGCTGTCATTCCCTGTCTTTGCCACACTTCAGCTGGAATCCAACGAGTTGATCTGATGCCACTGCTTTTCAAACCATTTTGACTTTTGACTGTCTGCATTGGCCGCACCTTTCAAAAAATAATAATTTTTCACTGTATCTTCTTTTATAATACTCTATATTACCGAAGCTACAGGCCGAGTTACTATTGTTCCATCATTTCGAACAATTCTGTACTGTAATTTGTTAGTTTGACAGCTAAATAAATGTCTTGATGAAGCTTTTTTTTCCAATTCATAGCCACGTTGAGCTTGCCTTTTCTCAGCGAGGGACAGTTTTTTCTCCTTGCGGTCAATAAGTAAACTTTCATGATGAAATGGTTCTTTGGAAAGAGCATCTTTGTTTTTCTCTATTATTTTCTGAATAATAGTATCAGTATAGGAATCGATTGGTTTTTGAAATTCTGTGAGAGAATGTTCATTATCCGTATCATAGTCGTAGCAAAGATTTGTAACGTCTTTCATAGATAGGTGTGCATCTGGATTGCATTCATCAACCACTCTGTCCGACATGCCTTGCTTCTTAACTTGCCGGTCATAAATTTTTTTTTCCAAACATTTATCCATAACAATTCTGTAGACAAAGCACGGTTTTTTCTGCCCATATCTGCATTGTATACAATTAAGAAGGAAACATTAAAAATTATACTTTAATTTAGTTTAAATTTAAACAAAGATTTAGTTATTGAAAAGTCCTCAAATTTTCATGCTTCATTTTGTTCAAAGGAAAACAAAACACTGCTAATGATTTTAGAATGTAAATATGCAGAGCAGTTACGTAGGTGAGAAACCAATAAAAATACTTGATATTTTTATTCCATATTATCTACATTTATATTCCATATTACTTCACAGCTATAAAAAAAAAGAAATAGCACACACTTAATTAAGTGTGTACGAATCTATTTCATGCTAAGCTCACTAATATATTGAATAATTTATTATTTCTTGAAACAGGTATTTAGACAATGCTTCAATAAAAGCTTTTATTATGTGATTTTTTGGTAAAATTTTAGGTTTATGTTCTTTGTTTTAGGAGGATATTGACCAGCGCTTTTAATTGCGATTTTTAATATTTAAAAATCAAAAATTATAATAAAATTTTTTTTTTGTCAAATATTTTTTATTATATTTTAAGCTTTGATTTAAATACACCGTGGGATTTTTTGATTTATCTTTTTGACTTGGCGAAGTTAGGTTATACCGCGCAGATTTCCAAGAAAGTTGAAAAATTAATTTTTTCAAAATTCATCGGCGTTGCATTGAATTATTACTCGCTGAGTATAAGAGATAACGAGAGATGATAAAAAAATAGTACGACCGTAAAAGTTAATTCTTTGACTTAATTCTTTGCATTGAATTTTTACTCGGTGAGTATATAAGCTCCGATAAATGTTTAAAAAGAAAAATGAAGGATTAATACTTGGCCTTACGACAAATATAAAAAAAATTCTCATAAAAGTTTTTTTTTAAATTATACGCAACTGTTAAATTTTTATTCTAACTGCAGTGTACGGTGTGCAAAGAAAGTTTTCGGTAAAAAATAAGTTGTTTTTAAATTAAAATTAAAAGATGGGAAAAGGAAAGTGTTTAACTGATGTAGAAAAAGGCAAAATTTCTGCGTTTTTTGCAGATCGGTCTATCAATAAGAGCAACAGCCAGAGAAATTGGTAGATCAGGAGTAATACGGAATTTTTTAAAAAAAGGGGATAATTACGGAGTTTACAATAACTCAGGAAGGAAACCAAAGCTTACTCCAAGAGACAAGCGACGCATTGTGGCAACAGCGAGCAACACAATGATGCCTGCCAGTGAAATAATTGCCTCTTGCGACCTAAACGTGTCTCGTTTCACGGTTTACAGGGCTCTTAAAAAAGTCTGGAGTTATTGAAAGACAGCATCTGAAAACCGCACCGAAACTGAAAGTTCGCCACAAAACTGCTCGGATTGAATTTGGAAGAAAACATATGGCAAGGGACTGGACGAAGGTACATTCTATTTCATTTTACTCTTCTCCGTAATAACTCTCTTTTTAATAACTATTTTCCGATATAATTTTTTTCTGACGAAAAAGTTTAATTTTGACGGCCCTGATGGTTTTAGTTGCTAATGGAGGGATCTGCGCAAAGACCTACGCTACTTTTCTACGAGAAACTTTGATGGTGGGTCATTGATGGTTTGGGGTGGATTCTCTGCAAAAGGAACTTTGGAGCTGGCCTTCCCAAGCTGTCGTATGAACTCCGAAGAGTACGTGGACGCACTGAAAATTAATTTATTGCCCTTCTTAAGGCGAAACCAGGAGATAAATTGCATTTTTCAGCAAGACATTGCGTCTATTCACTCCAGTAAGGAAACAAAAGGTTGGTTTAGTTCAGAAAACGTTGAAGTTTTAAAGTGGCCAGCGTGTTCCCCTGACATGAACCCTATTGAAAATGTATGGGGCATACTTGTTCATAAAATATACTCCAACAACAGGCAATACAATAGCGTTGCAGAGCTAAAATCGGCAGTAATAGCGGCTTTGGACTCTTTAGAAAGTCTAACCTTAAAAACCCTGATAAAAAGTATGCCGAACCGCATTTTTGAACTAATTAAAAATAAATACGCATTATAAAAAGTGTTTTTTATTTTAAATTTGTTTTTTTTTTAATAAAAAAGTTTTATTTCGTAATTAAAAACCACTGCGTATAATTTTATGATCACCCCATAAGGTGATCACAAAATGCACAAAAGGTAAACTAATCAAAATACAGTTTTGTTGTTGTTGGATGTAAAAGTGTAGTTTTTCATTCTCTTTCATTCCTCATATTCGGTTTTTGGGCTGTGACCCCTTAAGTCCATCTGCAACGAAATACAGTGGCGTTTATATCTTTATGCTCACCAGTGTAGCAGCTTATGTAACAGAGATGTAATATCGTTGCATGGAATTATTACTCACTCAGGAGACGCGCTGCGGTAAATATTGTTTTACAACAGTATAGATGTGTTATTACGCCTCACAACTAAATTATAAAAAAAATTCTTATCGTCATGATTTCAGGGTTGCAACCACATAATACAGTAAAAATGATGACATACATCTATGAAAAAACGTTTAAATGGAATTTTAACTTTGTGACTACTGGTGCAACGGTAAATTTTATGGAACGAAAATGAAGGATAGGTCTTCGAGCATATGATAAAAATAAAAAAATATTGACGGCCCCTCAGGGAACCGCCTAATATGACGCATATGGGCATTTCCACAGAAAAGTCCACGCACCAAAAAATAAAAAATTAATAAAACCAAAATTTATATATGATTTTATATAAAATATATGTTGAATTTTTATTATTTTAAGCAATTTGCAGCTTAACTCAGTTGTCATGATAAGGTAACTGATTGCAATTTGCTTTATATCTTTTTCCATAGTTTTTTTTTAAAATCAAAGTTTGTATCGTAACGTCACCGTAAGTGCGACCACTTGTAAAATAAAAGATTTTAATTATGTATTAAATAATGTAATGTAATTAATTAATCGAGAACACATCAATGGAGTTAGATAATGTATATTTCTACAGAGCAGATAAGAGTTTTCTCTTTGGTTGAGTGAGAAATGGAAGGAAGTGCCGAATATCTCTGGTATCCAAAAACTTCACTGCATATCATCTGACAAAAATTTAAAAATAAAAGCAGTTCGAACCACACTTTCTTCAAAAATAAATATTTTTAAAAATACAGTAAACACCCGGTAATCCGGCCCCTGTCTAATCTGGCACCCCCTGTAATCCAACATGTCTATTATTATTATTATTTTTTTGGCAATCTTCGCTAATTTACTTGTATTGATTGGTTCATATTATGATTTTTATTCATAATTTTTGATTTTTTTAATATGTACATTAAGGTGGGTCACCACATATGGAAAAAAAAATATTTCAAAAGACCGCCCCTCATTTGAAAGCTTATGTTAAGGGGATTTTAGTAGCATACAAATTTTTTTTTTAGGTGGACCCGAAATCTGCCCCAAATGGTCTTTTTTGAATAACTTCATCACTTTTTATCCGATCGTAAAAAAAAGTATGTCGTTGGATAGATTTCAACAAGGACTATAATTCGTTTTAACAACATTTTTACCTCCGATTACACCTTTGACCAGATATTTCAACTTTTCGTCTTATTTCCTCAGTAACCCCAAAACTTCCATTTTTGTTTTTAAGAAAATAAAAGTTCATAAAAAATCATTAAACTTTTGTGAAGAAACTTTTTGATTTCATTCGTAGGAAAAAAAGTTACAGTGAATTTAATTTTCGGTCAAGTTTGGCTTCGTTTTTAGGATTTTGCTTTCGGTTCATCTTCGTTTGCCTTCGTTCATCTCCGTGTTTGTTCGTTAGTCTTCGGTTCAGCTTCATTTGGTTTCGTTTTTAATATAAAGTTTCTTTAAAATCGGTCCAGTCGATCAGGCACTATGGAGTCATATACAGCCGTGGACACATAAATAGCACAAAAATACATGTAGAGTGTTTCACATGAATTTAAATAAAATACATAGAGGAAAACAAGAATTTATTTCATGGTATTTGAGTTTAAACATTAAGAACTTAAAATCAGTAGCAACTTTTTAATTACGAACTAAAAATTAGAAAATTAATCAAAAATCTGAAATTGTTCCTTAGCTGAGGTGGACATATAAATAGCACAATTTGGATTCTGAAAAAAAGACATAGTAATTTATTTTTATTTTACAATGAGCTTACGAATATGCTTACTAGTACTTGGTACTGTATCCCGAATTGTCCAAAACAGCCCGACATCTTCGTCCCATACTCTCCACAAGCTTCCTGACCTTATCCTTCCGAAAAGAGTACCAAGCCTTCTCAATTCCACTCCATAACTCATCTAAATTTCGAAAATTTTGGTTGCTTATGCTGACCTTCACATCATTCCATAAATTTTCTATGTGATTGAGGTCTGGGCTTTGAGCCGGCCAATTCAAAATATTTATTTTTTCCTTTTTTAGCCAATCAATCACAACCTTTGTCGTGTATTTTGGATAATTATCGTGCATAAAAGTCCACCTAATAGGCATATTCTCAAATGCAAATGGTTCCATCTGGTTATTAAGAATATCTTAATACATATTTTTGTCCATTATTCCTCGTACACGAAAAATTGGCCCAACGCCGTGCCAGGAAAAACCTCCCCAAGCCATTCAATTCCCTCCTCCATGCTTTAATGATATTTTTGTATACTTAGGATTCAACTCTTGGCGTTTGGGGCGCCGAACAAAAGTTTTTCCATCTGGTCTAACCCTATTAAATTTAGTTTCGTCAGTCAAGAGCAGGTTTTTCCAAAATTGGTCTTCTTTATTCACATGGGCCCTTGCAAACGCTAATCGATCCTTTAAATTTTTTTTTGTTAAGAGCGGCTTTCTTCGTCTAATGCGTCCATAAAGATTAGCTTCATGTAGTCTCCTAGATACTAGTTTTCTTGAAACATTCGGGTTATTTTCTTCATTTATTTCCCTCATAATTTGCTTTGCTGACTTGAAAGGATCAGCCTTACTTTTGTGAGCTATAAGTCAATCAGTAGAAGCGGTGGTTTTACGCGGTCTAGGATTGTGCGGCTTATTCTCGAAATGATTTCAACCATTTAATTTAACCAGCTTGAGTGCATTATAAACCATTTTTACCGACATTTGGAGAATATCCGCAATTTCAGATGGTTTTGCCTTTTCGACTTACTTCGTGGGTTATATGCCTTTTTTTCCGGAGTGCAATGTTTCCCACCACCCATTTTATTTCGAATCGGCGAAATTAATTGAATACAACTCTAAAATTTTTACAAACACCCGATCTTGCTAACTTTTATTCACCAACTAACATGTGTGCTATTTATATGACCACAGCAGATCGTACATGCCTTTACAGAAAGAGATGGCCTGAGCAAATAAAAGTAAGTAACGTTACATCTCTCTCGGAGTTTTAAACAACGTCACACTGGAGTCTCAAAAAATTATAACTACAGTTAATGAATGCATTTTTTGGTTCAAACGAAACGTTTAAAAAATAAGTTGAGATTTGTGCTATTTATGTGTCCATGGCTGTATATTTTATTACTTGAAGCGCCCTCTATGGAAAGTTTTTGAAACTTCTCATAGCCTATCTTTTAATCTTGAGTCAGGAAAATCTTTATACTAAATGCCAACAAAATTGCTCCAACCGTAAAGTCTGCAATTTATTATTGCATATAAAAACAAATCAACAAGCAAAACAGCAACGTCAGCATGTTCATGTAATAGAGGGAGATACAACTTCAGACTGTGCAACCATCCGAAGAATCATTGACCTACACCATCGAAGCCACTGATAAGCCGGTCAATTGTTACAAAAATCAAGTAATAATTGAGGAAGCCGAATATTCTTCAAAACGAACGTTTATAATCTTTGGAAAGAAAATCAAGAAAAATCATTTGGAAATTAATATCGTAAATAGTGAAAATAGTTTATTCGAACTAATCAAAGAAGTCGTAAATGTAGATATTGTAAACGCAATACATTGCAAATTGCCAATTCTTGCTCAAATACAATAAACTAAGTTAATAGAAACTTTCCCCACGACTAAATTTCTGTACGCAAAAAAGTTCGCAATCGATGTCGTGAATCCAGATGAGCAGAAAGAAATTGTTAAACTGAGACATCCAAAATCATATGATGCAGGCGACAAGGTTCTCGTCAAATCAAACAGAAGGTTAGGTAATAAGTTAACGCAATTGTATTCAGAACAAATCATAGAAAAAGATTTAGGGACAACTGTCCTAATTAAAGTCAGGGTGGTCCATAAGGACATTCTCTGATAACTGCGTTTGTTCTTAGGTTGATGTTAACTCTGCTTCTCTGTGGCACACTTGCAAATGGAAAAATAATCAACTACACTCATAAGGATTACATTCCAATCTCCGACGGCGAAGTCGTACTATGGGAAACTTACGACCATCTAAAGCACGTGATAAATCTAACAGAATATTCTATATTGTCAGAGGAATCACATAAACTTCTACACATATTTCCAACAACCCTAATAATAAAACTACTCAAAGCCGATTTTAACCAGATCTAAAATTTGCTAAAAACTAAGCATTCGACACAGACAGACACGTAGCATAAATTTCTTAGGAATTTCTTAGGAAAGTAATAGGAACACCAGATTTTGATGGTTTCCAGAAAATAACCGTTAAAATAGAGGAGTTAATAACAAATAAATAAATAACTGGCCATTTCAGCCCTTGAAAGGACTTTGACCTAGCTTCTTATGATCAATTGTGTTGTGCGTGTTATTAAGTTTGTATACAATCGACCGAGAACCGGACCTACAGGTTTAACGCCGACTCCGAACGCCGATGAACGGAATATAATGTTCTTGTTCTCAAGAAGCTTTAAATGGAATTTTGATTACTCTGAGGTTTGCCATTGTCTGCAGAGAGGTGGCGGCCGTACAGAAAAATAATTTTAATTCAAATAATTTTCTTTCGCTGCTGGGGTTCAACCCGGGTCTCCAGGTTCGTTAACATAGAGGCCACGCACTTTAACCAACTACGTCATGGACGCCACAGAGGAGTTAATAGACGCCAACAAACAGCAGGTACAAATAAATTCTCAATTGCAGGAACAGATTTTTAAAATAACAGATGTAGTAAATAAAATTGTGAAAGAAACTAAAAAAGAAAATATTGATACCGGACACCTTTTCAAAATGCTGCTGGCACGCAATAGAGCCATAATCTTTAAATTAGACAATATTATTTTTTCCATCACTCTTGCAATATCATATGTGTAAAAAGTTTTGAGACTAAATTCAAACTTGCGCCATTTGAACAACAAACCAACAGTATTAAATTCGTTCTCAATGGTATAAACCTTTATTAATAAACTATCAAATAGCACATTTAGAGAATACTTAACGGTCCGTTATCTTCGATTTTACGCGGTTTGTTTCAAAACTTCAAAATCATGTTTTGGAAGACAGATACGTCCACTTCCTTCAACTTGCGCTTTATTCTGCTTATAAACTGTTGCTCGTTCTGAGCCTCCCAGCTCTTCTCGTACACTCTACGTTTGAGTATGCTCCAAAAATCTTCGATTGGACGTGCCTGCGGGAGGTTTGGAGATTGTCCTTTTTTGGTACAAATTGAATATTTTGTTTATTGAGCCAATTCATCGTTAATTTCAAATAATCACTGCTTGCAAGGTCCAGTCAAAACATGTATTCGCCGTTGTCGTGATGTTTTTCGATTAATTGCTTCAATTTCGGCAAGCATTCAGCAATATAAATGTCAAAGTTTATAGCTTTGGCTTTGTTTGGATGAATAACTGGTGTTGAAATATCCTTTGACGAAATCGCACACCACACCAACACTTTCGGCTCTTTACCATCCCGGCAATCTTTGAGAACACGATAGATTGTTGTTCGCAAGATTGGCTTGTCTTTGAAAACATGAAGAATTTCCTGTGTACCTAGCTTTCCAAAATGTTTAGAAACAGATTTTCGTAAATCTAATTTGTACGCCATCGCGAATGAATATTTTTGAATGATTTGTGTTTGACAACAAAGCAGTGGTACCGTATTGTGTGCTGTGTGCAGGGTTGCCATATTTTGTTGCCTGAAAGTAGTCTCAAAACTTTTTACACACATGATAATAGGTATTTTAAATCCTTTGTTGCTTGATTCCTATGAAATAAATGCATTAATAGAAGGTGAGCACCTCATAAACACAACAATTACCAACTTAATGTTAGTATCTAACTTTAAGGTACTTCAAAATAATGATGTAATCATTTTTCGTATTAAGTATCCTAAACCAAAGTTAGTTTGTAAGAAGCTTTTAATAGCCAAACACTCCTAGAAAAGAACGTAGTCATCAGAAGCAGAGAACGCAAATAAACTAAATGATATCCGAACCGATCTCTCAGAGGGTGATACAAAAACGTTATTTTTCATTCGTTTCGTTCGTGAGGGCTATCGAAACACGAAACTTTTCAGTGGAAGAGAGAACTAACGTAATTTTTATAATTTTTGCTAACGTGTCAGTATAGAAAACGAAACCAAATCAAACGTTTCATCAATGATCATTGGTATGCAAAAGGCATTAAACTCAAACTCCGTGGAAAGAGTCAGCATGCGAATGATGCTTGCCTCTTCTAGTGCGTTGATTTCGAATCTGATGTCAGAATTTTAAAATTCAAGATGATGATAGGGTTGCCACCTAATTTTTTTTTTTATTTTTACGAATTTAATGCTGGGGCGAACACTAGGTAAAAATGGGTCGCTGAATTCGAATCCGTTGTTAGAATTTCAAAATTGTGACATTTTTAAGCCTATAGGATTGCCACCTAAAAATATGATTTTTTAAGAGTTTTAAACATTATCCAACAGTTTTTGGGGGTCGCTGATTTCGAATCTGATGTCAGAATTTTAAAACTCAAGATGGCTGATAGGGTTGCCACCTACTTTTTTTATTTTTACGAATTCGATGCTGGGGCGAACACTTCGTAAATATGGGTCGCTGAATTGTGAAATTTTTAACCCTTAAGGGTTGCCACCTAAAAATTTTTAAATTCTGACAACGGATTCGGATTCAGCGACCCATTTTTACCGAATGTTCGCCCCAGCGAGCCATTTTTACTTAGTGATCGCCCCAGCATCGAATTCGTAAAAATAAAAAAAAAATAGGTGACAACCCTATCAGCCATCTTGAATTTTAAAATTCTGACATCAGATACGAAATCAGCGACCCCCAAAAACTGTTAGATAATGTTTAAAACTCTTAAAAAAGCATATTTTTTTGTTGTTATCCGACGATCGTTTAACGAATCGTTGTTTCGGTTTCATTTGTGTCTCTTCGTCGCTCAATCGTTTTGTTTTGTTAATGGTTTCGCTACTGACAGAAAACGAAAAACAAAACAGACGCCCAATCGTTCTTTTGTTGTTGGAATCGTTTTTTATTCGTTCGCTTGAAAGATCCGAACGTAACAAAATAGAACGATTCGTTTTTGTTTATTTGCGTTCTCTGATCAGAAGTAATCATATAATTTTTCTTCAATTGAAGCATAATAGCTAAAACGCAATACTGCGTTAGGTGGGTCGTGCGTTGATCGTACTTTGGTCTCCGTTGTAAAAACTTTACGATATAAGCTGTCAAAACGGACGACCTCAAACTTTACAAAACTAAATGTTGCGTTGACAGATCGTGCGTCTGTTATTTTGGTGATGCCAATAAAAGCAGCTATACTAAAAATCCCACAAAACGTCCCTTTTTCCGAAATCATGCAATTATAATTTTAATTAATGGAAAATTAAAAAATATTGTCACAAATCATTAAGAACCATAAAACCTACTTTAGAAAGCTAAGATCTTTTTTAAGTGTAATATAATCTGCGAAATAATGAAAAATGTCACATATTAATGTGAAAATTCGGACTAAAAGATTCAAAATAAATGAACGCTTTCCTAAAATATGAAATTAAATTAAAATTTAAAATTAAATTTTTGAAAACACAATTTCAGTTTTTATGGCAAAAATTTTTCTTTGATTAATCGATATTTTTATATATATAATATATATTTTATATATTATATATATTATATATATTATATATATATATGTATATTGTTTTTTTTTATAGAAAGTGATAGCTTGATGTCATTATTTTTCTTGTTTTTGTCAAAATTACTGCTATTTATTATTATTATTACTGTTCTTTTATTAAAAAATTTACACAACTTGGTTCTTGGTGTAGAATTGATTTAAACACAAAATTGCTTTTTTTAACTCCCTTTCATATGACACTATATCCATTAGTAAGGGTGACAATATCTAATGTCAACTTATAAGTTATTAATTTCTTATTCGTGGAGAAGCAATTTAACAAAAAATTTTAAAAACATGGACTTCGAAACATGGACTTCCTGTTAAGGAATTTCTGGCTAACGGGGTATTTACAGTAAGTTTTATTTTTTATTTAAAAACTACTGCTAACGAAAATTTTAGAGTAAACATATTTCATTTTAATATGAGAAAATCGCACCTATAATTTTCTTATTCTTTGACAGTGTTATATTTATCATTTCATTCTTATTATGCTTTTATATTTATTGTTTCGACATTTTGTGGGCAATTGCAAATCTTGCTAGCAGCAATAAATTTGCATGTACAATTATTTTTTTAAAAGTAAAAATACAACATTCCTTTGTGTGTTATATTATTCAAACACTGATATTAAGGGTATTCGTCCTCAACCAACCTCATTAAAATATCTAAATGCCCAATATATAAGTTGTCCATTTTGCATGAATATCTTTATCATATTATTTATAATATGTGACCCGGTCTACGAAAAGGGACCTTCGGTGTGAAAATATCATTTTTCACTTTTTTGGCGATTCGGATAGACTAATGTGTGCTCTTTCTAATGGCGCAAAGCAGAAGTTTCCAACTCGTAAAGAAGTTTGTCAATAAATGAAATAAATGAAAAGACGCCATTCAGTGTGCGACAATTAAACGTTTACAAACAGCTGTTTTCTCGAAAACTTGTTTTTACACCGAAGGTCCCTTTTCGTAGACCGGGTCACATATACTAAAAAATGCATACATTTCTGTCATTCTTGGTTGTAAACGACATTTTTTTCAAGTGTTTTTCGCGGATATCCGTTAGAATTACTCTCTTATCTATATATATAAAAAAGGAGCTTATGTTTATAACTATGCAATAGACTCCTAAACTACTCATCCGATTAGCATGAAAATTTGTGTATAGAAGGTTTTTGGTACGGTGCGTGTTTGTGGGCTATCAATTTTGATCCACCTTGAACACCAGAGGGCGCTGTAGTACAATTTTTTTACAAAACTACCTAAAACTCACAAACCGCTTATGTGATTAGAATGAAAAATGGTATACAATGGTTTTCATGTACGTTGAGTATTTTGCTGCTATCTTTTTTGACCTATCTTGAACACCAGAGGGCGCTGTAGTACAAATTTTTTGCAAAACCACATAAAACTCCCAAACCGCTCATTCGATTAAAATAAAAATTGGTATATAATGGGTGTTTTTTTAGGGGTTTGTTTTTCGAATAGAGATAAAACTGGCATTTTTTGGTCAAATCTGGCAACTCTAATGTCATTTATGTTCAGTTTGGTTTGCCATTTCATCATGAACAGGTTGACAAAAGAACAACGCGTGCAAATTTATTTCGAAAATAATGGTTCAGTTCGCGAAGTTTACCGCAAGCTCCGTCCATTTTATGGTCGACATAATCGTCCATCAAAGCAATTAATTCGGTTAACCATGGGTCGTTTTCGCACTACGTTTACTCTATGTGATGATACGCATCCGCAGAGACGTCGAACAGTGCGCACCGAAGAAACAATTGCCGCTGTAGAGCAAAATGTTGAAGAGGACCCGAATGAATCGATTTGCCACCGAGCACAGCAATTGGAGCTTTGTCCATCAACTTTATGGAAGATTTTGCGCAAAGATCTCGGCTTGCGACCTTACAAGATCCAGCTTGTGCAAGAATTAAAGCCGCGAGACCATGCAATGCGTCGTGATTTTGGTGTATGGGCCGAAACTGAGATTGATCTCGATGCTGATTTTCATCTCAAAATTTTGTTCAGTGATGAGGCTCATTTTTGGTTGAATGGCTACGTCAACAAGCAAAATTGCCGCATTTGGAGTGAAGAGAATCCACATGAGATCCTTGAGACGCCATTACATCCACAAAAACTGACTGTTTGGTGTGCTCTATGGGCTGGTGGAGTCATTGGGCCATACTTCTTCCGAAATAATGCTGGAGAGTCAGTTACCGTTAATGGAGACCGGTATAGAGCCATGATAACCGACTATTTTGTTCCCGAATTGGATGGCATGAATGTGGATGAGTTGTGGTTCCAACAAGACGGCGCTACATGCCACACAGCGCACGTCACAATCGATTTATTGAAGGAAACATTCGATGAGCGCATAATTTCGAGGAATGGATCTGTCAATTGACCACCAAGATCGTGTGATTTGACACCATTGGATTATTTTCTTTGAGGATATGTGAAGTCGCTTGTCTACGCCAACAAACCAGAAACGTTAGGGGACTTGGAGGCCAACATTCGTGGCGTTATTGCCGACATACGTCCCCATATGCTCGAAAAAGTGGTTGAAAATTGGACCTGTAGAATTGGCTTTATTCGAGCCAGCCGCGGCGGCCACATGCCCGAAATCATATTTAAACATTAATGGCATAAAATTATCCTTGCAATAAAGCCAAATTGATGGACATTAAAACGATTTTCTTGTGTTTTATTTCAATTCGAAGTTCTATACCTCTAAAAAAAACACCCTGTAGTAGTTTTCAGGTACGATGAATTTTTAAGCACTATCTTCTTTGAACCACTTTGGACACCAGATGGTGCTGTAAAACAAATTTTTTACAAAATCGCATATTTTTAGTTGTTTTCTTAGGTTACATGTGCAAATATTTACAAAATATTAAATATTTCTTAAATTAAGTAAAATAAAAATAATTTCCGTTATTTTCACATCAAAAACATGAACCCATCTTGAAAACTATGAAAAATTTTACTTCAACGATATATTTAATGCGAAATATAGAAAAAAACAATCAGAAATTTAATTTTGCGACTTTCGAGTCAAATAACTCCGCTGCATTTGTATACATTTTGTTAAATTTTTTTTGTTTTAAAGCTTCATCAAAGTACTATGAAAACCTTACTGCAAAAATACCGTTAGTTGAGTATATGTATTTTGAATATTTTTTTCAAAAAAGGTCTGATATTTTGGAGTTTTCCTCAAAAAAAGGCTCAAAATTTGTTTTGTTGAAAAAATAATTTAAATTCAAATTCGCAAATTTTCAACTCTACTTAAAAGTTATAACATTTATAAGAAAAAATTATTTAAATTTTACGCAAAAATTAAAAACCATTTTTGTGATTAAAAAACCAGGCCTATCCCTTGATTTTTTCAAACAAAATTTGTTTTTCCAATACTATGTTTTTATATTTTTGAAAAAATAAACAGGCTAAACAATTAATTTACATTTTTTTCAAATACGAGATGGTTTAAATTTCTGTCACACCCCCTTTTACCGCCCACAAATCAATAAAAATGCTATATTTCCTACGGTTTTAGTCGATTTGGCTACATTTTGGTAATTTACTTTGTATGCTCACTGTCGGCAACTGTACTAAAATTGGGCAATGTCCATCTACTAGAAAACTGGGATGGGCATTATTTAAGGGGATGTGGCTCCGTCCATACAATTAAAATTTGTATTATCGAATAGCTTTGAAAGTAAAAGTAGCAGTAATTTCATACAAACTCAAAATGGAGTTACTATTTGGTGATCTTCTACTACTGGGAAACTGTAACGGGCAGTGGAAAATGACAGTGGTGTCAAACTATGAGTCTAAGAAAAGTTTTGAATACACCTTTTATGTTCCCATATATTTGCAGGGTGCAAAAACGCGCGCCGGAAAAAGGCTATTACTATAAAAAAACAGAAGTGAGTAAAAAAAATGCAAGTTCGGGCATTTCTAACGCATTTTTAAATGCCACTCAGTGGAAGAACGTTGCACGTGCTTGTAAAATAAATAAAAGCGAACAATCGAACTTGATGCGTAAGTGCTATTGATGCTCAAAACGTAAAATAAATTTCGAAAACTGGAAAAATTTCAAAAATAAGAGACTAAGAGATAGTGGTCTCATATTTCGAGAAATGAAAAGACCATAGAAAATAAAAATGCTCCTGTGAATGTAATTTGGAAGGACGTTGTAAGTGCAGTTGGCTGTCGTTTTTAGTAGTGAAAAAACGTTTTAAGCACCATAAGTCAATATGTTATCTATGTTCAGTGGAAGAACGTTTCATCATCCATTCAGTTTTGGATATAAAACGTTATTCCACTGTAAAAACTTTTAAACGGTAAATGTAGAAGTAGTTAAATTTTTTATATAATTTTTTTATATTTTATTAACAGTAAAGATTTATTAAATCTTAAATTTTTTAAAGTGTATAACAAAACGAGCAAAAATTAACGCCTACAATGTTTAAAACGTTTTTTAACTCTAGTCAAAAATTATTATTTTGTCGTTTACAACGTTATTCGCGATTATGCTTTAATTATTTGTTTTCACAATGCTGCAAGTTAACCTACCTAAGATGAAAATAAACAAAAATCTTACCTCAATTGTAAACACGTAGCAAGGTGGAACACAGGGTGTTCTAGTTGTCTTAAGGGGAGGGTAAGGATTGTTTCGTTTAAAAAATTCCTTTTTTCATTAATTTTTTTAGAAAAAACTATTACAGTAGGTTAATTTTACACATTATTACATAAAAGTACAACATTTAAAGAATATTTAAAAAAATTTTTGTTAAAATATAGAGAGAAATAACGGATTTATTGTAGATTTCCGCAGGCGCCTCGAAAAAAGTTTTTGTGCGGTGACCAGCCTACAGCACCACTGGATCATCTGAAACCAAAAAATTAAAATGCTTTCTTTAGTTTATTACTTTACCTCTCCAGTCACGTCGAGCTTTTTTTTAATTTTTAAACTTTTAAATTTTTGGCACCATTTTGAAGCCAAAATGACGATTTTTGACGAAAAATCTACCTATTTGTTATTAAAAATTGTAAGAAATGAAAAAAAACAAGAGAGCTACTTTTATGTAGAATATGTGTACAAAATTTCAAAACGATCGGTTCAGTACTTTTTTCTGTAAGCTGGTCACCGACTTTAAAAATTACATGTTTGGGAAAATCGATTTCAAGTTTTGTACACTAAGCAACACTTAGTTAGAGGTACGGACATACAACCTACAGTAACTTCGTTAGTTTTGCTCCGAATGACCTAAAAATTTAATACAATATTCTTCAGATGTTGTACTTTCAGAAACAAAAATAAAAAAAAATGAAAAAAAAGTTGTCAAACCAAACCTTAGTTGTTTGTTATCTTCTGACATTTCTTGTTTGCTTGTGAGTTATTTACACCATTCAAAATACCGTATGAAATTATATTGTGCAAAATGGATTTCAATGAGGAATTAATTGAAGAATTTAAAAAATTCGATTATTTATATGATTTAAAATCACCGCATTATAAAAATGCTTTAAAAAAGAGGAAGCTTTAAGAGGTTATTGCGGGCAGACTTAATTCAAATGGTAATTTATAGTTTTTTGGAAGCTATGAATAACAACAATCTTTTTTAGGAGACACTTGCAAGAAACTTTGGAGAAATATGCGAGATGTTTATAAAAAAAATAAACAAAGGGAGGAAGTACGCTTCGGCAGTGCTGCACCTGAATGCAAGAAACATTATAAATATTATAGTTTGCTTTTTTGGATGGGTTTCAAAGCAGTAGAAATTCAGTTTCATGTTATATCGCTCTCCTAAGGGGATGATTACATTTGATAAAAAAATGTTTATACCAATTACTTTATTTTTTTTATAATTTTTCTTATAGAACTGTTGGAAATATTGCCGACGATGAAATCATCGTGTTGGAAAATGATGTTCCTTATTTACAAGTGGATGATGAATTGATGAATTGTGGCGTCCGTGGCGTATTTGGTTAAAGTGCGTGGCCTCTATGTCAACGAACCTGGAGACCCAGGTTCGAACCCCAGCACCGACAGAAAATTATTTGAATTAGAATGATTTTTCTGTACGGTCGCCACCTCTCTGCAGACCATGGCAAACCTCAGAGAGTAATCAAAATGCCATGTAAAGCTTCTTGAGAACGAAAACATTCCGTTCATCGCCTTTCGGAGTCGGCGTTAAGCATGTAGGTCCGGTTCTCGGTCAATTGTGTACAAACTTAATAACACGCACAACACAATTGATCATAAGAAGCTAGGTCAAAGTCCTTTCAAGGGCTGAAATGGCCAGTTATTTATTTTATTTTTATTTTTTTATCAGATTTACAATATGGTAACAGCTAAGCGAATTTCCGGCTGAATAGGTTTTCTTTGTGAGCGCTTTTGTAATTTATTTTTTAAAAGTTCATACAAAAGTTGGAATTTTTCTACGCTCATCCGTGTGGCTTTATAAAAATTATCGTGGTACATCGATTGCATCTGCATCAAGCACGTATTAAAAAAACATTCCTGTTCTCTAGTGAGATTCACTAGGCCTTAAGATTCACCTTCTTTTACTTTTATCCAGCAGCTCATATAATTGATAAACTAAAGCTGTTATGTAAACCATTTTTAAAATAATTATCACTGGCTCCAATTCTGGCAACATTTTGGTTTTTTCACTTTATAATTATTTGGTGTGAAGTTTTTAGTTTACAATTAAAACTGGCACAAAAAGTAATAATAATTAGTGTTATCAAATTTATAAAATAAGAATAAGATTTCTTGAATAATCGGAGCAGTTTTAGTGTTATTTCAGATTAATACATTAAAATGTAATTAAAACAACAATGTAATGTATTTTTGTTTCTTTTTATTTCCCAATAATCTTTTTATTAAAACACCAACAAAACATTTTTAGCTTCTAGTTTACGTGTTCTAACGTCAACATATTGTCATAAAATTTTAAAGCTTTTATTAATCGAAAGATGTTTTCGAGTATATTTGCAGAAAATAATATTTTTCCCACTGAAAAAACTTTTTCCACCTGATATAATGACAATCAACAACAAAAAACATCTTTCAGAAAACACGAAAAAGAATAACATGCAAGAGTTACACAAAGCAGTGTGGCATTATTGTTCTTCTTGCTTTATCTTCATTGTTTTTATGAATTTTTCCCTCCTCGGACACACTGACAGACTGAATTAAATAGACTTGCAGCCGTCATTAAATCATTGTCAACTCATTTCCACGTTATCTCTTAATGAACATACAAAAAATTTCAAGTATGGTACCGCAAAGTGTAAACCCTATCTAATTGCTAACAAAACTCAAACCTGAATCGTTAATCGCAATCGCATCATTCTGGACACATTCTCTGCGTTCGACGACCAGAGAGGATCGGCGGTCGCAACGATTTTTGATTCTGTTCAGGCTCTTAAGCAGTGGTGTTCACACGCATACTAATACAATTTTCGAATTTTGTGCTTGTGTTTGTAGCTCTCTCACTCTCTGCACTGACAAAAATTTCGCGCAGGTACTAAGCAAAAATTGTGTTATAATTATCATTGTAATTATCATTATCGTTCTTATTATCATAATCATTATCTCTGCCATTATCACAATCATTATTATTTTCATTTTTATTATTCATAATTCTGCAATTAACGCAATTAAATATGCCTCAAACATTTCGTGCAGTGCAAAACTCACGACCAAGCGACATAAACCTTGTACGTGTTTCGATTCTCGAATAAAGCTTTCGAGTCTCACCACGCGTGGTACTACGTGAACATCACTGGTCTAAAGCATTCGATGCAGTAAATCATAAGCAGCTATGGGCAGAGAGCGCTCTGGGAGCGTTGAGGCCAAGAACTGAGAGCAAAGGCAACACAAAACGTAACAACAAATCAAAGATAAAAGACAATCACAGAAACAACACAGAAGCTTTAAATGTAGTGGTGCCCATACCCGATCATGAGGTACTTATTACGAAACTCTTGAAAATTTATAGCTTTGAGACTAGTGCTGCAAGTCTCATCGAATCATATCTGACTGGAAGATTGCAAGCAGTTTACTGTGGAGACCTGTTCTCTTCTTACATTTGCCTTACTAGAGGTGTCGCTCAGGGATCTGTTTTGGGCCCTTTACTGTTCTCTATCTACATTAATGACCTACCTGCTATACTGAATGACTGTGAGATACATATGTATGCAGATGACATCCAACTATACACTTCATGCACTTCTAATGAACTAAACAGAACTATTAGTAAAATAAATGTAAACTTAAAAAAAATTAATACTTGGGCGCAAAGAAACGGTTTGGCACTAAATCCTAAAAAGTCAGAATGCTTAGTGATTTATAAAAATATTATTGATACTGCCTGCTTGCCAACTTTAATATTAAATAACACCAAAATAGAGTTCGTGTCAAATGCCAAAAATCTAGGCATTTTTTTAATCAAACTCTTACATGGAACTTGCACATAAATAACGCAATCGGTAGGGTTTATGGAATGCTTCGTGGGCTATGGCCTTCACAGTACTTTAAACCACATTAAATAAGAATGCTGATCACGAAAACCTACCTCCTCCCAATACCCGTACGGATATGAAATTCTTACTAACTGTGACTCAATTAGTAGGCAAAAACTGAACAAAGTTTTCAACAACATTGCAAGATGCGTTTTCGGCCTCAATCGCTATGCTCATGTTTCACGATAAAAAAAAAATAAATAACTGGCCATTTCAGCCCTTGAAAGGACTTTGACCTAGCTTCTTACACTAAGGGAAAAAAATATTAAATTTATCCAAAAACTTTTTTAATTTATCCAAAAAGCGAGTCATTTTTGCACCAATAACGCATTTGAATAAATCGACTACGTAAATATTTAAAATTTATTTGAATACTTTTTTAATTAAATTAAATATTTAAATATTTAAACAGAATTAATACAAAATATATTAAAATTATGCACGAATTTTTTTAAAATATCTTTTAAATATCTACTTTTTGAAAATAAACTATCGCATTTAAAGAAAATTTGAATAAAAATATTGAAATTAAAAAAACATATTTAAATTGAATATGTTATTAATGGTTTTATGGTATTATTTTCTTTATATTGCGTTCATCAAATGCCATTGCCTGTATAATTTATTATCGCTTCACTTTTTTCGTTCTCTAATTTATACTATGTTTGACAGTTGGTGCAATATTAGTAACGAAAAAGTAATGTACAAAATATGTTTAGGCAGAAGCAAATTATGCAGGTAAATGACAACCGGTCGAAGATATTCTTGAAAATACCGAGTTGTCACTCCATCCAACATAATTTAATTTCTTTGCCAAACATGCATAATATATTACTCTTGTAACAATAACTAAATGAGAACTATAAGAACTGCAAATGCAAGAAACAAACTCAGGAACAGAGTGCGATGCTGTTGCTGCTTGTCGGAGTATGTGTGTAAGTGTGCGATGCTGTTGCTGCTTGCTTGTATGAAATATGTGTGTACGTGTGTGGTATAAATAAAATTCAAATACGGGAAAAAAACGAGTTGTAAGGAAAACATTTGATTTATCCACGTAAATATTTGAATAAAATTTATACTCAGGCGTGGATAATGCTAATATGCGTTATTTCCCTTAGTGTATGATCAATTGTGTTGTGCGTGTTATTAAGTTTGTACACAATTGACCGAGAACCGGACCTACATGCTTAACGCCGACTCCGAACGGCGATGAACGGAATGTTCTCGTTCTCAAGAAGCTTTACATGGCATTTTGATTACTCTCTGAGGTTTGCCATTGTCTGCAGAGAGGTGGCGGCTGTACAGAAAAATTATTTTAATTCAAATAATTTTCTGTCGCTGCTGGGGTTCGAACCTGGGTCTCCAAAGTTCGTTGACATAGCGGCCACGCACTTTAACCAACTACGCCACGGACGCCACGATATGTAAAAAAAATCTTCTCGATTTCGTTCGATAATCTGTTGCAATACAGAACCTTAATAATGTTACATAAGATCAATTTTTTGTCCATGCTATTCGTCTCTGGAACTCTTTGCAGTTTACCTTTGAAAAATTAGCAAAGAATAATTTAATGAAATTTTATTAAATAACTAACTAAAAGTTAAATTGCTTTTTAACTTATTTCACTTACTTTATATTATTAGTTTTGTTTAAATTGTATACTATTTTTGTATTAAATAATTTTAAGAACATTTATCTTTCTAATTAAGTCTTTGTTTGTAATTAATTTTACCAATTGTATTAATTTTATGTGCTCGTGACTGACGCTTTAAATGTTAAGGTTATTTAATAATCTTGTAGAGTAAGAATTAAAATTGAAGAAATAAATAAAAACAATAGTCCCGGTTGCCCACAATAACACAATTATATTCCTGGAAGAGAATGCCGAAGCTTTTTGCGGAAAAACTTCATATTCTGTGAATGGCTGCGTTGGAACGACAAGACAGTTTTGCAAACAATAAAACAGAAAAAGTTGTGCCCAACAATTAATATCGGACACCAAAGCAGAATGCGGAACAACATTCAGTCATTTGCCTCCTATAAATTAAGTCAGTGACGGCCTCGTCATTTGTAATGACGTACCTATATCAATAAAAATAGCCAACCGTACCACTAATCTTGTTAAAGGCACGTATGTGGTAACATTCGATAGCCAAATTATTCTGAAAGGCTTTAAGGTTTCAATTTAAAAAAAAAATTTTTTTCGGTCATTTTTTTCCCTAGAAGGAATACAAAAAAAACTTTTTCAGAATTTTTGAAGCGGTTTTTGACGTTATGTTTTTTTTTTAAATGCCAATTTTTTTTTAAATGCCAAAAATTTACGGTGTACAGGATATCACCAGTCTGGAACATCTAAGGAAACGATATCTTTTACCTTCTATGAAAAAAGTTCCCGGACAAATTTGTAACCTATATGCCCCCTTAATGGGTCCGAATACTTCAACAGAAACGCTATGCCCATGAGAACAGCAGAAAGTGTAAAAATTTATTTTACTGGTTACAAGGATGCAAAATAGACAACTTATTAAGAGCTTGTACTCAAATTTAGAAGCACGCTTTACAATACTTACAATTACAATAAGCAGTGTAGTTACCATCATCATTATCGGCGTGCTTGTTTACGTAATTCTTTGTACACTTAAACAAAAACGAAAAGAACAGTCTGCGATTGTATTAAAAATAGCAATAAACAAAGCATTGGGAAGTACCGAGGGCGGCCCTCACTTGGCGGGGGAGGAGTTATTGCCAGTCACTTAAACAGAATAAAATCGTGGGCGACGTTTATGCTGGCGTTGCAGTTTGAACATCTGCAACCCAACATAGCAGCAAGCTACGATTTGGGCAGCGCAGTGACCAGCTTAGGGACAGTTTTAAGATATTTTTAAATCTGTTAGCTCAGTTTTTAAGATCAACTCAATAAATCACCATAAAACACCATAATCTTAATTTATATATATATAAGATATAGTAAAAATAAATCCATTATTTTTCCACTAAATGGCTTTAGTAATCTGTAACTCGCTTGGTATAAGTGCAATCGCTTAACGCTAGCGCGCGTCAACGATGGATACCAGCAAAGAGAAAATACGTCATATTTTACAATTTTTCTTCGATAACGGCGAAAACGCAAGGTAGGCGGCTGAAAATGTGAATAGTGTTTAATGTCCTGATACTGTTGCAGCCAATTACGCGCAATTTCGGTTTCGTCGATTCTGTTCCGGTAATTTGGATGTCAAAGATCCACCACGTTCTGGAAGGACAATTGTCGAAAATGCCGATAAAATCATGGAAATTGTAGTCCGACCGTCATATAAACACGGTTCCGATTGCCTAGGAGGTAAACATTGCACAAAAAACCGTTTGGAACCACTTAAATGAGGCTGAATACAAAAAGAAGCTCGATGTATGGGTACCATACGAGTTAACGCAAGTTAACGAGAGTTAACGAGTTAACGCAAAAAAACCTAATGGACCGAATTTCCATCTGCGAATCGCTGCTGAATCGCAACAGCATCGAACCATTTCTGAAGCGGATAGTGACTGGTGATGAAAAGTGGGTAACTTATGACAAATTCAAGCTAAAACGGTCGTGGTCGAAACGCGGTGTGCCGGCGCAAACGGTGGAAAAGTCCAGATTGACGGCCAGGAAGGTTTTGATATGTGTTTGGTGGGATTGGCAGAGAGTCATCTGCTATGAGCTACTCCATTATGGATAAACTCTTAATTCGGGCTTGTAAAGGGTGTTTTTTTAGGGGTTTGTTTTTCGAATAGAGATAAAACTGGCATTTTGTGGTCAAATCTGGCAACTCTAATGTCATTTATGTTCAGTTTGGTTTGCCATTTCATCATGAACAGGTTGACAAAAGAACAACGCTTGCAAATGGGCCGAAAATGAGATTGATCTCGATGCTGATTTTCATCTCAAAATTTTGTTCAGTGATGAGGCTCATTTTTGGTTGAATGGCTACGTCAACAAGCAAAATTGCCGCATTTGGAGTGAAGAGAATCCACATGAGATCCTTGAGACGCCATTACATCCACAAAAACTGACTGTTTGGTGTGCTCTATGGGCTGGTGGAGTCATTGGGCCATACTTCTTCCGAAATAATGCTGGAGAGTCAGTTACCGTTAATGGAGACCGGTATAGAGCCATGATAACCGACTATTTTGATGATTTTGTTCCCGAAGTGGATGGCATGAATGTGGATGAGTTGTGGTTCCAACAAGACGGCGCTACATGTCACACAGCGCACGTCACAATCGATTTATTGAAGGAAAAATTCGATGAGCGCATAATTTCGCGGAATGGACCTGTCAATTGGCCACCAAGATCGTGTGATTTGACACCATTGGATTATTTTCTTTGAGGATATGTGAAGTCGCTCGTCTACGCCAACAAACCAGAAACGTTAGGGGACTTGGAGGCCAACATTCGTGGCGTTATTGCCGACATACGGCCCCATATGCTCGAAAAAGTGGTTGAAAATTGGACCTGTAGAATTGGCTTTATTCGAGCCAGCCGCGGCGGCCACATGCCCGAAATCATATTTAAACATTAATGGCATAAAATTATCCTTACAATAAAGCCAAATTGATGGACATTAAAACGATTTTCTTGTGTTTCATCTCTTTTTGAAAAACAAACCCCTAAAAAAAAACACCCTATACTATCAACAATTGGACCATCTGAAGGAAGCAATCGCCCAGAAGCGACCAGGTTTGGCCAATAGGAGAGGAAGTGTGTTCCAACAGGACAACGCCAGGCCACACACATCGATAGTAACTTGCCAGAAGCTAAGGGAGCTTAGTTCGTAGGTTCTTATGAATGATTTTGCTGGTGAGAACTTCGCCTCAAGGGAAACATGTGAAAATTGACTCGCTCAGTTCTTTGCCAATAGGGACGAGGGTTTTTATGAGAGGCATACCTTCAAAATGGCAACAAGTTGTCGATCAAAACGGTGCATATTTGACCTAAATCGGAGCATTATAACTAGGATAAATAAATGGTTTTTTTTACTACAACTGATATATATAAACAGTGATGGAAAAAATAATAGAATCGGCAAGCACTTAAACATTTCGAAGAATGCTATTACGTTTTAAAGCAAACTATATGAATGTAACCCACTGTACACAAACGTTGGATATCGGTACTCTATTTTGTTTAAGCTTTTGCTCATAATTCGGTAAAAATATCAGTGGTGTAAGCCCTTAAATCAGTAAACTCGATTTCGTATTGGAAAAAAAATAGAAACGCATTCTACTTTTGTAAATAATATTGAATATACAAGTATTTAACAATTGTATTCAAATACCGTTTAGAAAGTTTTAAAAAGTATTGAAAAAATTTAATATTTTGTAATAGTCTACCTTTCGCACCTATTTTGTTTAGAATTGGAAGCGGAGTGTATTGCACAGATGTTGAGCGCCAATTTATCCGAAAACTAAGACAAAATAAAGTGTGAAATTGCAGAGTTATTGAAGTGTTCAAAGAAAAGAAAATTTATTCTGCTATTAATTTTGACCCAAAGAATGAAAAACGAGACAGAAAACGAGCCACCTATGCAAAGTTAGACGTATTGTTGGTTCGACAAACTATTTTCTTTCATCGGAAGAACTCATTCAGGAGTTAAATGCACCATTAACTAGTCACACCATACGGAATAGATTAATAAAAAATGATTTTAAAGCACATTCCGTAAGAAAATTGATGTAAAAAAAAATAAATAACTGGCTGAAATGCCCTTGAAAGGACTTTGACCTAGCTTCTTATGATCAATTGTGTTGTGCGTGTTATTAAGTTTGTACACAATTGACCGAGAAACGGACCTACAGGGTAAACGCCGACTCCGAGTGTTCGCCTCCAGCATCGAATTCGTAAAAATAAAAAATTAGGTGGCAACTCTTTTAGCCATCTTAAATTAAAAAATTCTGTAAATTAAATTCGAAATCAGCGCCCTAAAACTGTAAGATATCTAATTTTTAAAACTCTTTAAAAAACATATTATTAGGTGGCAACCCTATTGTTAAAATATCAAAATTTTGAAATTCTGGCATCAGATTCGAATTCAGCGACCCATTTGTACCTATTGGTAAAAAACAAATCATTATATGCATGCATTTCTTAATTTAACTGCAATAAAATATTTTTTTAACAAAATATGGTTTTTGCATTGATGTTAAAAAAGGAAGTGAATTATGACTTTTTTTTAGACAAGTTTATACTATTACTAAACTCTATTACATAAGAGGGCTAACTTTTTCTCTCCGATATAATTATTTTGAAATATGGGGCTTCAAACATAAAATATGTTTATAAAAAAACGAAAAAAGTGATATTTTTTCACCCATTTGCGATCATAACAGCCATATTACTGATGCTATTGGCACATATTATACTTTCAAATTTTCATCTGACTCTCATCTTTTACATGCAATTCAATTAAAATTCATTGACTGAACATGTAAGTTTTTACAAGTGTTTATGTGAAGTATGTGTTCCCAATATTGGATTTTTTTTTAATTTTGCCATTTATATAAAAAATTGGGGCCAATCGAAAAAAATCATTACGATATTCGGATTCTATGAAGTGGTATGCTATTGATCCCTCAATTTATGAGAAACTTGTGGATTCCATATCTCATCGGTGCATTGAAGGTCTATAAAATCGTCGTGCCACAACAAAATTCTAAAATTAAATTAGTTTTCAGTATTAATTTGGTAGATTTTAAGAAAAAAGTATTAATATGTTAGTTATAAGTCTTTTGTTTCTATTATTTTTTCTAAAGGAAAATAAATTAAATGTTTTTTTTACGAATTGCGTGGAGCTAATTCTTTTATATTCTAAGAGATATTGTTTTAATCTTTAAGTCAAATGTAAACTTAGAAATCAAAATTTATTACACAAAAAAAAATAATCAAACAAATAAAACACATATAAGCCTTTTCTATTATTTTTTCCATCACTGTACATTACAGTGGCACGAATTTTTAACTTCATGCTTCATATATCTTTGAAAACTACGCGTAAAAAAAAATAAATTTCTGCATCTTTAGTTTTTTTCTGCGACATAACTTTTGACTGCACCCGAGGGTTTATATATTTCATTTCCAGACTTAATTTATTCCCTGAAATCAAAAAAAATGGGTTAATTTTTTTTTATGAAAACGTCTTCATTAACGCCTTATTAACAACTTGTCAAGAGTTCCCTATGATACCATAATGTAGTGTATTTTTCTTTCCAAATCTTAAATTTCTATTAAAACTTTAAAGGCTTATCAAACAATAAATAATAAATAAAATAAAATATATAGCGTATGTAATCGATTTATCTTTGAATGCCTTTATGGTATTTCAACAAAATGAAACACTGTTATTAAGAACCAACAGAGTCTTAACGATTAATGTAGCGCAAGTCTTTAGTAGAACGCGCATTAATTGTTTAACCTACATATTAATGAAGTTTATGCAGTGTAAGCTAAAAAACATTTAAACCATTCATAGTCGCTAACAATGCTTAGCATGCATAAATTTATTATGTTATTATTTTTCTTGCTTTGTATTTTATTTGTAAAATATCTTTTTGCTTAATTGTAATATTTGGTGTTATTATTGCTTAACATGTAATATTAAACTTTCACATTAATGTGATAATATGTAAATTGGATTTTGTATTATAAGCATTCTGTACCTATAAAAGGTTCAATTAATAAACATATTATTCATTACGTAAAACCTAGTCAAAGTGTTTTAAGTATTCAAGCCCTGCTTAATCGGTTTCAAGTGCCAATTAAGTGTTTTATCCAAAGCCCTGCTTAATTGGTTCCAAGTGCCAATTAAGTGCCCGTCTTTATCAATTCAAGTGTTGATAAAGGTTCTGTTGGAATCATCTAGGATTCCAACATTTTGGTGACCCCGACGTGATCGCGACACAGCCTTCAATCAAGTCAGCCGAAATATCGCAAGTGGATATCTATAGTCGTCATCAACATCAACATTATCAACATCGGTCTATTCAATCATGGCCAAGCTCCGAAAAGTCATTGAGAATCAACAGGCCACTGGCCAAGAAATTCAGCGAATCATCATAAATTTAAAAAAGGATTCATCCAGCCGCAAGTCTTCAAAAACATATTTTGAGGATAAGCCTTCTCGACTTCAAGAACTCTTCGATAAATTTGAAGATCAGGAGACAATTATAAGGGAACACTCCAAGGAACCACTAGATATCGAGTATTTTTCTAAAGACTTTTATGGTAAAATAACAACCATAGCTAAAAAATATATCAGTGAGTTTTCGATGATAATCGAGACTTGGCGTTCTGAGCACAACTTATCTCAAAACAATCAACCATCAACATTGTCGGAACCGCAACAGAGATATGACAATCAAAAGATACAAGCAACAGTTGCACCAGAAAACATTTCTACAAATGCAACAAGCGTTATAAGAAAACAAGATGCCATTATTGAATCATTACAACGTCAACTGGCATCAATACCAACACAAATTGAACTTACTCACTCTCAATTTTGGGAGGTTAAGATTAAAATTATAACAAAACTCTGGGAGCAAGTCGAACAGCTACACTATTCGATTCACGAAATATGCCAAAATCCCACTGAATTTGGCTACAATTTAGAAGCATACATTGAGCTTGAGGACTGCACACAAACCAAGCTCATTGCTATGTCACTCAACATAAAAACAATCAACGTAACATCAATTACAAATATCAATGAAACAAGTCTACCGAAAATATCAATACCTTAATTTGATGGAAATTACCTGAACTGGCGACAATTCCTTGATTTATTTAGCGAAATCATTCAAAAAAAGTCAATGCCAAATATAACAAAGTTTTGGTATCTGAAGGCAAATCTATCTGGTGAAGCGGAAAGAATAATTATCCACCTCTCGTTAACAGAAGAGAACTATCATACGGCTTGGAACCTTCTCAAGGATAGATTTGACAACAAACGAATACTAACAGAGTCTCTTATAAAAAAATGAGTGGAACAACCACAGTGCGATACAGCATGTGCCAATAACATTAACCCATTAAGTCCGGAAAGAGCACAATTTTAATATGATGTTTGAGACTTATTGTCTGCTATTAAAAATTGGCATAAAAAATTCCAAACATACCTATCCTACTATTTTTGGGGTCGCTCTTTCGATTGGTGCAGTCGGATTTGCATAATAATGACTTTTGGAACCAATATGGCGCATTTTAATTAAAAATATAACGACATTTTTTGCGTTTTTCTTTTTTGTGAATCTTTTTCGCATAAATAAAGTTACTGAATCGGTGCCAAACTAAAACCAAAAGTGCACAAAATAACTAAAGTATAACTATGAATATTTTTTTTTGGTTTGAATCAACCTAACCTCTTCAATATATCAATGCGTAAAAAATTAACGTTATTTGGTAAATTATGAATATTATTAATAAAATTTACATCTCTAATAATATAATTGTCCCAAAAATATATAAAAAAGGGGTTTTTGAGATCGCTAATCACGAATTTGAGGTAAGATTTTCAAAATTCAAGATGGCAGATTCCATATGGCCGGACCATATTGACCATATTTCATAAAATCTTTAAAATTACAAGAAAATGTGTATAAAGGAGTTTTTGAGGCCGTTGATCACGAATTCGAAGTTAGATTTTCAAAATTTAAGATCGTGGATCTGTAGCTGATTAAATTTCATGAAATGTCTGAAACTAATGCGATAATGTTTATTATACGGGGTGTTTACGATAAAAAATTGGTTGTTTCCGTCCGTTAGCCGTTTTATAAACGCTCCCTAACTGGAACCTTGTAAAACCTTTATATTTTTATAATTCAAACGAAGTTATCTAGCATTTATAAATTAAGTCTAATATTTTATATTGTAATATTCGTAATTTTAGATACTTAAAAAATCCGAAATCCTAAGGAAAAATAAATAAAAAAAAATAAAAAAAAAATTATAAAATAACAAATAAAAAATAAATAAAAAAACAAAATAAAATAAAAACATAAGAAAAAATTAAATAAAAACAAATAAAAAATACTCTTGGCGTCCACCTCCACCTGATTTAAGTTGGGAAACATTTATACAACGACTAAGACGGAAACAATCAAACATCGTAAACACCCCGTATAATAAACATTATCGCTTTAGTTTCAGTCATTTCATGAAATTTAATCGGCTACAGATCGACCATCTTGAATTTTGAAAATCTAACTTCGAATTCGTGATCAACGGCCTCAAAAACCGCCTTATACACATTTTCTTGTAATTTTGAATATTTTTGAAATTTCATTGAATGAAATTTGGTTGGCCATATTGAATCCGCCATCTTAAATTTTGATAATCTTACCTCAAATTCGTGATCAGCGATCTCAAAAACCCCTTCCTTATATATTTTTGGGACAATTATATTATTAGAGATGTAAATTTTATTAATAATATTCATAATTTACCAAATAACGTTAATTTTTTACGTATTGATATATTGAAGAGGTTAGGTTGATTCAAACCAAAAAAAAAATATTCATAGTTATACTTTAGTTATTTTGTGCACTTTTGGTTTTAGTTTGGCACCGATTCAGTTACTTTATTTATGCGAAAAAGATTCACAAAAAAGAAGAACGCAAAAAATTTCGTTATTTTTTTAATTAAAATGCGCCATATGGGTTCCAAAAGTCATTATTATGCAAATCCGACTGCACCAATCGAAAGAGCTACCCCAAAAATAGTAGAATAGGTATGTTTGGAATTTTTTATTCCAATTTTTTATAGCAGAAAATAAGTCTCAAACATCATATTCAAATTGTGCTCTTCCCGGACTTAATGGGTTAAGCAGTTGCATGACGTCACCAGAGAATGCTTATTTGCTTTGCAGAATTTGGAAAAAGAAACTGATTCATGGGATCCTTTGCTCATTCATCTGTTGCTGAAGAAGTTGGATAAGCAAAATCTGATGCTGTTTGAACAATCGTTGAGCAATCCTACCCAAACTCCATCAATTAATTTATTTTTTAAGTTTTTGGAAGGAAGATTCCGTTATTTCGAAGCAGTTATCCGCAAAAATGTTCCATCACAAGGAAGACCAAATCAAGCAAATACATTTGTAACAGCTGCAACCAGTATGACTGTCGAAGTATCTTGCAAATGCTGCAAAAATGGGTCACATCCTCTCTTCGTATGCAGGCAATTCCTACAACTATCAGCAACTGATCGCATCAAGCTTGTTCAATCGCAACGACTTTGTAGAAACTGTTTGAGAGCTGGGCATAAACAACAAGCATACAAAAGCAGAACCTGCAGCAAGTGCAACATAAAGCACAACACACTCCTACATGTCGATAGGGCAACACAACCGCCACCATCACCATCAGCCGATTGTAACAATGCATCATCGTCGGTATCACTAAGCACATCGATTAAACCAACGCAAAAACGTTACGTTTTACTCAGCACCGCACGAGTGATTCTGGAATCTACATCTGGTAAAACAATTGAATGCAGAGCTATCCTAGATTCCGTGTCACAAATAAATATCATCTCCGAGCGAATCATCAAGATATTAGGAATAAATTGCAAACAAACGTCTTTTGAAATTGAAGGAATAGGAGAGGGAACAAAAATTGCTAACAAAAGAGTGTTCCTTACACTAAGATCCAGGTTAAATAAATTTTCTGCACCCCTTGAGGCTTTTGCGTTACCCAACATTGTGTCCGACCAACCAACACACAAGTTAGATTCATCAAATTGGAAAATTGCAGCAAACATAGAACTCGCCGATGCAAGGTTTCATCAGCCAGGCAAGATTGATGTCCTTTTGGGAGCAGAATTCTTTTTTCAAATACTGACAAGCGGAAAATTGAAAATTCATAATAATGGTCCAACTCTTCAGAACACAGTCTTTGGATGGATTGCCTTCGGAAAGATTGACAGCTCTTCACAACAACTGGTCACATCGCTACTGAGAACGACGTAAACCTCAACAATCAGCTGAAGAAATTCTGGGAATTAGAAGAAATCGTCTCACCCCACGATAAGTTCAAAGAATCTCAACGTAAATGTGAAGATCTCTTCAACTTACAAACAAAAAGAAATAGAGAAGGACGCTTTATTGTAAAGTTTCCATTCATGGAAGATCCTGCATTATTAGGAGACTCCATGCACATAGCCACTAATCGTTTTTATGCATTAGAAAAACGACTAGCACAAAAACCTCAAGTTAAGGCAGCGTACATACAGTTCATGCGGTATTATGAAACACTTGGTCATATGCAAAGGTTAGACAGAAATCTGCCACAGATGTGTATACCACACCATTATGTCCTTAAACCAGAAAGTTCCACAACGAAGTTGAGAGTTGTATTCGACGCTTCCGCCAAATCCTCATCAGGCTACTCATTAAATGACATTGAAAAAATGTACCGTCAAATACTTATCAACGATGAAGAGCAACAGTTTCAAACAATAGTCTGGAGAGAGGATTCCAAGAAACAACTGAACTACTATCAACTTAAAACAGTGACTTACGGAACCAGGTCAGCCCCCTATCTTGCAACAAAGTGCTTACAACAATTGGCGACTCAGTTCTCCCACAATTTACCACTCGGATCAAGGGCATTATCTCACGATTTCTATGTCGATGATGGTTTGATCGGTTCAAACAGTCTAAATGAATTAATTGAAACCCAGAAACAACTCATCAAGATTTTATCAACAGCAGGTTTCAAATTGCAAAAATGGTGTGCCAATCATCCAAGTTTACTGCAAGGCCTTTCAATCAAGGATCAAAAAGTAGATTTAAATTTTGAGGATGAAGATAATGCAACAATCAAAAAGCTTGGTTTTATCTGGCATCCAAAGGCTGACACGCTTCACATAAAGGTTATTCCGAAGGATATCACTACTGTAACAATGAGAACTGTATCATCAGAACTGGCACGTCTTTATGATCAAATGGGCCTGGTTGCACCAGTAGTTGTCACAGCCAAAATATACATTCAAGAATTATGGCAATTAAAATTGACATGGGATGAGCCTGTTTCTACAGAATTTGATGATAAATGGTTATCATTTTATCATAAGTTGCCAATGCTTAATGAAGTTCATTTTCCTCGACACATATTCAAAGGACAAATTCCTCAGTCAGTTCAACTTCATGGTTTTGCAGACGCTTCTGAAAAGCCCTACGGTGCTGTTATCTACATACGCTCGAAATTTCCCAACGGGTCAATAACAGTCAACCTATTGTGCTCCAAGTCTCGAGTAGCTCCGATAAAAAAAAAACTAAGACTTTACCCAGACTCGAACTGTGTGCAGCAGGCCCGTAGACAAGGGGGGTTTTTAGGGTTAAAACCCCCTCCCCTTATGGTCCAAAAAGTATAAAAAAATAATATATCAGCATTAATATAACTTTGCCAATTTGCGAATACTTGCTGCTCGTGCGTCTTTTTTCTCTTACAGTGCAAACTGCAAGTGTAAACAGCAACAGCGAAAACATCAACATGCTTAAGTATCGAAAAAAGTTCAATACATTCAATTGAACTTTGTCTACCACCAGCAATTTAAGAATTTATTGCGTTAACAGGTGTTACGTGAAAGTGGTGAAATTTTGATTGAGTTTCGTTAGATAAGTTTAAGAGTTTCTATTGTTAATTTTACTGTGCCAAAACTACAAAAATAATTCTACTTAATTGGCTGCAGAAACCAGAAGTAAAAAAGGCTAGAACGGTGAAAAGTAAGTGCTTGATTTAAATTATTTTTTTTCCTTTATCAATGCGTAAATGCGTTAAAAAGTTGCCGAATATTTCTGAATGTTTGAAAGCTGTGTTTTTTTTTTGGTAGTGTGTTTGCATTGATTGAATATTAATGGATTAACTTTTTGCTTGATGCGGAACCGAAAAAATCCGAATAATATTATATTTCACCTGTATTGCAGAAAACGTTCAAGAAACTTTGGAATCTGAAAAGTCTTCAGAACTTCCTTTGTAACCTGCAGTTGAAGAAAGCTTTAATGTTGACAGCTATGTGGAAAGCGGTAGTACAAGTTGTGGTATTAATATTTTACTTTTAATGTTTTTAACTCTAAGTTTGTGTGTATGATTGTAGAAATTGTTCCAGAAATATCATTTGATTCATCGGAACTACCTTCGACTTCGAGAGTATATCAATGTCCAAATAACGATATTTCCAAGTTGATGAGCAATATTTCCGATTCGAACCACCTTGAAAGTTTTCAAAGCATTTATGTGCCTCCGCAAATTTTAATTTTCCTGTCAGCGGTTCTCGCAAACTCCGATTTAAGCATTCTTGGTTGAACCGTTGGCATTGGTTGGTTTACTCCAAATTGGAAAATGCAGCTTATTGCAAGTTTTGCGAATTTTTTAGCACTGGTTTTGGAGGTGCAGGATCACAACCTCTTGGTAATTTTACCGAATGATAAAAAAAACTTTTTAAAATTTTCTAACCTTTTCATTGTGGCCTTTACAAAAGTCAGGAAATACAAGAAAATGTCGTTATTCTAATCGTGGTTATTTTTATATAGAATTTTAAACCGATATAAGTTTGCAAGTAAATTATTAAAATAATAATAAAAGATACTTAATTATCGTCATTTTAGAAGTTTGTCTTGAAATTTTTATTTTTTTAGCGTCTTTCTGTATTCCAAAATGACAGTGCAACGATAAGCAAGATATATAGCCGAAACACATTGAACTCAACAAACGACAGTTTTAAAATTATAGAACACACGTTTTTTATGTTAAATGGGTGTGCATCCTTAAGCATACATAGAGGTTGAATTAACAAAAAAAAAAAAAAAAAAATAAGAAGACTTAATTCTATATATATAAAAATCAAATGCGTGTGCGTTAGTCTTGCTAAGGCTCAGAAACGGCTGGGTCGATTTTAATAATTCCTTTTTTGTATTGTTTGCCTTAATACAGATGTGGTTCAGAAAGAAAGAAAATTACAAAAACTTCAAGGAACAGCGGAAAAATCGAAAAAATCGAAATTGGTAATTTTGTATGGGAATTGCCACATCAGACTACTTTAAATAGCCAACAAATCTTAACGGCTGGACGGATTTAACTCAAATTCGGCACACACATTACTTGAATCCTAAATTAGGTTAAAGCATACTTGGTTTTGACCACGCCCCTTCTTCTGCCCCTTTACAAGAAACGTAAATTATCCTACAGGCGTACTTTTATTAGCGAAACTGTGCGTCTAAATAATTAAAAGAAAATTCTGTCAAAAAACATTCACATATCTTCAAAATTGCACAAAATTTAAATACAGCGTCTTTTTCTAATAACTTCGTTTCCTTAGAATAACAAAAAACTATCAGAAATTCGTATTTCTTACTTTCGATGAAAATAACTCCGTTTTTTTTTAATATATTTCATCCAATTTCTTTTCGTTGATAAATTCAATTTAAGCACTTAATAAACCATATTTGAAGAAAGCTCCAACGTATTAATTTTTTACTCCAAAAATCACAAAAGCTATCATTTCAATTGTAAACCCTTTTGTAGATATGGCATCTCTGTCATAATTCTTTTAGCATCCCTGTCATATATCTTTTAACATCCCTGTCATAATTTTGGCCGACCTCTGAAATGCAACCCTGCCGATCTGCCATTTGTGACTTCCGGAAAAGACACTTTTCTGACAATCGTTGTAAGGGTAAGACCTAATTTTTAAAGTGCAAAATAAAATCTTTAAAAAGTTTAAGCATCTTGGCGTTTTTATACAATAAATAAAAAAAAGCTTTAAAAAAAATTATTTGTTTGCCCATTGTGAGGATTGATCCTTAGACCACCTCATGGATTCAAAACTAACAGTTGAGCTGACTATTTTTATTCAAATTGAAATGTACTAAAAAAATATTCTAATAGAATTCGCAATAAAATGATATGACAGCACAATCTTTTGAATTCGAATAACAGCAGCCTATTACATTCCGTGTTAATATGGGATATTGGAGTGTTTCATTCAATCAATAATTGAAATTCGATTGGCACCATGTGTTATCGATCATGAATGTTCGGTAAAAAATAAATTTCGGGTGGAATCGTGATTGCTCGAATTTAGGGCGGGACGAAGTTTGCCGGGTCCTCTAGTATACATATATAAAATAAACAAAAATAAAGTAAATTAATTTTTGTTTTATGTATTTGGTGTACAAAAAGTTTTAAAGTGTTTTTTTTTAAGTTTGTCGCTTTATTGAGAAAAATTTGTTGCAAATTCATTTTTCAAAGTATTGTCCATTTCTAGCCACTGTTTTCCCCATCTTTCTGGTAATTATATAAAAAATACCTTTTCATTTATCGATATCAAAAACTATCGATATTTTTTTAATCCAAAACCCCCCCCCCCCCCCCTTAGGTAAATCCTGGCTACGGGCCTGGTGTGCAGCATTACTTTGCGCCGAACTCATGGCAAAAATAAAAAATGATCTAGAATACAATAATCATCCAACCTACTATTGGACAGACTCACAAATTGTCTTGTCCTGGCTTCACTCTTCTCCAGCAAACTTTCACACATTTGTTGCAAACAGAATTGCAAAGATTCACGAGTTGACTAACAAACAGCAATGGTATCATGTACCATCAAAAGAAAATCCTGCTGACGTGTTATCCAGAGGGATAATGCCAAATCAGCTGAAGACCTGCTTATTGTGGTTTCACGGACCTATTTTTCTGCATTGAGAAGAAACTGTCTGGCCATCACTATTTCGAGCAGATCTGAAAATAGACATAGACGAAAAAAGGAAATTCAAGAGTCACACATTAGTTGTCACCAACGCACCATTAGGACAAACTATCTATAACATCAATCACCATAACTCGTTCCGAACGCTTCAAAGGATTGTAGCCTTTATAATTCGTTTTCTCAAACACTTACAAGGAATACCACCTGGAAACGAACTTCAATTATCACCACAAGAATTCGATGATTCCCTGACTCTCATCATAAAGACAGTACAACAGTCGGAATTTAGTGAAGAAATCAAGTCATTATCAAAACTCGACCAAGTGCACAAATCAAGCTCATTAGCAACCTTGGACCCGTTTTTGGATGCCAAGGGAGTGATAAGAGTAGGAGGTCGCTTGGCATCATCGTCATTAAGTTACAATGCAAAACACCCAATGCTTGTTCCATACAACGACAAGATAATAAAATTACTGTTAAAAATGAAACACGACAATCATCTACATTGCGGACCACAAGCCTTATTAGCTCACACAAGACAACAATTCTGGCCTATAAAAGGAAAAATAATGGCACGATCTATTGTTCAACATTGTGTACGGTGCAGTAAAGTCAAACCAACTCTACTCAACCAAGTTATGGGAGACCTACCATAAGAAAGAATCCAACCTTCTTGACAGTGGTGTGGATTATTGTGGACCATTCGAAGTTCACTACAAAATTCGAGGAAAAAGACCCCACAAGGCGTACATATCTTTATTTTGTTGCTTCTCTACAAAGGCAGTCCATTTAGAACTAGTATCAGATCTAACAACCGCAGCTTTCATTGGAGCCTTAAAGCGTTTTATGAGCAGAAGAGGCCACTGTATAAATATATACAGTGACAATGCAACGAACTTTGTGGGGGCAAGCAACGAACTGCGAGAACTAATAAATTCGGTTCACTCAGCAGAAGGTCAGGAAGCCATTATCAGAGAATGCAGCAACAAGGGCACAAAGTTCAACTTTATTCCTCCCCGAGCACCTCATTTTCGAGGTCTTTGGGAGGTCGCGGTAAAATCTGCAAAGTATCTTTTATCAAGAAGTGTATCATCGGCATCACTGACATACGAAGAACTTGAGACCGTGGTAGTTGAAGTTGGAGCCATCCTTAACTCAAGACCAATAATGCAAATGTCATCCGATCCAAATGACCTAACGGCACTTACTCCAGGACATTTTCTCATCGGAGAAGCACTTACCACACCGATAGACGTTACAGCTAAAACTAGGGACACCAGTTTGCCAGCAAGGTGGAAAATGGTGACTCATCTCAAACAAGAATTCTGGAAACGATGGTCTACTGAATACCTCAATCAGTTACAGCAACGATCAAAATGGAGAAGTCGATCCCCAAACATTGAACTTGACACGTTGGTAATAATTAAAGAAGACAGCGTTCCACCATTGAAATGGCCATTAGGCAGAATAATGAAGACGTACAAGGGAGACGATGGTTTTGTAAGGGTAGCAAAGGTAAAAACTTCATCAGGAATCTGGAAGCGTCCTATTCACCGGTTGGCTCCACTACCCACACAAGAAGAACCGACAAGCGTGAAAAGGGACGAGGCAGAGAGTACTTTTGAAGATATTCCATCTAAAAGAAGAAAATTCTCTATTGGAACTACGTTACTATGTTGTCTATTACTGTTACCAATTGTTCTAGCTGACCCAATCACAGTTACAATATTCAATTCAACCCCAAGCATTCACTTTGAAGGCATTGCCACAGCAAAGTTATTAACAGCTGAATGGAATCTCATCGCCTTCTTCAATTTGCACCCAATAAAAACTAATCTTGCTATCTTTGCAAATGGTACAACCTAATTGAAACGACTTTGTAAGCAGTTAAACAAACTCACACAATGTGATCTGCTGGTTAAACAATATGAACAAGACAGAGATCATCTTCAACGAAACAACCAATTATTTCCGAAGGGACGACAGAAGCAAGGAGCAATAAACGCAATTGGAAACATAGCAAATGCCTTATTTGGGGTACTAGATTCGACCTACGCTGAGGAAATGTTATCTACAATCAACAGTATAAGCGAAAATGAAGGTTATTTACTAACCTTGTTAAAAACCCAAACTTCAATCATTGACTCGACAATTAACATAATGAAAGAGGATCGCAAAACAATATCAACAAGATTTCAACAGCTCGATGAACAACTTGATGCACTCCGAAACACCATAAACAATGAGCATGAAGACAATATACAACAGAATCGCTTTCAATTCTTTACTACTCTAGCAATTCAACTTACTATGTTAAGGACTGACATCGAACAAATACAGGCAGCCATACTTAATATATTAACAGACATTCATCACGGTAAAATTCACCCATTATTATTATTACCATACCAACTTAAAGAGGAAATCATCAAAATCAAAAATCATTTGCCGTCAACACTTCAACTAACAACTGATCAAGATAATTTATTAACCCTTTACAAACTCATGAAAGTTGTTCCAGGATTAACCGAAGATTACATTTTGTTTAACATTCAAATTCCACTGAGTGATCAAAGAGAATTCGAATTACTCAACCTAATACCCATTCCACATGTGGTCACCAACACAATAACAACAGTAAAAATCTCAACGCAGTACTTGACCATCTCTCGACACCGGGACAATTATTTTCCAACGAACTCTACCTTGTTGCAGCTATGTTTACCAATAACTATCAATAAATATTTATGTCCACATATCCAGACGGTATATAATTATGGCTCTGGGATCAATTCCTGCGAAGTCGAACTGTTCAACAATGCAACTAAGGTCAACTGTGAAATAACAGAAATTCATGACAGCTTGACATGGAAGCAAATGAAAGGGTCCAATCAATGGATATTCGGTGCTACTGTTCCAACTCGGATGAACGCCGTTTGCGGATCTGAATTTTCACAAGTCACACTTGTTGGTTCTGGAATTCTCTCACTAAAATCAAACTGCATGCTTAAAAACAATCAGTTAACGGTCCACGGTCTTCAAATAGTCAACACTACTCAACAAATTTCATGTACTAGTACGAACAACATAATTCCTATAAATACCGAACACCAGCCAATGCACTTCATAAAAAATATGAGCCAATACATATTTAAGGTCGATCAGCTAGCATCTCTTCACGAACAATTGGTTAAACAAAGTATTTTCGAGTTGCCTCATCGAATTCAAAGGAATGACAAACATCACTTTGCAGTTGGATATTCACCACTCGTCATCGGCATTGCACTTCTAGCTGGAGTAATATGGAGATGGAAATCAAAGTCAAAGGCTACAACAATAAGTGTACTTGAACCACTTCCCCGTCATAAGAGGGCCTTCGATGTCGTTGTCAGTTAAACTTTGTTCAACGGGGCGGAGAATGTTAAGAACCAACAGGGTCTTAACGATTTATGTAGCGCAAGTCTTTAGTAGAACGCGCATTAATTGTTTAACCTACATATTAATGAAGTTTATGCAGTGTAAGCTAAAAAACATTTAAACCATTCATAGTCGCTAACAATGCATAGCATGCATTAATTTATTATGTTATTATTTTTTCTTGCTTTGTACTTTATTTGTAAAATATCTTTTTGCTTAATTGTAATATTTGGTGTTATTATTGCTTAACATGTAATATTAAACTTTCACATTAATGTGATAATATGTAAATTGGATTTTGTATTATAAGCATTCTGTACCTATAAAAGGTTCAATTAATAAACGTATTATTCATTACGTAAAACCTAGTCAAAGTGATTAAAGTATTCAAGCCCTGCTTAATCGGTTTCAAGTGCCAATTAAGTGTTTTTTTTTTTCAGTCTTGTCATCGTTGTTCTCTGCGGCTGACGTGCATTTTGTTCCACCCGTTAATTTCACGTGTTTTTTTTTTTCTCGTCTGTCGCTGCTTCGATTAATTAGACAAAATTACTAAGCGAAGTGCAGTTTTTAATGATGAAGACAAAATGTCTTTATCAAGTAATCCAAAGACTTCGAGAAACTCGAACAAAAAACAATTTGTTTCAAAAAACAATTACTGGAGACCGCTCGAAATGGTATCTGACGACGAGTCAGATTTAGAAACTAATGATGAGCCAGTGATTCAAAAAGCTAAAAAACTTCATATACCACCCATTAAAGTGTTATCAGAATCAAGTGATGTAATTCTTAATACTCTTGATAATTTAAATATTAAAAGTTACTGTGTTAAAAAATTGTCTATTGGCACTAAAATCTTGTGTGAAACTTTGGACACGTATAATCTTGTTATTACTGTGCTTAAAGAAAAAAACTATCAATTCTTTACTCATGAACTGAAAAATGATAAACCATTCCATACCATAATGTTATACGGTCTTGAGAGCAAGACAGCTGTAGAAGTGAAAAACGAACTTGTTATTCTAAACCTTAAGTGTAAAGAAGTTAAGAAAATTACAAAAAACTATGAAAATTATGAAGACACAATTTATATTGTTTATTTTGAAAGTGGATCTGTGAAGTTAAACGATCTTCGTCATAAAATAAAAACATTATTTCGTACTATAGTAAAGTGGGAGTACCAGCGGCGAACTAAAAACAAACCTGTGCAATGCAGAAATTGCCAAATGTTTGGACATGGTGAGCGAGGTTGCAATGTAAAGCCACGTTGTGCTAACTGTGCTTGTAAGCATTCGACTGCCGAATGCACTGTGAGCGATTCAATAAAATGCGCTAACTGCAACAATTTGCATAAATCTACTGACATCGATTGCCCAAACAGATGTAATGTTTTTTATTTTACTTCACTTAAACAACTGACAACTATTTTTTAATATCTTAAAATATATATATTAATCTTAACTTAATTAAATGCACCTCACATACATACACACAAACCTTGGTCACAAACAGCCTTGGCCTTGCACTGAACTCAGCAGCGACTTAAGAAATCCGACTCCGCTAGCTTGATCGACGCTAGCTAAAGCACGTATTTCAAAACTGCTGATGACGTTAGTGCAATGAGCTGACTGCTCGTGGCCATAGCTTGCACAAACTGATGGCCCTGAACTTGGATTTCAATGACTATGAAACTGTATCCGTTCCAGTGACCATGGGATCGTACAGCTAGTTTGGAGTTTATTGAACGCAACAATTCCTTCCCTTTTTTTGGAAGAGAAATATTGCACATTTTTTTTTTTTTATTTAAAAAAAAGGAATATTTCTCGATAGCTGTCGTTCAACAACACATACGTGTATGTGAGCCACATTGGATTTTTTATAAATTATTGCAATTATTATTGTTATATTTTTTTTTTTTTTTTTTTTTTAATATTCTTGAATTACATATAATTTTGTTTCATTTATTTTTTTTTTTTGTGTTCTCTTTTCTTCTTTTTTTTGTGTGTAATAAAAAACTTGTATAACACAGAAAACATTTATTTTTTTTGTATGACAGTAGTAGATTATAATATATGTAAGAATTAATATTTTTTTTTTTTTTTTTTTTTTAATATACTTGTATAACATAGAAAACATATTTTTTTATGCAATAGCATTAGTGAGCTTGAAAAAGAGATTGAAGTTAGTGCAATCTTATTTTGGTGTGAGGCGGTTTTTTCTTTCTCTATTTGTACTAACTTTTTGTGCATTTCTTCTAGTGTTTTTGTCCCTTTATTTATAAATTCGTTTGTGTCTTTGCCCATTAATATTTGTATTGATCGGTTCCTTTTCATTTGTATTAGAGATTTGGTAAAACTTGTGTTTAAATTGGTTATATCTGATTGTTCTAAAGGGGAAAAATTGGGTTGTTTTATTTTGAGTGGATGTCTGTTGTGTCCTTGAAATTTTATAATATATTCTTCAATTTGTATTTGGCAGGGTTGAGTTAAGGTTATTATTCCTTGGTGTTTGACTTTTATCGTTGAAAAACTACTTTCGCACGAAACATGTATTATTTGTGGAGTTTCCACCGAGAATAACCAAGTGTTAGGCCTGTTAAGTTTTATTAAAGTATCCTGTGGTGTTGTTTGTAGGTTTAGAGGGTAGTCCATTTTGTCGTTTAAAGAGTTTAGCAACATTTTAAGTACACACTCTTTAGTCGTTGTTGCTTGTGTCATTGGAACGTCCAGTGGCCCGATATACGAGTCAAAATTTATATTTCTGCTAACTTTAATATACTTTTGATAGCTTCGTTCCTTTAACAGTACCAGAGTCTGCCTCTCGTAGTTAATCGCTAAATATGAATATTTTATATTGGGTATCACCGAATGTCCGCTGTTAGTGTGGACTGGATAACACCATATTTGAAAATATTGCATTTTTGGAAGGTCGAATATGGGTAGTTCTATTTTTATTATTAATTTGTCCTGAAGAAAATGTGTTTTAATTTTGGTTGTCTGATATAATGTTGGCAAACAATCTTGACAAAGAGATTTTGTTTTTAGATATAGGTTATTCAGAGTGTTTGGTGAAATAAGTAATGGGTGTACTTTGTTGTTTTGTGTGGCTATTATTACGTCCAGTAGTGTTTGTTGTCTTGATTCTAGTTCTATTACTTGAAGCAAGAGGGTGAAGAGTATATCCTGTCGTAACTGTGTTTTTTCTATTTGGTCGGTTATGTTTTCTAATTCAGTTATTCGGTATCCTATCTGTTGTTGGTTGGTCATTAAAACTGATAACGGTTTTTGTATTTTATTTAAAGTGGACTTCACCACACTAACTTGTTGTTTTTGGAGTTCAATCAGTGCATTTTCTTTCAGTTCTAGTTTCCCTAACTTACTATATACCTCTTCTTCATTAGAGTGGTCCATGGTACCAAACAAGTAATGTAAACTGCTCCCTACACCATCGAATATAGATCGTTTCTGACGTGGTGTATTTATTAGTTCCCGAATTGTTTGGGTCCAAGTCTTTATTTGCGATATTACGGCTTGTATGTGTCGTTCCTGGGGTTCACAAGTGCCTCTCTTTTTTTTTGTATTGGTTGCACAGGCGGGAACTGAGATAGTCTGCATGTTCGGCTAATGTAGTTTGGTTGTCCAATTCGGAGAGGTCAATTTCCGTGAACACGCTCCAAGAACTTTGGTATAACCATAGTTCGCCCAGTTCTTCGAAAACAACCCCTGTGGCATTTAGCTGGGTTACGTTTATGGGTTGCTCCATGACAAATCCCTGGGTTAGGCCTATCGCCATTAAAATCAAGCACCACTCCATTTTGAACTGTGAAAAATACGTAGTTATGATGGACGTCATTAAATTTTGGTTTTTAGTATCTAATTTATTTGTTATTAATTTGTGTTATTTTTTTTTGTCTTTTTTTTTTTTTTTGTCTATTCGTAATATTGTTTCAATCTGTTGTTATGGATTACTACTCGTTTATTTCCTATTTTAACCTGCGTGTTGACAGGTCCTTTTACAGAAATTACTCGGTAAGGTCCTCGCCAAATAGAAGCTAATTTACCCCTTCTATTTTCATTTTTAACTAGGACCTGATCTCCTACATGAAAATTCTGTGGTCGTATTGAATGATCGTAATAAGCTTTGGATTGTTGTTTGCTCTTTAATAGGTTACGTCTAGCAATTGCATATGATTTCTGCAGTTTGTGTTTGAGTACGTGGTAATAACTTTCGTGGTTGTAAACGGGTTCTGGCTCACGCTTTAAATTAGATGGAATATCTGATGTGAACCCATATAAGCACTCCATAGGTGTGAGTTTCGTACTATCATGGAAACTGTTGTTATATACAAATGTTGCTGATCGTAAATATTGATCCCAGGATTGTGGGTTTACATCACAAATGCTCCGTAGGTATTCAACTATTGGTCTATGCGCTCTTTCGAGAGCACCATTGGATTGCGGGTGGTAGGCTGAAGTCTGTAGTTTTTTTATTTTTAATAGTTTGCAAAGGTCTTTAAAGAGGTCGCTTAAGAAGTTTGTCCCCTGATCGGTTACTATTTGTTTTGGAATACCATAGCGCGTGATAATTTGGTCGAATACCATTTGGGCCACTGTCTGGGCTTCTGCGTTTGGGATGGCATAACAGTCTACTAGTTTGGTGAGGTTATCTTGAAACGTGAGAGTATATTGATTATTTGTTAAAGTTTGTTGCAACGGTCCTACTATATCCAAATATATTTTATCAAAGGGTTTTTCCGCGATGTCTGTTATAACCATAGGCATTTTTGTTGGCAAAGATGATTTCATTATTTGGCATTTTTTGCATTTTTTTATGTAAGTTTTGATGTCACCAAGCATTTTTTTCCACCAATACTTACGTCGGATTTTTTATACGTTTTCAATACACCTTGGTGTCCCCCAAAAATAGAGTCGTGGTAGTCCTTAAGGATTATTTGTATCTCCTCAGGCTTACTTAGAACCTCTGCTTTTAAATTTTCCTTTTGTATATTGGATTTAGGATTAGATTCTTTGTTCACATTCGTGTTATTCTGTTCGGTTAAACTGCTGTCTAGGTCTGTTGTAGCAGGTGCGTTTAAGCTTTTTGATTGCGCTCGAGTTATGGCATAGCATTTTAATTGGTTTGTTTCAGTTTTCGTTTTAATTTCTTCTGGTCTTGTGTGTATAATAGCTGTTGTAATAACTTTGGAACTATTGTTTATTTCCGTTGGTATTCGGCTTAAAGCATCTGCGTTGGTATTGTATTTTCCCGGCTTATATTCAATTTTATAATCATACTCCGAGAGCTTATGATGAAACCTTACCAGTCGCGTGGTAGGATCTTTGGTGTTGAACACGCCTTTGAGTGGTTTATGATCTGTATAAACTGTGAATGGTCGTCCCTGCAGGTAGCACCTAAAGTTTTTTGTAGCCCATACGATCGCCAGAAGTTCCTTTTCTATTGTCGAGTATTTTTGTTCGGCCTTGTTAAGAGTTCGGCTCGCATAAGCAATTGGCCTATCTCTTCCTACTTCGCCTTGGGAAAGTACAGCGCCAATTGCTTCATTGCTCGCGTCTGTTGTAAGGTTGAATGGTCGGGTAAAATCCGGATAAACTAGGAGGGGGGGTGAAATGAGTTCATTTTTAATTTTTTGAAATGCTTCTTGACATTGTTCTGTCCATTTAAATTTAACGCCCTTGCGCAGTAGGTTGGTAATTGGTTTCACTATTTTTGAAAATGCCGGTATAAACTTTCGGTAATAATTTGCAAGGCCCAGAAACGATTGAAGTTGTAATGTATCTAGACAGACCACTGTAATGTAATGTATCTATACTGACCACTGTGCGACGTTTTTTTGGTTGACACACTTCTTGTGCAACATAATCGCGCTTGCTATTGAAACTGCAGTGTAAACATTTATGCAGCGTAATCAGTGCAGCGAACCCAAGTGACACTCAGTGCACTTAAGTTGGAAAGTAACCTAAATGCTGACGATCGCATTTTCTATTCATTGATTGGTCATCGATTCGTTTTTAGGGTATGTCTTTTTTTTAAGTTAAGTAAAATATTCATTTTTGTTATTGTATTTGTAATTTTAAGATATAAAAGCAGTACACTGCTCAAATAAAATTCAGAATCAAACTTAAGACTAAAGCGGCAACATTGCCTTGTTTTTTGTTTTGATTTTCAAAACAAGATCGGCCTTGAGGCCTTTAACTTCCGGCGCGGCACGCCTAAATGCCAAAAGTTAGGGTTTTTCCATAAACACCAGAACACCACATGGCGATCCTGCCAAATTAATGACATCAAAAATTAAGAAAAAAAAAAAAAAAAAAAAACAAAAAAAAAATATATATATATCTGCGAAGTTTGAAAAAGGAAGCACATGGAAGAAGAAGCTGAGAACATAAACAGAATATTTAAAAAATGGGAAGAAATCGTTCACCAATCAAAGAAGGACGAGGAATACACCCCAACTGTTTCAACTACATCAACAGAAGAAATACCAGTATACAGGCCAACACCAAAAACAGCTGGGCCTAAACCGATTACAATAGAGGAATACCGTAAGAGACAGAAGAAATCCATCCCAACTGTGAAACCTCAAAAGAAAAAGTCCCGAGGTGGAAAAGCAGTACAAAAGAGGCGCAGACTCGCGGAATTATATAGAATAATTCCTATTGCCACAGGAGAATACAAGAAGAAATTAATACAAGAACTGACAACAATCAAGAAGCAACAATAGACAAAACACAATCCAAAATAGAAGAGACCGTCAACGTGAACCAGGCAGAAAGCAATAATGGAATTTACAGCAACGAAGTTAAAACCAGCGCTATAACAATTATATTAATAGTTATTATACTATATATAGCATTTAAGTTAAACAAATACATAAAAAATTATATATACAAAAAAATCAATGGTACCGCAATTATAAATGCATAAAATAAAATTATATAAAATTTAAGTTTTTTTTTTATATAGTACTCTTATGGACAGAATAGAAGAAATTATTGTAGAAATAAAAACATTAATTACAAATTTTAATAAATGTAAAAATAGAGGTTATACACAGAAGACTTTAGAAACAAAATCAGAAGAACTAAACAAACTACACAACGAATTTAAAATTTTGTCTATAAATTCTCAATTAGACCAAGAAATATTAAACGAAAAAATTATACATTTTAATCATTATTACAAAATAGCAACACAAAATTTAAGAGATAATATAATGGCTGAATTTAACATGGAAACGGCCATGAAGGCAATACCAAATTTTTCCGGTGACAACAGAGAACTCGACAGTTTTCTAAAAATTATTGAAATTCTCTCTAGAACTTTAACTGAAAACGGCAAAAAGAATCTGATAGAGTTTGTTTTCCATGTCAAACTTAGTGTATGTGTCAGAACAGCAATCGGTTCAATTGCATCACCAACTGATTTTCAAACTTTACAAAAACAATTAAAAGATAAATATAAGTCACACAAAACCATTTCACAAATACAATCGACTCTTTCAAACTTTTCACAAAGAAATTTTTCAGTAAATTCATTTCAAGAAAAACTCATAAACACCATAGCAGAACTTAATAAATTACAAATAGATCAATTAGGTGCAACGGCAACTGACCCAGAAAAGGCAGTGGTAGTCAAAATTAATGAAAATTACGCTTTGAATATTTTTAAAAATGGTTTGAAAGATAACTTAAAAACTACCATATTTGCTGCACAACCTAAAACTTTGACTGAAGCAGTAAATCTTGCACTAGAAATCGAAAAAGAACACACAAAGACAATTATGCATTTTAACACGAATAACAGAAATTTACATTACAAAAACAACAATTTCAATAACAACAATAACAGAAACACTTATGAAAGAACAAACAATACCTACCCCAACAATTTTAATCGACATAATTTTAACAGCAACAATAACTATAGACCAAACTACAACAACAACAGGAACAGATTTAGTAACCAAAGTAGAGTGAATGACCGCAGCAATTTCCATAACCCAGAAAATCGAAACCGTCAATCCTACAATAACAATCAACACACAAATTTTAACAACAGAAACTCAAGATGCCCAATTCGCAACGTACGAGCTATTTATAACGACGACGCTGACTATGCACAAACAGCAACACACCAACAGGGAAACCTGCAGGGCTCGGAGTATGCAATTACTCCAGAAAGCCAAAATTAAAAATTTTCAGAATATCGGATAATAACACAAATTACATAAACTTCAAACATAAAAATAAAAATATGACTTTTCTGGTCGATACTGGAGCAGATATCTCCATTTGTAAACTTACTAACCACTTAGAAAATGAAAACTTCTACCCAGACGAAAAATGTAAGCTAACAGGGATTACTAAAGAAGAAACATACTCTCTCGGTCTTATAGAACTCAAATTAGAAATAAGCGAAATAGTTTGCAATCATAATTTTCAATTAGTAACCAAAGAATTTCCAATCGAAACAGATGGAATAATAGGTAGAGATTTTCTGAAAAGATTTCTATGCAAAATAGATTACGAAACATTCACAATTTCAATACTAATAAAAGAGACGAATTACATTTTACCAATGCACTCAAAACCATATCAAACATTAAAAATTAAAATACCACCTAGAACTGAAATTATACACCCTATTAAATTAAATTTGACAGAAGATGAAATCATACTGAACAAACAAATTGCAGAAGGTATTTTTTTAAGCAATTCAATCGCACCGAAAACAGGCATGACGCACATCAAACTTTTAAATGCAACAAATTCAGAATTTACTATAGAAAATTTAGAACTACAAACTGAACCACTTAAAGACTACAACATTATAACATACAATAAACAAAATCATTATGATAAAACACGTTTCAGTAAAATTATTAACAAATTAAACATAGACTGTGCCGATGATAAAATAAAAACTTCATTGCTAAAAATTCTTGAACAATATCAAAATGTTTTTCATTTAGATGATGAAAAATTAACTGTAAACAATTTTTATACACAAAAAATTACAACTCGAGACAACAACCCCGTTTATATCAAAAACTTTAGAATGCCACATGCACACATGGACGTAATTACAGAACAAGTTGAAAAAATGCTAAAAGATGACATTATAGAACCATCAGTTAGCCCCTACAATGCACCACTTTTGTTAGTACCAAAGAAAAATACTGAGGATAAAAAGAAATGGAGAGTAGTGGTAGATTTTAGAAAACTAAATGAGAAAATTGTTAACGACAAATTTCCACTTTCAAGACTAGAAGACATTTTGGACAAACTTGGAAGGGCAAAATATTTTTCAACGCTTGATATGACCAGTTCATTTCATCAAATTAGTTTAGACAAAAATTCCAGACAATTAACAGTAAATGGACATTATCAATTTAAACGTTTACCTTTTGGATTAAAAATATCCTCAAATAGCTTTCAAAGAATGTTAACAATAGCACTTTCGGGATTAGAATCAGAAGCATTTTTATACGTAGACGATATTATAATCTACGGTTGCAGCATAAATCACCATAACGAAAATTTAAGCAAAGTTCTAGACAGATTACAAAGATATAACTTAAAACTTAATGCAGAAAAGTGTTGTTTTCTACGTCCAGAAGTAGTATACCTAGGTCATTTAATCACCAAAGACGGAGTTAAAACAGACCCCGCAAAATTCAAATCAATAAAGGAATACCCAACACCTAAAAATGCTGACGAAGTTAGAAGATTCGTTGCATTTTGCAATTATTATAGGCGTTTCATATCCAATTTTGCAGACATTGCAAAAGAATTAAACCATTTACTAAAGAAAAATACAAAATTCAACTGGACAACAAATTGTGAAACCGCATTCGAACAACTAAAAAATATGCTAATCAATCCTCCAATATTACAATACCCAAACTTTGAAAAACCATTTATATTAACGACTGATGCTTCGAACTACGCACTTGGCGCTGTTCTATCCCAAGGAGAAATAGGCAATGATTTACCGATCTCATACGCTAGCAAAGCCTTACAAAAACACGATTTAAACAAACCCGTAATAGAAAAAGAGCTTCTTGCAATTCACTGGAGTATACATTTTTTTAAACCATATTTATACGGTAGAAAGTTTACTGTTGTTACAGACCACAGGCCACTAGTATCGCTATTCACACATAAAAATCCTTCGTCAAAAATGACAAGAATACGTTTAGACTTGTGTGATTATGATTTTGACATCATATACAAAAAGGGTAAATTAAACACAAATGCAGACGCACTATCTAGAATACACATCGACTCAAATATTTTAAAAGAAATGATACCAAAAGAAGTAGATGAAAATGCAAAAAGGACATTAATAATAACAAGAGGCATGACAAATAAAAATAATGAGGCAAATAATGAAAATAAATTACTAACAAAAGACACAAGAGATTCTCAGAAGCCTGATCAACTTCATATATGGGAATGCACTTCGGTCAGTGATATCACAAATATTAATATGGCAAATGAAAATGAAATATATGAAAATGAAAATATAGAAAATTTTAAAATTATTATTAAAAATAAATTCGTGCATGTAGGATGTAGTGATAATTCAACGAAACAAGTTTCGCCTTTGAACAAACTACAATCCAATATAAAAGAAAAATTTACAAAGAAAAATATGCATGCAGGAGACAGTGATAACTCTACAAAACTAGTTTTGCTTCTGAGGAAACTGATATCCAAAATGACAAAAGAAAATATAAAAGAATTAGCGCTTGCAAGCAATGATGAAATTTTTAAACTATATGAAAAAGAAGAATTTAAAGAAATATATATGAAAGCATTAAAGAACATAAGTCCTCAAACAAAAAGTCCTCATTTAAAAATTCTAATTTACGACCCACCCAAAAGAATAGACGACGACCTTTTAAAATTTAAACTAATAAACGCATTTCATAACAATGCACACTTAGGCGTCAGAAAAACACTTATAAAACTAAAACAAAGATATATATGGAAAAACATGGGTAAGATGGTAAAGAAATTCGTTAAATACTGCGACACTTGTGCACGAAGTAAACAAACAAAAAACACAAAAGAACCGATGACATTGACAGACACTCCGAACAACAGTTTTGAAGTAATTTCAATTGACACCGTGGGACCTTTAAGAATGTCCAACGATTATCGTTACATACTAACAATGCAATGTGACCTAACAAAATTCGTTATCGCACATCCTATGGCGACGAAAGATGCACTTACAACTGCCAAAACACTTGTAGAACAATTTATTTTAAAATATGGTAATTTTAAAGTACTTAAATCCGACAAAGGAACAGAATTTACAAACGAACTTATGCATAACATATGCAATTTACTAAAAATAAAACAAACATTCTCAACACCATACCACCACGAAACAATAGGGTCACTAGAACGAAATCACAGAGTGTTAAATGAATTCTTATTAACGACGTCAAATGATCATGAATGGGACAAATGGATTCCTTACTTTACATTTTCATACAACACGACACCACACATCGACACAGGGTACACTCCTTACGAATTAATTTATGGTCGTTTACCAAATTTACCAAACGACATAACCGAAAATACAACAAAAATATATGATATGGAAAACTATCTACATGAAATGCGCGCTCGATTGCATTTTTCTCTGAACAAAGCCAAATCCATGTTAAATCAAGCCAAAGAAAAACGAGTCGCAAAAGACAAATTAAATTATACAAATTCACTTAAAATAGAAATAGGAGATTTAGTTTTATTAAAAGTAGAAAATAGGAGAAAGGACCAATATCCTTTTAAAGGTCCATTTAAGGTAATAGAAAAGAAAGGCGTTAATACTATAATAGATTATAATGGAAAAAATAAACAAATACATAACAACAGACTAAAATTATACAAACCAGAACCATAAAACACAATAAAGCAAAAATCAAAATAAAAATGTAGTCAAAATAAAAATGTAAGCAAAAAAAAAAAAAAATAAAAATATAAGCAAAAATTGAAAATGTATACAAATAAAAAAAAAAAAAAAAAAAAAAAAAAAAAAAAAAAAAAAAAAAATAATAATAATTATATAAATATAAATTATAAATATTACAAATTAAAAGAAAATTCTTTATGTTCACTAAAAAAAAAAAAAATATATATTTAGCTCACACAAATAATTTTCTTCTTGAGGGTAAGGGTGTAATGTATCTAGACAGACCACTGTAATGTAATGTATCTATACTGACCACTGTGCGACGTTTTTTTGGTTGACACACTTCTTGTGCAACATAATCGCGCTTGCTATTGAAACTGCAGTGTAAACATTTATGCAGCGTAATCAGTGCAGCGAACCCAAGTGACACTCAGTGCACTTAAGTTGGAAAGTAACCTAAATGCTGACGATCGCATTTTCTATTCATTGATTGGTCATCGATTCGTTTTTAGGGTATGTCTTTTTTTTAAGTTAAGTAAAATATTCATTTTTGTTATTGTATTTGTAATTTTAAGATATAAAAGCAGTACACTGCTCAAATAAAATTCAGAATCAAACTTAAGACTAAAGCGGCAACATTGCCTTGTTTTTTGTTTTGATTTTCAAAACAAGATCGGCCTTGAGGCCTTTAACTTCCGGCGCGGCACGCCTAAATGCCAAAAGTTAGGGTTTTTCCATAAACACCAGAACACCACAAAGTTGTCGCACCGTTTTTGGAGCTGGGAAATTTTGAACACTTTCTGTTTTCCGAGGATCTGGGAGTGCTCCTTAATCTGAGCAGATATGTCCTAAATAAACTATTTCCTTACATAAGAATTGGCACTTTTCAGGCTGGAGTTTGAGGTTATTCTGCCTAAGCTTGGAAAAAACTTTAACTAGTTTGCTATTATGGTCCTCCAAGTTTTTTCCGTAGACGACTATGTCATCCAAGTACACGAAGCATTCCAGGCCTTGTAAGCCTGTCAGTACATAGTTCATCAACCGCTGAAACGTGGCTGGAGCTCCTTTTAATCCAAAAGGCATACGTTTGAACTCGTAATGCCCATAATTTGTGCTGAAGGCCGTTTTTAATCGATCTCTTGGGTGAACTTGCACTTGGTGATATCCACTGGCTAGATCCAGTGTCGTAAAATAACGCGAATGCCCTAACTGATCTAATATATCCTCAATTCGTGGTAAGGGATATGCGTCGCCAATAATTTTTTCATTGAGTTTACGGAAATCCACTACGACTCGCCATCTTTTTTCTCCATCTGGCCCAGCTTTTTTGGGAACTACTAAAAGAGGTGAGTTCCATGGACTTTTGCTTGGTTGAACTATATCGTCACGTAACATTTCTTTAAGTTGATCATTTATTATTTGTTTTTGTGTCTCGGGTAACCTGTACATTTTTGATTTATTGGGGCCTGATCTTGAATGAGTGGTATTTCATGTGATAAAGCCCTAGTGTTTGTTAGTTTGTCACCTTTTAGGTGAAATATGTCATTAAATTCGCGACAAAGGTCAAGTATAGATTCTTTTTCTTCATCATTTAAGGTGTGTGTTATTTTAATTTCCTTTTCGAGTTTACTCATTCGTAATTAATTTCCTCTGAGTATATTTTATTTGAAAAAATTTTTTTAATACAATCTGTATGAGTATCGCTCTCATCATTTTTTATTTTTAATTTTACATTTGATGTTTTGGTATTTTTAATTTCGTTTAGTATGGGAACTCTTTCATATCCCAGAGCAGACGCCAGTTTTAGAGTAAGTTTAGCAAGCCTTACTGTATTATTTGTGGTATTAATGACGCCTACTAAAGGCCTTTTATTGCCTGTGGGTAATATACAATTTGATAAAAAGACCCCTTCTAAAAGTTCCTGTGATAGACAGATCATTTCTTCTTTTAACTTTATTGGTAGCTCAATAATCTTATGACACCGCTTCGGTATGACAGCGGGTGAATTAAAAACAATTGTTTGTTCCCTGACTTCAGCTATTTTGCTTTTGTTATCTGTTTTATTTTGATTGTTGTCTTCGGTTAAGCAGCCAGCTTCCCCTACTGAAGAAGCCTTAAAGACATTACAGGTGGTTTGTATTACCTCCTTGGGCTCCACCTTGTCATTGTAATGTCCTATTTCGACTGCCCTCTGACAGAGTATTTGATTGTTACTCTCAATCATGGATAAACAAAACTCTTCTGCAATTGACTCTGTACGAGTGAACTTGAATTGTTTTGGAGTGATTTTTTGTGGGATTTTGTCCCTCGTGAATTTTAGATTTTTCACTTATGTTATTTTGTCTATTCTTCATGGGTATCTGCAGTTCTTCACTGTTGAACTTTGTACGTGGAAATATCAGACGATCATTCGGTCCATCAACATTACAGTGTTTGGAAAGGAAATCATTTCCTAATAGCCCATCGTCCGTCATACCACTTATACCATTTATGACTTGAAAAGTGCAAGGGTACATTTTTTTTGAGTTTATATTGATATTTCCCTGGCAGTTCCCTAGGGTCGTGCCCTTACCAAAAGCTGTTTGTAGGGTGCATTTATTAATTTTTTCTATTTTTGTGTTTGCTTTTATACTACTTTTCTTAATTAAGCTAACCTCCGCACCCGTGTCCACTATTAGACTTAATGTGTCTGGATTTGCGATATCCATAGGAACTCTAATGGTGGGTACGGATGTAGGTGGTTGCAGTTCCCCCTTTTTACAAATATTATTTTTTATTGTCGAGTTGGGGAGTTGTGACTCGACCGCGACTCGTTTCCCTGATTCGTGGCTTCCCAACGTTGTTTTTGTTGTCCACAAAAATCGCATCTGATACGAACATTGTACATTCGTGGCATATTTGGAGTTCTCGTGTCCCTGTTATTACCGCTGTTCCCTCTGTGTATTTTTTGTGTATTTTCAGTGCTATATCGATTATTATTCCCTATCGAATTTCTATTGAACTGTTCACCTGATCTGTATTGTTCGTTGCTCATGTGTCTGGTCGGTGTGTTGTTTAAGCGTCGACAGTCCCTTATGTCATGGTTATAAATTTTGCAATTAGAGCAAAATGGTGTGTTTTTTCTAGTCAAACATTCTGTATAGGTGTGACCTTTTTTCCTACAAAAACTGCAAGTAATTTTTGCGGCAAAATGTTCTGCAGTTCTAGTAGACCTATTTAGTGCTGGTATTTCTTGGTTTGGTTGTTGGAAATATCTATATGGAGGGCATTCATTGAATTTAATTTGATTACCATGCTGATAGTCCGTATATGGCGGTACAGAAGTTGATGTTGTTTGTCGTACTGGGTATATGTTATTTAAATTAGGGTTTGTCTCGTGAGTCATTATAGGTGTATTATTTGGGTATGTTGGAAAAACTTGAGCTGTCTGAATTGGTAAGGCCGTTTGTTGTAATTTTTCCATATCTAGTGCCTTTCGTACTAATAAGTCTAAGGGCTCATCTTTTATTGTTAGTAAATACTGGCTTAAGTATGGATTCGTAATTGAGCTTTTTAGAGAGTTCTTTGCAAAATCTTCTAATTGTGTTATCACTGGTGCAACTGTTGCGCCATATTTTATTCTCGCTGCTTCCTTACATTGTTGTAACATGTTGCTTATTCGTGCCATATAGGCAATAAGAGTTTCGTTTGGATGTTGACGTAAGGTTAGTAGTTTATTTACTAATTCTTGGTATGTTTCTCTAGGTAGATAAGTGCGGTTTAGAAGGTTTTCAATATCCTGAAACGAAGTGGGTGGGTTTGAGGCCACTAATTGATAAGCCCCTCCCCGTAATCTTGTGGGTATTATATTTAGAAAGGCTTGTTGTTCTCTTTCTTCTAGGCAGTCAAGTACCTTTCTCGAACAACCTAAAAATATTTGAAGGTCACTCACTACTTGGGGGTTTTGGTCACCAGAAAAAATGGGAACCAATTGAGCCGTGATCTTAACAATTTTTGAATAATCTATTGACATTTTTTGTTTGTTTGTTGTATTTATTCGGACTGAATGGATTAGGTCTTGTTCTGACTTAGAGAGTGAAATACTTAACCAATTTAAATTAACACTTGAGTTACTAATATTTTCTATTTTTGTACAATTATTGTATAAACTAGAGCTATCTTCACTTATTTTGAAAGAGTGTGAGTGGGTTTGAAATTTAACCAGTTCTTGCTTAAATTTTTCCGAATCTTCTCTAAATTTTTTTATTTGTCCTGATCTTATATCCTGAGTTCTGTTATTTTTTTGTCTAACCGATCACAAAATACCGTGGATAATTTTTCACCCTCTTGCACTCTTTCAATTTGCCGAGTTAAATAAGATTTTAAATTAATAGAGGAATCGTCGTTGCGTACCTTTCCGCTTCTAAGCCTTTTAGGTGACCTTGGTGTGGAGCTTTGCATTTACGTACTTTGTTACGTGTTGTTTCGACAGGGCCTCAATCTCCTTAATGGATTTTTTATGAGCTTTTAGTATATCTTTGCTTTGTTGGTTTTGTTGCTGTTGTTGTTTTTGTTGTTGATGCTGCGTTGTTAATGTTGATTTTTGTTGTTGCTGCTGCTTTTGTTGTTGCGGTTGTTCTGATTGCGCCTGCTGTCGTTGAGGCGACGATGTTTGCTGATACGTTTGAAAATCGTTTGAGAACCTTTGCTGCGCTTGAGCTTGAGCTTGTTGCTGCTGCTGCTGTTGTTGTTGCTGTTTATGTAGCTGCAAATATGACTGTGTTATTTGCTGCTGCTGCTGATGTTGGTGTTGTTGTTGCTGCTGCTGCTGCTGCTGCTTTTTTTCTTTTTTTTTGTCTTAATTTCGATCAATCAAAAAAAAAAGTCAGCAATTGTTGTGCACAAAGCAGTATCCGTTAAATATGTGTTCTTGTTTAAATTAACCACGCCGCAGTCTTACAGCTTTTTAATTTTCGCAGTTGAAAAGCAGTTATATTTAGTTGTTTTAACAGTTTTCTTCAGTTTTGTTTTTTTTTTTGCTATGTTAAATGCACAAAGGTATTATTTTTAACAAATAAAAATCTGCTGCTTTTTATTTTATTTTCATAGGTATACTCCAATATTTTGCGTCAAGTTTGAGCACTTTTTATTTTTACCGGCTGCGCCAATTGTAATGTTTTTTATTTTACTTCACTTAAACAACTGACAACTATTTTTTAATATCTTAAAATATATATATTAATCTTAACTTAATTAAATGCAACTCACATACATACACACAAACCTTGGTCACAAACAGCCTTGGTCTTGCACTGAACTCAGCAGCGACTTAAGAAATCCGACTCCGCTAGCTTGATCGACGCTAGCTAAAGCACGTATTTCAAAACTGCTGATGACGTTAGTGCAATGAGCTGACTGCTCGTGGCCATAGCTTGCACAAACCGATGGCCCTGAACTTGGATTTCAATGACTATGAAACTGTATCCGTTCCAGTGACCATGGGATCGTACAGCTAGTTTGGAGTTTATTGAACGCAACACAGACTTGCTTTCCTACAACTTAGAGAGAACTTTAATAAAAAGCATGATCGCTTATCGAAGCAGTTAAACAATTCTCTAACTAAGCAGCAGCAACAGCAACAACAACATCCACAGCAGCAACCACAACTGCAGCAGCACTCACAGCAAGTTAACAACAACTTATCATGTTTTCCTTCTATTTCCACCATCCGTAGAAGTGCCTCTCACTGGCTGACAGCATCAGTTCAGCAGCCGATTTCTCCACAGAGCTATTCTAGTGTACTCAGAACCCGAGAAGAAAATTACAATCAAAAATTGTTTTCAGAGTCTGAAATCACCCAACTCACTTTCGAGCTTGTAAATAAGCTAAAACCTTGCAAATCAAAGGAAGAAGAATTTAATGTTATTGCGCAACTAGCAATTAAGTTTCTGTATAGTAATATATGATGTCAATTTCTTCATAATAAAAAATAAATAACTGACCATTTCAGCCCTTGAAAGGACTTTGACCTAGCTTCTTATGATCAATTGTGTTGTGCGTGTTATTAAGTTTGTACACAATTGACCAAGAAATGGACCTACATGCTTAACGCCGACTCCGAACGGCGATGAACGGAATGTTCTTATTCTCAAGAAGCTTTACATGGCATTTTGATTACTCTCTGAGGTTTGCCATTGTCTGCAGAGAGGTGGCGGCCGTACAGAAAAATTATTTTAATTCAAATAATTTTCTGTCGCTGCTGGGGTTCGAACCTGGGTTTCCAAAGTTCGTTGACATAGTGGCCACGCACTTTAACCAACTACGCCACGGACGCCACTCACTCAATTTCTTCACTAAATATAATTTTTTGGAACTCTAGGAGTATCTGTAATAAATCTGTAGAATTATTTGATTTTTTTAGTTAATAATAACATAGATATATGCTTACTATCTGAAACTTGGTTGAATAGTAAAATAAAAATTTCTCATTCACTCCACAATTGCATACGATGCGACAGAAATAGTCAGCGGGGTGGTGGGGTTGCAATTGTACTAAAAAAATCGATAAAATTCTTCGAAGTGAAGAAAATTGAAACAAAACTAGTTGAAAATATTGGAGTGAAACTTCTACTCGAAGATTCAACATACCTTAGTATTTTTAGTGTTTATTTGCCAGGAGGCACTACTTCTTCTGGGCTGAGAATCAAATACAAAAAAGATTTAAGAAAACTGCTGAATATGCGTGAAAAGTTAGTTTTGTGTGGTGATTTAAACTGCAGACATATGTCTTGGGGCTGTAGTAGAGCAAATGCTTGGGGAAATGTTCTTTCAGATTGTACAACCCAGTATCCGGTGGTTGTATCCTATCCAAGCGACCCAACGTACATCCCAGCCTCCACAAGAGGTAATTCTTCTACAATCGATTTAGTGCTATCTAACATCCCTGCATTCATTTCCAACCTCACTGTTTTAAACGAATTTAGCTCTGACCATCTCCCCGTTAAATTTAATCTTGCGCTTAACGTTCCTTTTAGTGATAAGTTAATTTTAGATTATAAAAACACATGCTGGAAACGATACCAATCATATCTCAAGCAATCTTTTCATAATTTAGTCTGCAATTTAGATCATGTCAGAGTTCGCAATCAGGTTGATAAATATTCTGAGTTTTTCACATCTAAAGTAATGGATGCAGTAAGAGTTTCCGTTCCAAAAGTTTTGCCAAAAAATACCACTGCCAAAATTCCACTTTATATTTCGAATATGATTAAAATTAGAAATTGCTATCAACGTGACTGGATTAGATTTCAACTTCAATCGGATTGCGATGTCATGCACAGATACTCGGTTCTTATTCGCGAAGAGTTACGAAAATTTAGATATATGTAAATTGTTTATTTTTTTCGACCTTAAATTTTGTGTGTTTTTTTGTTGTATTTTTCTTTGGGCTCTAGGTCTTATATTCAAAATGTTGCAAAAACTTTTTTATTTGTTTTTTTATACATTTATTTATTTATTTTCAATATTTCGGACACCTTTGGTGTCCATCTTCAGGAAAATCTGAAAATTTTATTTACAATTAAACACTTAAACAAAAACAAACTAAAACAATTTTTATGCTCTTACAATTAAATTTTTAAGTCCGTCCGCTTGTTGTGATTGTCCAGTAAGTACTAGTGTTTATGTTGTTTATGTTTTGTTATTATATGTCTGTAGATATGTGCACATTTTTCTGTGTCTGTTTTGTAGTTTATTCGTTGATCTGCTTGTGTGTTTATTATATGTAACATTTCTATTGTGTATCATTTTTTATAATTTGTTTCTTGTTGTAAGATTTGTGTGTTTTCTAAATTCGGCGAATGTCCAGTGGAAACACAGTGGGCCGCTAGCGCTGTTTTGTTGCCAATTGTTCCTTGTCTATTTTTGTAGTCTGATTTGTGATATAATAAACACACAAGCAGATCAACGAATAAACTACAAAATAGACACAGAAAAATGTGCACATATCTACAGACATATAATAACAAAACATAAACAACATAAACACTAGTACTTACTGGACAATCACAACAAGCGGACGGACTTAAAAATTTAATTGTAAGAGCATAAAAATTGTTTTAGTTTGTTTTTGTTTAAGTGTTTAATTGTAAATAAAATTTTCAGATTTTCCTGAAGATGGACACCAAAGGTGTCCGAAATATTGAAAATAAATAAATAAATGTATAAAAAAACAAATAAAAAAGTTTTTGCAACATTTTGAATATAAGACCTAGAGCCCAAAGAAAAATACAACAAAATTTAGAAATAATACTTGGAATGAAAAAATCAAAAAGCTGGATAAATGCTCTAAACCTTTTTGGAATATAACGAAAATATTAAAAAAGAAATTTGTGTATATTCCGTCACTTGTAGAGGGTAGCGATAATTTTATTTCCAATGAAGGCAAAGCAAACACTCTTTGCAAACAATTTTTAAGCAACCATCACGTTTCTGAAAATATTGGTTCTCAAGTTCATACAGACTTAGTTGAAGAGACTATTGAGCAATTTAATAACTTGGAATGTATTACTAATATTGATGAATATATGTCAGTTGAAACAGTCAAAAACATCATAAAAGATCTACATCCAATAAAGGCTTCGTGTCTTGACGAGATAAATAATCGTATGCTAAGACAGTTACCGCACGTCACATTAGTTTTTTTTACTTTTATTATAAATGCCTGTCTTAAGTTACAGTATTTTCCGGACACCTGGAAAGTAGCGAAAGTTATTCCAATTCATAAACCCGAAAAAACCTCTTAACAGAGCTGAAAGTTATCGCCCTATTAGTCTACTCAGCAGTTTAAGCAAAGTGCTTGAAAAAGTGTTGAAAATGAAACTTTGGCGAGTTATCGACAGAAACAACATCATTCCAAATGAACAGTTCGGATTCCGTAGTTTTCACAGCACAGTTCATCAAATAAAAAAGATACAAAACCATGTTAAGGAAAATTTCAGATCACAGAAGTCGACTGCACTTGTTTTGCTTGATGTTGAAAAAGCTTTTGAGACCGTTTGGCATAATGGTCTGATTTTCAAATTGATTGAACTCCATTTTCCTCTTCCTATTATTAAAATAATTCAAAGCTTTTTATCAAATAGATATTTTTGCGTGAGCCTAAACGACGTATTTTCTGATGTCGTGAAGGTACCAGCTGGCGTTCCACAGGGTTCAGTCATTGGCCCATTACTGTATATTATTTACTGCTCTGATATTCCGAAACATGCAACATGTGAGTATGCTGTTTATGCTGATGATACAGGCATTTTTTACTCGCATTCCTTTGGTCAAAACATTGTGACTGAAATGCAATGCTGTCTTAACCAGTTAAATAACTATTTTACAAAATGGAAAATTAAATTAAATGCCAATAAGACGCAAGCTATTTTTTTCTCGAGAAAAAGAAATCCTTGCTACTACCCCAACTCGCAGCTTCGAGTTTGTAATTTTAATATTCCCTGGTTAGATAATGTGAAGTATCTCGGCGTCATTCTTGACAAAAAACTAATTTTTCGAGATCATGTCAGTAATATTATTAATAGATTCAATATTGCTAAAAATCTACTTATCCATTATTAAATAGAAATTCTGAACTAAGTAATGAAAATAAAATAATTCTCGCAAAAGTCATTTTTCAATCCATAATATTATACGCATATGGCGACCGTGGCGTAGTTGGTTAAAGTGCGTGGCCGCTATGTCAACGAACATTGGAGACCCAGGTTCGAACCATAGCAGCGACAGAAAGTTATAAAATAATTTTTCTGTACGGCCGCCACCTCTCTATAGACAATGGCAAACCTCAGAAAGTAATCAAATGCCATGTAAAGCTTCTTGAGAATAAGAACATTACGTTCATCGCCGTTCGGAGTCGGCGTTAAACATGTAGGTCCCTTTCTCGGTCAATTGTGTACAAACTTAATAACACGCACGACACAATTGATCATAAGAAGCTAGGTCAAAGTCCTTTCAAGGGCTGAAATGGCCAGTTATTTATTTATTTTTTTTTTTAATATTATACGCATGTCCTGTATGGGGTACGTGTTCTAAAATGCATATTAAAAAGCTGCAAATTTGCCAAAATAAGCTTCTTAAAATGGCACTTAAACTACCTTGGCATTATTCTACTACAAGACTTCATGAAAGAAATAATGTTGATCTTATCTCTGTTTGCATCGCTAAAGCAATTGATAGGTTTAAACTTTTTTGCAGCATGTCCGATAACGTACTTATCTCAAATCTATACTATTCAGCGTAGTCCAGATTTTCGTTCTTTTTTTTTTTTTTTGTTTTCATTATTTATTCGTTATTTATTTATTGTTAAATAAAATCACTTATTTATTTTCTTGTTATTTATATATTATATATTTGTAATTATTGTCTTTCTTTCAAATAATTTGTAATCTTACATTATTTGTTAAATTCACTCGTATCTTGTAATTGCTTTATACATGTAGGTATAAATACTCTAATGTATTTATGTTTGCATGTATTTAAACGTTTAGTTTTATTTTCAAACTGTGATATTTTTTATATACTTCTTCTTTTTATAGAAGGTTTTTCATGTAGTTTTCCTTCTAAGTTAATATTTTCACCAAAATTTGACTCCCTTGTATATATAAATATATTTTCTAGATGTAAAGTATGTTATTACTAAATCTCTATAAATTGCTTTCTATCTATAAGATTATAATTTGTAATTTTTCTACAAATAAAGACATTCATTCATTCATTAAGTGTTTTATCCAAAGCCCTGCTTAATTGGTTCCAAGTGCCAATTAAGCGCCCGTCTTTATCAATTCAAGTGTTGATAAAGGTTCTGTTGGAATCATCTAGGATTCCAACAACTGTGTAATACGAAATTGAAATGCAACCCTGTAAATTTTTAAATATGTATATAAAAGGTCTGTTCGTGTACTTTTCCCGTAAAAACTTGCCAGTAAAAATTTTTTGAGATTAGGATAAATTCCTCGCAAAACAATAAAAAATCTCAAAAAGTACTCGAACAGAAAAATTTTCAAAATTTGCAATGCAGGTCTGTCACAATAGTTGAAAAGAAAATAACAAAAAAACAAAAAAACAAAAAAAAAAAAAAAAAAGCTCGACTTTCGGCAAAAAAATGACAAATTTAAAATGGAAACTTTCACATATGTTCCTTGCTCCCCTAAAACGTTTAAAAAAATTCAATTTGGTAAGTAATTGCAGATAAATAAAGCATTTCATGAATTCATTTTTATTTTGTTCTACAATAGAAACATTTGTCATTTGTTTTTTTTTTTATTTTTTGCAAATTCTTGCAAGTTGAAAATCAGCCAGCAAAAACTTTTCAAAACTTGAACGAAGAGACAAAATCTTACTTTCTCATTTTCTCTCTCACTTGCAAGTTTTTTGGGCACACGAACGGATTTCTTGTAGCAATTTAGCAATTTGTAAAATTTATACAAATTGTTAAAATCTTTTGAGTACTTTAAAAAACTGTTCTTTGAGAAAAGTCATTATAAAAGTATAACAAATGAAAATAAATTAAAATAATTCATTTTAAGTATTTAATCGGATTTAAAGTATATATTTTTTTATCGAGTAATGACTTCAAACTTACCGATAAATGCGGTAAACTGCTTGTGTATCGTGACATGGATTCCAACTTGCATCAAATACAATGACGCGATTTGCTCCAACCAAGTTTATACCCAATGAACCAGCTTTTGTAGAAATTAAAAATAGAACTACATTAGGATTTGAATTGAAATCATTTACAAGCTTTTCCCTCTCTTGTGATGCAGTTGAACCATCAAGTCCTATAATATTAAATCGAATAAAATGAAGCTAATATATAAAATATACTCTTTACATACTAAAATAAGAAACATTTCTTGTCCAGAAATGACTACAGTCCGGAGCAGGAGTAGATTGCAAAAACTTTTCTATTAAGTTAAGTGTCAAAAGACTCTGACTAAATAACAAAACTCTGTCACCTTTTTTAATACTTTCGTTTAAAATGCAAAAAAATATTTCCATTTTCGGAGAGTTTCGAAGCAAATTTGGTTCATATCTTTTCATTATATCAGCTGCCCAATCATATGGAATAACATCTTCGTTCCTAACTTTAACAGATTCTTTTTCAGAGGAAGGTAATATCCCAAAAGTTTGTTTATTGCTACTGTTTACGGATGTAATTGCTGCTGAATTCAGTTGAGTATTTCCAAATGAAATTTCTTCGCACAATTCTTTATATTCTCCAAAGTTATCTTTGCTTCGGAGAATCGTTGATTTCTTTTTACAAGATATACTATTATTCACAATTTGATTTGTAGTTAAATCAATATCAGTTTCTACAATTTTTATTTCTTTTGTATCCAAATCAACTATTTGCGATGAACCATTTAAGTTTTGCATATCTTGTTTCTCCTTTACTACCATACCAACATAATCAAGCTTTTGAGGAGGACCAACATTGCTGCATAACGAATGGTAACCATAATATTGTGTATTCGAATCATGCCAATAGATATCTTCATTGTATGCCGGAATAAATGTTTCCGAGTGGCTGCTTTGGTAATAGTTTTGAGAGAAGTCGCTTGGAATGCTAGATAAAATACATATGCATTAAAATGATATGCAATACTATTTAAGGATTGTGTTGGCAAGAAAAAGTATGTTCGGTGCAAAACTTTCTAAAATATCTTAATACGGATATTTTAAAGCATATCTTAAAATTATTGATTATATTTTTTGAGTTAAAAATAACATTGGGTTGATTTTTAGTAATTTTTGCACCGAAACTCTTTAGGAAATAATGTGTGTTTTTCTTAATACATAATCTTACATTTTATTTAGATTTTTGTTTTCCAAGTTTCCAGAAACTGAATATAGTGTAGAGTTACTTTTTCTGGACATTAGAGACGAATTTTCTTCACTTCCATTTAACAAAAGTAAACCTTTATCTTGTGATACTTTTTCCACTTTTGATGGCGCTGGATGAAGGTTAAAATCTTGATTCTTCGATTGGTTTATGCGACTATTTGGAGATATAGGATCATCAGTTTTATTTGAATTTACTTTCAATGACTCCACAGTACCATCAGGATCATCAATTTCTAAATCTAAATCAGTCTCTCTTTTTTTTAGAAAATTATAAAGTACATCCGGATGATTCCAAATTTTACAACACACGGAAAATGCCTTTAGCGGATTAGGAACAGTTTTTTTACGAACCACATCATTCATAAAGGTATCATAAAGTTTTCTTTGAAATTCATTCATTTTCGTTAATATAACATACTCTAATTTTTGTGGTAATGTATGCTGCAGTACTACGTGTGATCTACGTTGAACAAATCCAACTAACAATGAATGTAGCACATGTGCTCTGTATCGCATTAATTTAATATCTTCTGGTGTAGAATCAATGCACTGTCCATTTTGGATAGGTCTTTCAAACATATTGCTAAATTCAGTCCTTGTACCCAAGTAATTAGGTCGTACAAAGTCAACCATGCACCAATACTCCATCAAATTATTTTGCAATGGATATCCAGTGAGAACAATTCTTCGACGAGTTCGAATTTGTTTAAGCGCTAATGAAATACCAGCGTGAGAATTTTTTATGCGATGCCCTTCATCACAAATGACTAAATCAGGACCAGGTTTAACCAATGCTTGATATATACTTTCAGTCAGGCGTTTATGAGCTTCCGTTTCCACTTTCTCTGTTACACCGGAGGTTTTTCCAACTCTACGCTTACGATTGGGAATTAATTTTAATGCCAATAATCTAAAAAGTTCATAACCCATAAGCAGGACACCACCTTCTGCAGCCCATTGAAGAATAACTTTTCCGCGGGCATTAAGAGTTTTTTGTTGATCGTTAAGTACAAATACACTGAAGGTACGTGGGCGTACTTGTTCTGGAATTGTGGAGTCTATTGGAATCCACATGTTAAATTCAGAAACCCAGTTCTGTAGTGTATTGATAGGCATCACACAAAGAACAGTTTTCGAATCGGTATGTCTTAAAAATATATCGCAAAAACAAACAACTTGTAAAGTTTTCCCTAATCCCATTGAATGAGCTAAGATACAACCAAACCCAGTTGAACTATTGAATCGTTTCGTGGACTCTATTATATTATCAAAAAGAAATCGGACACCACCAATTTGGTGTGGTTTGATAGTTTTGGCGATTTGTGGAGCTAAGAAGATATCCTCTTCACCCTCAGGGTGACCAACATTTACAACAACACGTCCTTTTTCGTCCGGAACATTGTAGACATCTTTGACATGTAAGCCACTGTTACTAGGATCGTCTTCAATATCTTGTTCTAGGTCTTCCTCTTCATCATCGTCCGATAACAAAATACAATCATCCTCGGATGAACTATCTTCGATTGTGACAATATCGTTTGAAGGTAATTTAACAGTCGAAAGAACATTTGCAACTTTTGCACTTGACTTTAAAGTTCTGTTGTCATCTTTCATCGCAAGTATATTAGATTCACTCAACCCGCTGTGTTCTATTATGTCCGAATTAATTACTTCGACTGAGCTTTCGGGAGTTATTGAAAGAGGACAATCATCTGTAAGATCGGTTACTTTTGCAAAAGTATTAGCACTTTGTAAAAGAGAAAGGACACGATTTTGTGTACGCACATTTTGTTTGTTAACAGCAGTTTGTCTTTGATATTCTCTTATTATTTTTTGTTGCTCAGCAACACGCGCGAGGCGATCAGATTCTTCTCTTTGTGCAACTAATGTGTTGGTGTCTAATTGATTTTCACCCATAACATCACGTATATTTCTACGTAAATTTGCAATTTTTTTCTCCTCTGTCGAGGAATTTAATTTCTTTTTATTATCGATTAAATAATCATTATCAAGTTCGAATTTTCTTTTACTCCCGGTGATAGATATTAAGGTGGATTCTGATTTAATATATTCCTGTTCTTTACTTGGAATGTGTTCGTTTTCTATATTTAAGTCCCTCGGTATAAGGTGAGGTTCAGAATGGGAACTAATGAGATCCAAATATTGTTCGGATTTGCTAACAGAGTTTTCAGCTGAATTTTGTAAATCATACTGTTCTTTGGCGATTACGGCAGTTTTTTCATTAACTATCTTTCTCTTATCATGTTCATTGTTATCCGTCATATCGTTGCATTCATCTACAGACATGTCTTCAGCCATCGTTTTTAAAGAGTTTTCCATGTTAAGTATTAAATTTTAGTATAATGCTTCTTAAGTAACACGAATTGCATCAACAGCAAAAATTCCTTAAAATATAAAGAAAAATCATCCTCAATTAAAAATATGAATTGTACCCTAAGATTAATACTATAAACTTTATTTAATATTTGTATTTTGCTAAAAAAAAAATACTTAATTTTATTCAATATATTTTTATAACTTTATATTTATTTATTTTAGAAACGAAATTTCAAGTGCTACCTGAAGCTATGTTCTGTAACCGTATGAATTAAAATAAAAATATTCAACTTTATAATATACAAGCAAATATGATTCTTTTCAGGCGTAAGAAGGAAAAGGTAAGTAGATAAAAGAAAAATATGCAAAGAATAAAGAGTCGGAATCCTCCTCTACGGACTCCTGCCATCTAGTGGTTTCTTTTTAAACCATAGGTTATTTCGACACTGACTGTTCCCGCTCGAAATCTTGACATAAAGCCAGTATCATACCTCCGCGAAAAGAAATGAGTCGCTTTACGCTTGAACAACGTTGGGAAATATTGGAAACTTATTTCATAACCCGCACGTTATTGTCGAGAAGACGATACATCCACAGAGAGTGACAGTTTGGTGCGGATTGTGGAGTGGTGGCATCATCGGACCATTTTTCTTCGAAAATGAGACTGGTAACAACATTTCGGTAAACGGTGGGCGTTACAGAGCCATGTTAACCGAATTTTTTTTAATGAAATTGGAGACAAGAATTGGAGACGACCTCTGGTTCATACACTGTGTGTCACTGGTTTTCCGAATTCAATCGTGGTCGCACTTCGCTACAGGGGCCCTACTCTGTATTGCGATGCGAAAAAAATCGCAAAATAGCGTAATCAGTACTCCGTAATGCATAAACACGTGCAATTTGCTATTTGAACGCGCATCGCGTTTCATTTCTGCAACGCATTGATTTACGCATCGCAATACAGAGTAAGATCCCAGGTCGAAGGTTTTATTGTGCCACAAAACATCGATGCTGTGCGTGAACTGTTCGAAGCAGTCCAGCATATGACATACCGTGAGAAGTCAAACATTCGATTTTACATGAGCATTTAGGCGTCAGGAAGATTTGTTCCCATTGGATACCCCATAATTTGACGGTTGCTCAAAAAGTCTCGCGTCGATTGGTCGAAAGAAATTATAAAAAAATATAAATGAAGTGCTTCAAAATATGTCTGTAACATCGTTACAGGTGAGGAATCATGGATTTATGCAGATGAACCCGAAACAAAACAACAATCTTTCAAGACGAGCGAACAAAAGTTGTTGGCGCATAAAGCACTTCGAAGCAAATGGTCGCCTGTGTTTCGGAATAAATGGACATGTCGATACCATTTCATTAGAGCAACGTAGAACACTGCAACTTTTTCATTTTTTTCATATATTTGGAGTTTTCTATAGCAAATTTCTCTCTGTAACTACCTTTTTTCAAATACACAAGCAGTTTTTATCATATTTTTTATTTTAAGTAAAATGATTAAAAAAAAATATCTGTGATTTAAAGTTTTCAAAAGAGGTTATTTAAGCAAACAATGACTTTGTTGTACAGAGGGCTCAACTTGCACAAGACCAATCGTTATATTTTGCCACTCGAACAACAATCGTCGTCAGCCACAATCGCACACAAAAATTAATGCACCCATACCGCTCGAGTTCGTAAACAACGGTTGGTGCAAAGCACAGTTTGTAACGATTGCGAATATATAAAAAGGCAGTATCCAGACAATGCAGACATTCGGATGCTTCGCTTAACACTCGAGTGTTTGCTGCTGCATAAATTTTTGTTGTTTTGATACTTCTCTGCCGTTCTCTAGCAGCGCTGTGTGTTGTTTGTTTCCCTTCGCTTTAATATTTACCATTTTTATTGTCTTTGTGCGAATGAATATTCATTGCTTTTGGCGAATGTTGCTCATGTCTCGCTTCGTTGGGTATTCTTGTATCGTAGGCATTCGTAATCGCGACCGAATCGCGTAATATGGTATTCGTATGCGCAGCGATTGGTGCATTTATTCTCGCATTAATTTCAATGCAGAAGGCACATTCGGTGCTCGTATATTGATGATACATTCGAAACGCCATTTGAATGCAATCAAGCTGTTCTCTGATGTTTACTCAAAAGAAAACTTAATTAAACAGTACTAATATCTTCAATTAGTTAAAGGCGGGATCACATTTCAACACTCCCTCTTTTAGAAACAATTTGTTTTTTAAGATATTAGTAATTCAAAAATAAGTTTTACAAAAATAAATATTTATTTTTTTAAAATTCTTATATTAAAAATTTCATTAATATTTAAAATATTATTTACTCCCTCTCTTTGTAAAATTCATCAATGAACAAAAATTATTATGCTTCGTCTTTGTTAACGATTTAGTCATAATATCTGCAATTTGTGCAGTCGTTGATATATATTAGAGATTAAAAACGCCTTCATCAAATTTCTCTCGGATGAAATGGTATCGTACATTGTTGTGTTTAGTTCGTTTGTGATACTCTGGATTTCTCACCAATCGAATCGCAGTCTGACAATCCATGTAGAAAAACGTAGCATCTGTTTCGGTCTGCAACAATTCTGATAAGACGTTTTAGCCACACCAACTCTTTAACAGCATGCGAGGCCACCATATATTCGGACTCTGTTGTTGAAAGTGCCACCGCTTTTTGTCGTTCTGATCCCAAAGTAACGATCCCTCCTACCAACATAAACACGTAGTCAGAAGTTGATCGAGCTGTTGTTTTACAACCGGCGTAGTCCGCATCGCTGTAACCGCAAAAATTTAAATCGCATCCGTTTTTGAAATAAATGCCTAGATCTGAAGTGCCCTTTATGTATTTGAAAATTGACTGCATTTGCATGAGCTTCAGAAGGATTGTCCAAATATCTGCTCACATTATTGTGCAACATTATTGTGCAGAACTTAATAAATTTTTCTGACTCGGTGGATGTCTTAAAACGCAAAATTATATTACATTTGAATACTTAACGCATTCCTTGTGATAACAAATATAACTCGCGATAATTGTGTAGATTTTACGATTTAACAAATAAGCATCATCGAATATGATAGATACTTTAAGTTTTCGTTTTATTCAGTTTCGTTGCTTTATTTTTCCATGAAATTATTTTAGATCTTTAGTTCTTCCTTATTTGACCATGTATACCGTGTCTCTTGCTTGGTGTGTCTGAGTTTATCTCTTTTCCATACAAGTTTTTACCTGCGTTGGCCCAAATGCATATCCAAATAATAACTTTAGCTCGGTGTTCCCTTATTTTAGTGACCCGAATATATAAATATATTGTGCCTGCACAATATATACTTGTATATCTGTGCTATGTTTGGTATTGGTTTGGTGTTTGAGAGTTGCATCTCTTTTCCACGTAGGATCTTGGGTTGGACAGTGGCCTCAAGCCGAACGACAACAATTATAAAAGCGGTTATATATGGTCTAATAAATAACTTTGGATGTTGTCTTGTATTGCTTCGTATTATGAAGAATGTGCTTTTATTCGATGATGTTTATGAAGTTTACATAAGCACAAAAAATTCTCAAATTTTATTTAATTTTAATTTCCGCTGAAAGGCCAAGCAATTGTGCTTAGTGGAGGCTATTATTTGCCAACAGGTGGTAAGTTTTAGCACGTAGGTGCATTCTATCAGTCCGGCTGATCCGGGAACTTCTTAGAATGTAAATCGTGCATGCGTATGGCGCGGGTCATACGTATCTATGAAGATTTCTTACCTCCGGGCGAATCCAAAAAAAAAAAAAAAAAATTACCATCTGAAAAACTTCAAACTCATCTCGCAAATGGTTAATAATCTGTAGTATAGCTTTTTTGCTTTCTGCTGCAATCAATCCGTCGTCGATATAAATTGCTTAGATCATCAAACCATCAATTCCATTGTTAACAAAAATGCATGAGTCTGAAATAATTTGTGTAAAATCAAATTTAGATATAAAAGACGTCAACTTTTTGTTCCAACAGTGTGATGCCTGCTTTAAACCATACAAACTTTTTATCAATTTGTACACCTTTCCGTTGCCATCATCATATCCAATAGGTTGCTACATGAAAACATCGAGATCTGAATAGCCATTTAGAAAAGCCGTTTTCACGTCGAACTGCTTCAACCACATACGCTTCGACGCTGCCAATGCCAAAATGGTTCAGATAGAGGTCAACTTTACCACAGGGCTGAAAGTCTCTGCCCTACTGCGCAGTTGGCGTCGCTGCCCGGCCGATACGATTGTAGGGTGACGAGATAAAAGTAGGGTGACTGAAGCATGTAGTTGTTGTTGCATATTGAAGATAAGCGTGGCGACCGCAGCGTGTGTTGAGGGACGAGTTGGCTGGCAAAATAATTTTTGTTCTTGTTGATGTAAATTGAAGATAAGCGTGGCAACAGCAGCTTGCGTTGGCTAATTTTAAGTCAAAGAATGAAAGCGGTAATGGCGGCAGCGGCGATGGGGGCGGTGGGGGTTTTTGCTAAATTAAGCAAGCGATCGAGAGCGTCGCCGTAAGCTTAAACTTGAGAATACAAACCATGACCATACTCAACCATGTCGATATAAATAAAACAAAAACGGGTTGACTTATACATTCAGCAGGAGCTTGGGTTGGCTAATTTAAAGTCAAAGTATGAAAGCGGTAAAGGCGAAGCGTCACCGTAACCTTGAACTTGAGAATACAAACCATGACCACACTCAACTATATCGATATAAGTAAAACAAGAACGTGTTGATTTATAAATTTTTTTTTTTTTATTAAAAATTTTGAAAATTAAGCAATTGTTTATTTTAAATTATTCTTCGGATTTCGCTGGTTAGAGATGAGTATTCAATTAAACGATCATGAATTACTAAACAGTAGGCTGATGTTTTAGCTGGAATCGAATTGTTTGCTTCGGTATCAAATTCAATCCGAATATCGATAGGTCCAACTTTAACTGCTTCATTTTGATGTATTACATCAACAACAATAAGTGGTGCAAAAGCCTTGTATCCAACGACGTCAAGCAATGGTTGAGGTTCCCGCATATAATAAGTTTGTTGAAATTTTGCATACATATCATATAGAACAGCATACTGTCCCATTTCAAAGCGACTATTTAAATCATCATAGGGATATGATTCAGAGTTTAGATAAACTTTTAAATGAGATATATTACAATGATCAAATATATTTCTTTGCTCTTTAATTTTTTCTTTTTGCAGACCGATGATAAGAAATCTAGGGCTTTTTTGAGGAGATAGTTTACATTCCATAAAACTTTTGTACTATTTGGTAGATTGGAGTAGCATTAGACAGTCCCAACCTCTAAATGGTATTAAAATAGGATTTTTTTTGTTAATTATCTTATACATTTCCAATTTTGCAAAATCCGACAATTGTATATGAAGCATTTTCCATATTATATCTGATATTGTAAATTTTAATTTATGAGCTCCAATTATAGAATGAAATGATCTCTCATTGGATGAATAACGTTGAAGGATAAGCTCATGCTTCGAGTTTAATATTATTTTGGTATAATCTTCAGTAAAACCCAGTAACATTTTCAACGGCACACAGTAACTAAAATGAGATTTTTCCAATATGAAATTTTCATCAGGCGTCCAACCAGCGTTTTTTAATGCATTGCTTTCAGCTTTATTCAATGATAAAATGATGAAATTTTTCATGGTGGATGAAATTCCAAGATTGCGTATACGATCAATTTCAAAACGATTAATTTCATATCGAATTTCGTCAACCAGATATGAAACAAAGTTATTTTTTAATTTTACACCTGTTGTTACTACATCATTTCCACGTTCCTGTTTTACTATAGAACCATGAATGTAAATCATACACTCTCACTTGGTAAGACAAAGAGGTCCTGATTTTGAATTGGTATACGAATTTCATCGTTATTATTGAAGGATTTCAAATATGGGGAGTATAATGCTATCATCATACATTGGTTTTTGAAGAACATTTAATATCTCATTCATGATTGTAGATTAAGTCCCAAGGATTTTAAATATTTTATATTAGCTCAAGTCAAAAGTTTATTTTTTGTATGCTCCCGATCGAGTGTTGATGTGGGACCAATTGGAAATCCTTTTTGAATCACGTTTTAATTGTTGAAAGTGTAAATAATCATTCTTTTTTTTATTCGGGTTTAAAGTGAAGTCGTATAGAAATGTTTTCCCCTCGAAAATTTATAAGGTCGCCGTCTTGATTTAAGACTCTCATCGTTGTGTTGTTTATCTCTTGACAGTTGACGGATAAGTAAATGACATTTCTAGGTTTCTCATTAATTTTATATCCCGGTGAGCCATCAAGAGGAAATTCATGAATAATATGAACTGATGTGTTATTAACCCTGGATCACTAACTTATTGCTGAGTTGCGGCACAACTAACTCTGGGTGTTTTCCATCCACATAATAAACTCTCAGCTATAAGGATATACTTAATTGCTTAAACCTAAGAAAAGTGTGGCTTTAAATAAATTGAAGATAATTTTCACCAATTTAAAATGTTATTAAAAGAATAAATTTGTTACATGCAAAACAAAACATATGGAATAAGTATTTCATTAGAAATCTTTATTGAAGCAGGTACTGGGTGGATTCCACCTTAAGGTTAGTGATGCAGGGTTAATATATGATCCGGTTGTCAAGTTGCATTCAATTCGTATTGTGTTTACATTTGTAATGTTTAAAGGTAGATCAGATTCGAATTTCTTAGGTTCATCTGTCCGATCTATATGAATATATACTGTTTTTTCTTTCTCTTGTATAGGTTCTGTAGAAATATTTTCTGTTTCTTTCTCTTGTAGTATTTCTATTGAAATCACTTCGTTAAATTCCTTATACTGTAACTCATTTACTAGCAACTTTCTCTTACTGAATCCCAGTAACAGTTCTATACTGTTTGGTTTTGAAAAATCTATGTCCGCGGAGGATACAATTTCAGTATTAAGAGTGTGTTTGTTCGATTCAATTTAGAGGAAAATTTACTCATCAATGTCTCTTACGGTTGTTTCTAAGATAAACTCAATATCCTCCTATGAACCAACTGGTATTGTAATAGTATGTGGTCCGATACGAAATTAATTGTTGTGGATATCTACATTGGGTATAGAATTAAATATTACAAAGTCTACAAGTCCGCAAACATATTTTGTAGTCAATTCAATTAAAAAAATAAATAACTGGCCATTTCAGCCCTTGAAAGGACTTTGACCTAGCTTCTTATGATCAATTGTGTTGTACGTGTTATTAAGGGTTTGTTCGAGTTGCAATCACTGCGGCAGTGTTGCATGATTTGTCAAAGCATCACGTTCTATGTGAATTTCTGGCAACCATTGGCAAAAGCAAAACGTTCTAGTTGACAGAAATTTGACATTTGATGCGCGGGAAATACTAAAAAGCGGCAACACAAAATTTAAGTCTGCAGAAGAATAATGGATGACGAAAAGTAAAAAAAATTTGTGTTTATTTTATTTTATATTATACGAATATTATTGGCCACATATATAAATTTACTAAATGTATTTGTTTTATTCTTTAATTTCAGTGAAAATCTGAGTAGTGCATTCAACAAACTACTTGTCAGGTGTCGGCTCGACATGGAGGCAGATTTTGCAGCAGGCAAAAAGAAGAAGTCAGTGCTGTGGAGTAAAGTGCTGGGGAAAATAAAGGCTGCAAATCCAGAAGTCACACAATCGAAGGAAGTTCTTCAAAGAAAGTTCTTAAACTTGATGGCATCCTATAAGCGCATAAAGAAGAGAAACAGTGCCACAGGAAGAGATGCAACGAGCTGGGACTTTTTTGAGGAATTTGACGCAGTTTACGGCAGGCGGCATTCCATTTGTCCTCCAGTGAAAAACATGGAATCCTCACTGCCAAGTTCAAATATAATTGACGTGAGCCTTTTAGACACAAACGGCAGTGGCTCCGATATCGGTAGCGATAGCGAAAGAAGTTCCAAGCCGAAGAGACGCTGCAAAAGTAATGTGAACGAGACGCTTTTGTTTTTCAAAGAAGAAGCTTGCAAAGAACAAAAGCGGAACGTTGAAGTGTTGGAATTGGAAAAATTGGAAATTGAAAAGGAGAAAATAAAAGTCATGTTGGAGTTGGCGGAAGTAATGGAGAAGAGGAAGGAAACCTGAAATAATAATTTATACGGTGTTGTTGAAAAAATCAAGTGCACTTGGAATCAGAATTGGAACTGAAGAATATTTTGCTTGAATATCATCGGCTAAAAGCAGTTTTGTGTTGCATCTTAACCAGACACCGAAACTAATTCGAACATAAAACTGTAAAATTGGAGTCCATGAAGCCTGAGCGAAATATTGGTCGGTTGCAAATCTGATTCAGAGAACACTTGGTTTCTACAGAGACCCAGATAGTCATTTATTGATCTCAAATGAATTTCATTCAGTTTTATTTATTTTTTTATAATCCAAGTTCAAATGTTTATTAACTTATTGATATGTATTAAAAAACTTACACGTGTATGTATTGAAATATTTTATTAATATATATGTAAAAGCTTACGATGCAAACAACATTTTTATGATATTTCTTTTAATAATTCCTTCGTTAGAGTCATTTATGTTTTCAGGAAATTCTATTTCTTGGCCACTTGGACTTTCTAAATTTTCAAACGTGTTATTAACTGCAGAAATATTACTATTACTTTTTATTAGAAAATTGTGCAAAATTGTACAAGCCAGCACAACTTTTGATACGTCTTTTTGAGATCTGACATCAATATGATTTAAAATTTTAAATTTTTGCCTCAAAATACCAAAAGCTGCTCAATGATTACTCGTGTTGAACTCAAAATATAATTAAACTGCTTTTCTTCTCGAGACAGATGCCCATTATCCCTGTAAGGAGCCATTAAATATTTTGAAAGAGGATAGGCTGAGTCGGCTAATATTATAGCATCTTTTGTGAGCTGTATTTGTCCGGACGATATTCCTTTGTATATTGGGCTATTTTTCCATACGTTCGCATCATGGCAGCTGCCTGGGTAACCGATGAAAACATCTAAAAAGCGAAACTTGCTATCGCATATGGCCTAAAGAACTTAATACATTTCATATGAAGTCTTAAAATAACTACAATGTTTTAAACATGTACCTGCATAATAATTGAAAAGTTTCCTTTGCGGTCGTAATAACTGATGCTATCAATCTTTGGAGTATTTATGTTGAAGTGGATTCCATCCATGCAACCGACTACAAAAGGAAATGGATTCGCTCTGCTTGTTTGGAAATCTTCAATGATATTTTTCTGCTCGGAAACAGAGGGCCAATATATTTCATTTTTAAGGTTGCATATGGCCTTAATTGTTTTAAAAAAAATTTTATGGGCAGTTCCTTTTCCAACATCAAACCTGTCGGAAAGCTCGCGGTATGTGACTCTGCTATTACTGAGCTTCCATAATGTAATGAACAACAAAGGTTCTAACGAGTATTCGCCTGGGGCCGTTGAAAAGAAAGGTTCCACAGCGTTCTTCAATTTCTAAAGAGAATTTTTTTTATATTTTTAAATAAAAATGCAAATCACAAGACTTACAACAAACGTCTAGCGGGACATTCGGAAATGCGTGAAAAATATATCACCAGGATAAAATTTAATGGTTTTAAAAAAATTCTTCGTCTTGGTCACTTTTATTTTCTTTATAATTTCTGCAATCAGCCACTTTCTCTTCTTTAATCTCTTAATTCTTGCTTCTTCCAATTTCAATACCAAACTTTTGTCATTTTCTAAATAATTGAAAATTAAACATGCATAAAGTTCCATTTTTGTTTTAATTTATGGAAATTGTGCAAAAAACGCGCAAAATATCAGCAAAGTATCAGCTGAGCATCTGCAACAGTGTTGCAAGCGTGTAACTGAGCAGCAGTGTTGCTGCATTTATTGAGTGCTTCGAACTAACCCTAACTTTGTACACAATTGACCGAGAAATGGACCTACATGCTTAACGCCGACTCCGAACGGCGATGAACGGAATGTTCTTATTCTCAAGAAGCTTTACATGGCATTTTGGTTACTCTCTGAGGTTTGCCATTGTCTGCAGAGAGGTGGCGGCCGTACAGAAAAATTATTTTAATTCAACTAATTTTCTGTCGCTGGCTGGGGTTCGAACCTGGGTCTCCAAGGTTCTTTGACATAGCGGCCACGCACTTTAACCAACTACGCCACGGACGCCCCAATTCAATTACTTACTTAGTCAATTCAATTACTTACTTACTTATCTGGCGCTTACAACCGTAAGTAGGTTTTGGCTTCGTATAAGAAATTGCGCCAGCCATTTCTGTTCTGCGCTTGCTGGCACCAGTTGGAAACACCAAGTGTAGTCAGGTTATCCAACACCTGATCCTTCCAACGAAGATGTGGGCGTCCTCTTCTGCGTTGACCACCACCGGGCACCGAATCGAATATTTTTTTCGCTGGAGCGTCGTTTTTCATTCGCTCAACATGACCTAGCCAGCGGAGCCGATCGATTTTAATGCGCTTAACTATGTCGATGTCAGCGTACAGCTCATACAGCTGGTGGTTCCATCGAATTCGGTACTCGCCATTGACGCAGATTGGACCGAAGATTTTACGAAGGATCTTTCTCTCGAAGGCTTCCAGAGTCTTCTCATCAGAACTTCTCAACGTCCAGGTTTGTGCTGCATATAATAGGACGGGCATGATTAGTGACTTATATAGCGTAAGTTTTGTTCGTCGAGAGAGGGCTCTGCTTCTCCTGTAAGTAACACCTGTTGGCAAGAGTTATCCTTCGTTTTATCTCAATACTAACATCGTTGAAAGAGTTAATGCTGGATCCCAGGTAGACGAAGTCCTTAACAACCTCGAAAGAGATGTTGTCAACAGTGACGTGGTTTCCAAGACGCTGGGACTGTTTATTTGTTGACACTAGGTATTTCGTCTTATCTGCATTCACTGCAAGACCCATTCGACTCGACTCTTTCGCTAATCTGGAGAATGCTGCACTGACTTCGCGCGTATTATGGCCAATGATATCGATATCATCAGCATACGCCAGCAGCATAATACTTTTGTAGAATATAGTGCCGCTGCGTCTCAAATCAGCAACTCGGATGATCTTCTCCATCATCAGGTTAAAAAAGTCGCACGATAAGGAATCACCTTGTCTGAAACCTCGTTTGGTATCGAACGGAGGAGTGAGATTCTGGAGTGGGTTTCCGGTATGTCATCTCTATTGGCGGGATTATTGTCGTCGTCACCATTCAAAAGCCTAGAGAAGTGTTCCCTCCACATCATCAGTGTACTCTGCATATCTGTCACTAGATTCCCATTTTCATACTTGCAGGAAGAGGCCCCGGTCTTGAAACCATCGGCCAGACGTCTTATTTTTTCGAAAAATTTTCGGACCTCATTCCTGTCACCATGCATCTCAATTTTCTCGCACTCACGCATTTCCGCTTCCCTTTTCTTTCGCCTGAAAATACGTCTCTCTTCCCTCCTCTTCTCTTTGTATCGCTCACGCGTTACAACCGACTGCAGGATGGCTTTGTAGGCGGCGTCTTTTTCTGCAGTGGCGTCGCGACACTCCTGGTCGTGCCACTGGTTTCGGCGAGGGCGATGATAGCCTATCACCTCTTCGGCAGCCGTACGCATAGAGTGGGAAATGTGATTCCACTGCGCGCATATATCGTCGATCGGAGGAGTGCTTTCTTGAAGCAGGAGTGAGAGTCAATTCAATTGGTGGAAAATATTTTCCAATAAGGGTTAACGTGGTTCCGCTTAAAGAGATTGTTATAGATATGACGAGTATTCGTTATGAACTGACGATTGATATTTATTTTATCTGTTTTAAGTATTAAATAACAACTACAAACTACAAATTGATTTATTATTATTTTATGTTTTCTTTATCTATATTTAAGTTTATATAATTTCTTAAGAGTAGTACATTTTTTTCGGTTAAAATGCCATATTTCTTATGATAACTACAAACATTTATTGATTTATCATTTTTATATATAAGTAAAGTTTTCAAGTTTGGGCAATTTAAATCATCTAGGTTATAAAAAAGTATTTATCTTTAAACAAATATTGAATCCACTTTATTTTTCTAATTCTTTAACATACCAAGTAAATGTTTTATTTTTAATATTTTTTATAAGTAGTATATTTTTTATTTTATTTATTGATTTGCTTAAGTTGAATCACCATAAAGCCAGTTATATGAAACTTTTTCCTTTGTTATCAGAGATACATATTGAAAGGGCAAATGTTCGAACTTGTGAGTCATCGTCTACTGAAATACTCAGTTCTTTTACACTTAATTCATTATTGATGTAGAAACCTTGAACATCTATAACTAAAATGCTCTCCTCAGACATTGTTTAAATTTACGTTTTTATATTATAATAAAAGATTATTATATTCAATGCATCATCCCATATGCTATCGATAAAGGAACATCCACAAGTATCAGGACCACAAGTTGTTTCATCCCTTGACCGTTCGCAATAGGAGTAATGATCACCAAATTTCGACGTTCTTATCTTATATAACGCATATTCATCGAATCGATCTATTAATTTTTGTAAAAAAATCTTGTGCTCAGGCCAAGTATAAAAGTATTTTTTCGCTTAAGAAATCATTCAAAATTTTAGCACGAAACTCGTTATTCAGTTTTTGATAATTGAGGCCTCTTAACATGATGACAGCAAATTTATAAATGATTGGTAAAATTTATGATATTTCCATTTCCAAGTCATGTTTATAATCTTGAATGCTGATTAATGTCATATCTGAGCGGAAAATAGTATCATCCTCAGTAGCCACCTCAATTTCACCGTTACTTAAGAATCTCTCGTATTCAACTTGACGATATGCAAAATAACAAAATATCCTATAATACAAAGGAAAATTAAGTTAACAAATTCTGTATTTTTAAATTAGTTTTCACTCAAATCAATAGGTACTGAAGCTGAAAATACTTGTACGATGCAAAAATATGTAAGTAATATGATGAAATTATTTTTCATTTTAATTTTTCTCAACAGATGTGTGCTTTTGTCAACGATATATTTTTAAATGATATGATAAGAATTGTGACTCGTATTTATAGCCTAATTTAGTAATTCTCTTCTTCTTTTTCTCCAACTGAGTTGTCACCACCACCACCTACTTTGACAACTTCACCATCATCATCGAAATTTTTTTTCTTTTTTGAGGTGAGTTTTGATAACTATTAGTTGATGATTGTGGGGGGTGTTGGACGGATTCCAGGGATTCCCACCTTGCAAATATATTTTTTATCTAAACCAACAAAAAAGCCATATATTTCTCTGAAAACACATGATGGTTTCTATGAGTATACATTTATATCTTTATAACCACCTTCATATACTGTTCGAACTAGAGATATCATACCGCCAGTGACTTCAATTTGTGTATGTTGATTGTGACTAAATTCGAATATTCGAAGATTTGTGGGCATTTTTTGACCTCTACTAACAGAAAAAATTTGTGTTCTAACATCTATTTCCGCGGTTAGAAACACCTGCAACATAATATCCAAAACTATAGCATTTATTATTTGTAAAGTGCAGTATTTATCATGACTTCTTAAAAGTTGACCCCAATACATATTTAATGAAGAATGTAATACATCTAAATCTCTCTCATCATAGTTTTTCTATTTATATCTTGCACACGTCTCTCTAAAATTAGCATTACATATATATGTGTATATACATATATATATCTTATTCTTCTTATTTGTCGTTAGCAGCACTAGATTCAAGCATCTCAATATTCATAAAGCAACTTGGCTGTCTCCTGATCAGAAGACGCGTAACCAAATTGATTACGTTTTGATTGACGGAAGGCACTCTTCCAGTGTTTAAGATGTACGCACGATCCGTGCTGCCAATATAGACTCGGATCATTATCTTGTTGCAGCCAAGATCCGTACACGCCTGTGCGCAACCAAGAATAAGCGCAATCCAGCATAGAGAAAGCTAGACGTCGAAAAGCTGCAATCAAAACAAACAGCCGAAGACTTCGCTACTCGACTCTCACTCCTGCTTCAAGCACTTCTCCGATCGACGATATATGCGCTCAATGGAATCACATATCCCACTCTATGCGTACAGCTGCCGAAGAGGTGATTGGCAATCAACGCCCTCACCGAAACTAGTGGCACGACCAGGAGTGTCGCGACGCCACTACAGAAAAAGACGCCGCCTACAAAGCCACCCTGCAGTCGGTTGTAACGCGTGCTGCTAAAGAGCGATACAAAGAGAAGAGGAGGGAAGAGAGACGTATTTTCAGGCGAAAGAAAAGCGTGAGTGCGAGAAAATTGAGATGCATGGTGACAGGAATTAGGTCCGAAAATTTTTCGAAAAAATAAGACGTATGGCCAATGGTTTCAAGACCGGGGCCTCTTCCTGCAACGATGAAAATGGGAATCTAGTGACAGATATCTAGAGTACATTGATGATGTGGAGGGAACACATCTCTAGGCTTCTGAATGATGACGACGACAACAATCCCGCCAATAGAGATGTTATTTGAAGTTCCGCTGCCCGACCATAGTGAAGTCTTGAAAGCTATAGCTCGGCTTAAAAACAAAGCCGCAGGAGCCGATGGCTTACCTGCTGAGCTCTTCAAGAATGGAGGCGAAGCTCTATTTAAATGCATTCATGAGCTCCTATGCAGAATATGTTCGGAAGAATGCATTCCAAACGATTGGAACCTCAGTGTGCTCTGCCCAATCCACAAGAAAGGCGATCCCATAATCTACGCCAACTACCGTGGGATAAGCCTTCTTAATATCGCATATAAGGTCCTTTCAAGCGTATTATGTGAAAGACTGAAGCCCACCGTAAACCAGCTGATTGTACCTTATCAGTGTGGCTTCAGGCCTGGTAAATCCACCATAGACCAGATATTTACGCTACGACAAATCTTGGAGAAGATCCTAGAAAAACAAATCGACACACACCATCTTTTTGTCGATTACAAAGCCACCTTCGACAGTCCAATAAGGAATCATCTTTACTCCACCATGTCTGAATTTGGTATTCCTGCAAAGCTCATCCGTCTTTGTAGAATGACACTGAGCAACACCAGCAGCACAGTTAAGATCGGGAAGGATCTTACTCCTCCATTCGATACCAAACAAGGTTTCAGACAAGGTGATTCCTTATCGTGCGACTTTTTCAACCTGATGATGGAGAAGATCATCCGAGCTGCTGATTTGAGACGCAGCGGCACTATATTCTACAAAAGTATTATGCTGCTTGCGTATGCTGATGATATCGATATGATGATTCTGCCTCCAAAATTTGAGAAATAGTGGAGCTCCGTCTTTTTAGCAATGTCTTGCGTTGTTAGGCCTTGGTCTAAATGCAAGAATTACACCTTGTTCGGTTTCACTCAAATACGAACCACGCATGTCGTCACAGAATAACAAGAATAACACTATTGCAGCTATCACTTTCAGAGCACATTTCAATAATAAAACGTAAATTACACCTTTTTTTTCTTATTGTTTATAGTTATGCACCGCTAGTTTACATGAAGCTAAAAAGGTTAGCGCAAAACAACAACAATTTTACGAAAACAAAAGCGTCTCTAGTGTCTCTAAAGTGGACACTATAACAATGTCTTTGCCCATTTGAAAGTTTTAAATAAGTGCACGGTTTTTTGGAGCAAACGATTTTACTAAAAAAAGTTTCGTTGTTTATAGTTTTCACCGCACTTTATATTCACGTCTAACCGCAACTGATAAGAAATCGTCAAATAATAGGATACAATATGTTTAATAAGTTCTTTTATGAATATCGAAAGTAAGTCTAAAAATATCTGTCACGGCGAATAGTTTAAAGAAAAAAGAAAATATGAAAACAAGTTTAAAAAATCTTTTTCAAAATCCTAGTATTAAATACTTGCCTATACGGTATTTGTGGCGTCCGTGGCGTAGTTGGTTAAAGTGTGTGGCCGCTATGTCAACGAACTTGGAGACCCAGGTTCGAACCCCAGCAGCGACAGAAAATTATTTGAATTAAATAATTTTTCTGTACGGCCGCCACCTCTCTGCAGACAATGGCAAACCTCAGAGAGTAATCAAAATGCCATGTAAAGCTTCTTGAGAATAAGAACATTCCGCTCATCGCCGTTCGGAGTCGGCGTTTAGCCTGTAGGTCCATTTCTCGGTCAATTGTGTACAAACTTAATAACACGCACAACACAATTGATCATAAGAAGCTAGGTCAAAGTCCTTTCAAGGGCTGAAATGGCCAGTGATTTATTTATATTTTATTTATAAAGGATATGGAAGTAAACGTTCCATATGAAGTCAACAGAATCGCGAGAGTAGATACAAAATATGGCGAAAGTATAAGATATCTTATAAATAAAGAATTACATATATATTTACCGAAAAGATTTCTAATTATCACTAAGCATCAGATGGATTATTTAAATGAAACAGTACACATTCTAATGAAAACCAAAAACATGGATGGCACATTTTCCCTAGCCAGTAAAAAGAAGAGGGAAAATGGAAATATATTCTACAAAAACTTGTATGAAAGCTCTGAAGAATATGATGATGATGATGGTGTAGAAAAACACGAATTAAACAACTAATTTATTTAAAACTTTGTAAAATAATATGAAAATAAAAATGTTTATGATTAAAAAATGTTTTAAATTGATTTGCTTTATTGCAGGGGTGCCCAAAACTTTCTTATGGAAGTGCAAACACCAACACATAAAATCCTACAAACTTTCTTAAACGACAACAACAAAATCCACGTTGAAGATCACTGTCACCAAAATGTATCAATAAAGAAAGTGTTGTTGCTTGCACTTCGGTATAGGCAACGAAAAACGATCAAAAACGAAAAAGACAAATTTGTTTGTGTATTTTGTATTGCTCAGTGCTGAGTGCTGTGTGTGTGTGTGTGTGTGTGTATTAGAATGCACAGCCTATGCCTAAGTGTTTTTACCAGGGTGCGAAGAACGTTTGAATTATAATTTTTTTCAATTATCGTTCTCTTCACATAAAATTGTGCTCGCATATTCTTACGAACGAATGAAGAACGCTCTGCTTGCGTCGTTATATTTATCACTGATAAATATGTCAGCTTCGTATTTTTTCGGACAAATTTTTCACACAACAACAAAAAACAACGAACGTTCGTTTGGTATCGTTCATTTGTAATGAGCGTTTGAAGAAAAAAATTCAGGAACGTTCGTTTGTACCAGTGTCGCCAGATGAAATTACCACCAAAATTATCTTTTTCTAACACTTAATTCTCACAAATTACCACACTCGCAAAATACCTCAATAACAAAATACCACAATACCTTAAATTACCACAAAATCCCTCAAATTTTCTTCTGAGGTATTTTTAGGTATTGTGGTATTTTGTGGTAATTTGAAGTATTTTGTGGTAATTTGAGGTATTTTGTAGTATTTTGAGGTATTTTTTTCCCACGCAAGAGATTTTTACCACAAAATACCATGGGAATTACCACATCCCACAATCGTTGAAAAATACCATTAGTACTATTTATCGTGCTTTTCTGGCCACATACATAGCTCGATCTGTCACAATTTTTTTTTTTTTCAATAAGGCAAAAATAAAAACGTGTACACGAAAAATCAACACATACCGACGACGCATGCACAACAGCGAAAAAATTATTTTTTCTTCCAACGCTCATTAGAAATGAACGATAGCAAACGAACGTTTGTTGCTTTTTGTTGTTGTGTGAAAAATTCGTCCGAAAAAATTCGAAGCTGACAAATTTATCAGTGATAAATATAACGACCAAAGCAGAGAGTTCTTCTATCGAGTGCGAACGTTCATCTATTTTGAAATTTTTCGTTTGAAATTTTACTCACAAAGCAAAAAACGAGCGAGAAGATCGTATTTTAATCATTTGCGAACGTATTTTTCCGCACCCTGGTTTTTACAAAAACAAATGTGCACCAAGTGCATAGGGCTTGGGCACCTCTGCTTTATTGAGTAGGTGTATTCAGATATATAATTTGTTTGTATTACAATCAAAAGTAATTAGGTATATTGTTGTTGTTGTTGAACTTCATCTTTATTAATCCAAGAATTATCATTACTGGAAAATCCTAGCCATTTAACGTAAACATGCTGCCACCTTTGCTTTAATAACCTTAATAATTTACATATTTTTATTAACAATTTTCATATTTTTTTTATTTTAAAGTCTTTTAACAACACACAACTTTGCTTATGACCACAAATTTTATCATTTTTCTTCAACTTATTTTAAAGTCTTTAGCAACACAGTTGACAGCAAAACAATGTTTTAGAACCTTAAAGTAAACCATTTGTGTGTGGCATCAAATTTTATAATTTTTATTCAACTTATTTGAAAGTCTTTTAGCAGCACACTTGTTTATGGATACAAATTTTTATCGCGCCCCCTACACTTGACCGCAACTTACTTTAAAGTCAACGTTGGAAATAAAAATAAAATTTAAAACAAAATTGTATTATTTATAAAATGTGATTTATTAGTTTTTCTTTCTTATTTTTAAGAACCTGTATAAAAATTTATTATTGAACAGCATTGTTGGGTTAGAACACATAAATTTATTTAACTATGTACTTTGCTTTCTATCTTGTAAACTACACATTAAACTTTTATCGTAAATTGATTTGTTATGCTAATTTGCCTTACTTTGTTTCATTGCGACTTCATTCCATCGCATTAATAACTTCCTTATTACTTACTCTCATTGAATGATTCTTTTATGAAGTTAGTTGGTAATCGTCGGTGTAGCAATAAACTCACTATATTCATCATTATCAAACCACAGCGTTTTAAATTTTAATTTGAACTTGATCTACACAACATTTTTGGCGACCGCGACAGGACTGGTGTGTGGAACTCTTCGGTTTTGTTTTTTATTTGGTTCGAGCAAAGACTGAAGGCAGTTGGTCCTCAACATATAAATCATTGGAGATTTAAGTCAAGAATTTCATTTTTCTGGATGTCTACTAGACTAGCTGCTGTTCTTAGATCATCATTCTCAATCTTATGATCTTCAATTTTGACTTCAATCTTCGATTCTACCAGCCTCAAGCTGCTGCTTAAATATCATAATTTTTATCATATTCATCACTTCGAGAAGTTGGATCTCCTTGGCGCTGAAAAGCATCAAGGCCACCAATTTTCACCACTGAGTAAGCTACTATTTTAAGTTTCAATAAGTGTTGGCACAGCGACAGCAGACTCGTTTTTTGCGAAGTACCATCAGCACATATCATTAGTTGTTGGTTTCTAAATTACTTGCGAGTTCCTCTTTACACCTTGTACTTATTTCTGAAATAAATTGCATAGCATATGATTCATAACACATAACTGTGCTACCGTGGCGACTGCTCGTGTGAGTAAATGTATATACTCGTTATTGCTCCAATTTTAGCTCCAATTATGAGTGACCAAATTACCCAAACTTATATATTGCTGTTGCTTCATTGCTGGTTTAATTTTTTTTTGGGGATTTATTTATTTTTTTTTTTCTTTCTCTTAAATGCCAAAACAAAATGAGCCACTGGAGGAGAGTGAGGAAGAAATACTTGATGATTTAACATCACTCAAAAAACAAAGAGCTTCTATAAAGAGAAATATTTCCAATATAAAAAACAAAGTTGAAAAGAGTGGAACAGTTCTTGACTGTCGCTTAGAAATATTAGAAACATATTTCAAGCAATTATGCGTCATTCAAAACAATTGACGAAACAGAATTCAATTTGAAGAAGTTTTCATAACCGCTAAATCTAAAATTCGGAAATTGTTAAATGAATCTCTAGCAAATGTGATTGCTCAGAGCACTCTCAATACTTCGTCATTTCACGACAATCATAAAAGAAATCGCTTGCCAAACTAAAGCTTCTGGCATTTGACGGACTACAAGCGATTTATTGATTATTTTAAACATTAAGTGGATGACGACAATTCCATCCCAGCAATTGAAAAATTTAATTATCTCCTTAACTGTTTGTCTGGTGCTGCCCTTAATGTAGTTGAAGCGTTCCAAGTGACATCGGAAAATTATGAAAGGGCTTTGCAAAGATTGAATGAGCGATATGACAATAAAGTTCTAATATTTCTTGACTACATACATTCGCCCTTTAATATAACAGTAATGAAGAAATCGGATCCTACGTCCCTACGAAAGGTGATCGATACGGTATCGGCCTTACGAAGTTCACTTCTCTCGCTTGGAAATGAAAGCGACATCATGAACGCAATTATCATTTATTTGGTAAAGTCACAGATTGACCAAGAGTCGAGAGACTATTACGACGAAAAGCAAGAATTCAAAGGGTTGCCGTCATGGGACGAATGCTGTAAGGTCGTCGTTATATTTATTTGTAAAGGCCACCACAATAAGAAAACTAGCCATGAGAAGCATAATGCTAAGCCGAGCCAAGTAAACAAGCGGAATTCCCACACGTTCATGAGTGCAAAGGCTACGTACGCTTATTGTAATAGCATTGAACACATTCTAGGAAACTGTGCAAGTTTCGTTTCTATTCCGGTATCTGAGCGTTTTGATTTCGCCAAGCGCACCGCACATTGCATCAATTGCTTACGCAAGGGTCACACCGTCTCCAAGTGTCGATCGAAAACTGGATGTCGCATTTGTAAGCAATCTCATCGTAGTGTGTTGCATATGTATAGCACACTAAATTCATGAAACAATGTAATGCCGCCAACTACGGAACCGATCCAAGCCGCTTCAACTGCACCAGTTTCGCTTGTTACTCGTTACAACAAACGAGCTCTTATTACGATAGCAATTATTTATATAAAAGACATTTTCAACAATTTGCAACCAGTTCGCGCAGTTTTGGATTCTTTTTCAGAGATAAATTTCATCACTGAAGAGGTCGCAAAACGACTGCAACTTAAATTTCACCGCACTAATGAAGAAGTATCGGGTATTGCCGACATTCGCACACTCATACGTCATTTTGTTGTTACGACAATTAAATCTCGTATAACATCATTTGAACGCACTACTAATTTTTCTATTAATAGGTCAATAAATGCTCAATAGCCTGGAGAGTCAATTTCGTACGCAAATTGGAAGATACCTAAATCGATAACTCTTGCGGACCCGCAATTTTTTAAGCCAGAGCGAATTGATCTGTTAATTAGCAACGAGCTCTTCTTCGATTTGCTGCTTGACGGTAAAATTTTACTTGGTGCTAACCCACCATGTTTAGTTAATACGGAATGTGGATGGATCGTTGGCGGATATTATGAAACTGCTGTCAAACCTCGCCTGGCTACCTGCAACTTAACTCTAGAAACACGTTTAACCCTCACGGGTTCCTCGTATGCGCGCGCATACAAAGTGCAACTTTAGTTGGTGATAGGTCATATATGCTTCGATGGATTACAATGAAAATTTGTAAAATATCTAATTTAGAGAATGTTAACATATTAAAATAATCAAATTAAATATTTGACAGTTCAGTTGTTCTGGATATGAAAAGTTGCGTATTGGTTCTTGTGTATGCGCACGCATACACTAATTTTCTTGCCAGGAAATGCTGTAACATGAGCTAAAGAATATGTATTCTTTTTTTAAATATTTGACAAAAACAAATATTTATTTCAAATAACAAACAAACGGTGTAAAAAATGCGAAGGATATATCTGTGCGCAACATAGATTTAGCATTTGTTTCAATTGCGCTAGGAAATAATCGTATAATTCTTGATACACAATAGAGTGTCCCTTATCTTGCGATTTTTGGAAATGTCAAGGGGCTGAAAGGTTTTTTTATGCGTTTTTATATTTTAAGAACGAAACCAAAAAAATTTGTTTAAAGCCAACGTTTACCGGCGTGACTACCGCCCCTGCTGCATCGAAATTTCTCCCGCAGCCTTTTCCCACTTTTTCATGAAATTACTGCAATTTAGGTATTTAAATCAACAATAAATAAATACATTTTTATTATGCTAAAAGTATTATTACATTTCACTAAATTCACATAATGTATTTACAAAAATTTACAATAAATTAAAAAAAACTAGTATTTTACCCTGCGACGAGCGCGGAACTTCTGATTTTGTAAGCTTGTAAGCATCATTATGTTGCGAAGCGTGGGGTACAACTTGCTCAAGAATTTCTCGAGCTCACAAAATCAGAAGAGCAGCTACAAAACCTACTTATTGTGGCCCAAAATACTCGAAAAATATTCTCGAACTGTCAAAAAAATACTCTTATGAAAGACTTATAATTAATTTGTATTTGTCATCATGATTTAACCCTCCAGGGGCATACATTTTTAGTTTTTGATATTTTTTATTTATACAAAAAAAAAACCAAAAAAACTATGATTTCGGTTGAAAAGTCGCCATAAGACTTCTTGTAGGTATTAGCTTGTTGCGCGCCCTCCGCGGTGTAAAATACTAGTTTTTTTAATTTATTGTTAATTTTTGTAAATATATTATGTGAATTTAGTGAAATGTAATAATTCTTTTAGCATAATAAAAATGTATTTATTTATTGTTGATTTTAATACCTAAATTGCACTAATTTCATAAAAAAGTGGGAAAAGGCTGCGGGAGAAATTTCAACGCAGTAGGGGCGGTAACCACGCCAACCATAAAAAAACTTTGTAGATATCATATTTCTTATATATGTGTTCCAAAACATGCAAACATTTATAAAAAGCAGAGAAAATATTTTTTTTTAATTTGTGCAAATATGGTCTAATATGGACATTTTTTCGAAACTTTCTGACCCGATTGGCACGGGTAAACGTTGTCGTAAAAAAAATTTTTTTTGGTTTCGTTCTTAGAATATAAAAACGCATAAAAAACCTTTCAGCCCTTTGACATTTCCAAAAATCGCAAAATAAGGGACACTCTAATACACAATTATGTGATATTTGAAAGGCTTTTTTTATAGACGATTTACTTTGCATGTATAATTAATGGATTTACTTTATTTCTGAATTGGTTTTATTTTGCTTTGTTCGAAAATAAAGTTTTCATATGAAAACAATTAAAAAAACTTAATCTTGGTTTTTTTTTTATTGGTTTTTTGTTGATTTTCTTTGTGTATGCGTACGCATACAATGGAACCGTTTTGTATAAAAATTTAAGGAAGCCGTGAGGGTTAAATAATTGAAACACACTGCTGCAACGATTTTGGGAAGTAGAGGAATTTACACCAAATATTTCATTATTAACGCCTGATGAGCAAAAGTGCGAAATCCATTTTCTTGCTCACGTGAACATTAAATCAGATGGTCGACTGAATGTGCGCCTGCCTTTTAAAGAATGACCAGAAGTTTAAGGTTAGTCATACGAAATTGCTCGTAAAAGATTTATTGCTTTAGCCCTTTCAGACCCGACGCTTATTTACTGAACATTTTTTTATGATTTTTGGAATGTATGGTCGTTATATGGTATGAAAATATTCTCAATGTTGAGGTTTCGCAATTTACATATCCTTCAAGGATTTTCAGGACACGCACAATATTGATGCACTCGTTTAAAACTTTATGGAAACCCATTTTTTTAGCAACAAATGATTCAAATTTATTTGAAACTTTAAAATTTATTATTTTTTTAGTTCAAATGCGTTAACTTCACTAGTTTTACACTGTTTATATTTTTTGTAATTGAAGACACAACTAACCTCTGCGACTCATTTTGACAAAACTAAAAAGTTTATCAAGAATTCCACGCGTGTTCAAGTAACGGTAAAGCGAATCGCGGAACAGTGTGAGAAACAAAAGTAAACAATAACAAGCACAATCGATTTATTTCGTTCTTTATAACATTCGTTAAATAAAAGTGGAAATATTAAAGATGGAACCCACCCGCACAAACGATGCATCACGGTCTGAAAGGGTTAGAGAAGCGCTTGGAGCGCGATTAAACGCATAAGACAATGTATTCTGAATTTATGCGCGAATACGTCGAACTTGGGCATATGTCCCCCGTAAATACTGTCGATTTTAACATGACCCAATACATTATACCCCACCATTGCGTTTTGCGCCCAGAGAGCAAAACAACTAAAATACGCGTTGTTTTGGATGCATCAGCACGTACAACTTTCCATCATTCTCTTAACGACAATCTTTTAGTTGGCCCAACTATACAACAACAACATGGACTAAGTCTCACAAAATGGAATACATACCATTCCGAAATATTTACAGATTCGACAAATGAAGTTCCAATCCAATTGTTGGACGATGACATCGCAAAGACACTTGGTATGTCATGGAAGCCAAAGTTCGACACATTTTGTTTTAGGTACAACCTAGTTGATATTGATCCTGTTACAAAGCGAACAGTTCTCTCTGTTGTTGCACGCGTTTTTGATATGTTCGGCCTCTTGGGCCCTATAATTTTTCGCAGCAAGATACTTCTGCAGGAAATTTGGCTGCAGAAATTAGATTGGGATGATCCATTGCCTTCGATCTTAAATAATTTGTGGAGTCAAATTAAAAATGATTTTAACAATCAATTTTATTGAAATTCCTCGTTACGATTTTACTTCGCCAAATTTAAGTTGCAAAATACACGGCTTCGCGGATGCATCTCAACGAGCTTATGGGTGTTGCATTTATTTAAGATCGAAGGTAAGCAATAAGTACAAGGTTTCATTACTAATAACAAAGTCAAAGTTAGCACCCATAAAGACGCAGTCGCTTTCAATACTGGAACCTTGTGCCGCATTGTTGCTTAACCGAACATGACCGAAGATAAAACAAAAGTTAGACTCATCAAACCTCAAGTTCCTGCCGACATCGTGTCACGAGGATGCAGCGCTTTAGAGTTATCAAGAACAATCTGGTTTGAAGGTCATGAGTACTTGCGACAGGATGAAGAGCAATGGCCTCAGCCCAAACCAAACATCGTATTAATCCCATCTGCCATAGAAATGCGAAAACCACTTTCACTCATGTGTAGCAACAGCAGCACTGATGGAATTATCTTCTTATTGGCATATTCTCAGAATCATTTCCTATGTTTTTCGAATTTTTAACAAATCGCCTATACAACTACTACAAGACAGATCTACAACTCCAATGAAAGTTCTTAATTTGCCTGCAACCGAATTGAACCAAACATTTATGCGTATAATTGCTGAGATTCAACGGCGGTATTTTGAATAGGAACGAAAATACTTACTAATGCGTAAGTCGCTTAAACCAAGCTTTCAAAAACTTTCGGCTTTTATCGACAAGATAAAAAATGGAGCTTCAGTGGTTGAAGTCATTAGGGTCGGTGGTCGCCTGATCAACGCCGACATCCCCTTTGATGCTAAGTTTCCGCTTTTACTTCCGAAGCAGCATCGATTTACTCAACTATATATTGAGTTTCTGCACCGCAATAATTAACATGCTGGGCCAAAGGTCCTACTTTCTCTTCTTCGTCGACGGCTGTGGGTCATCAATGCACGCGATGCAGTAAGAAAGGTAGTGAGAAATTGTGTTCACTGCTTCCACTACAAACCAAAATTAATGGAACAGCTTATGGGAAATCTGCCTGCGAATCGTCTTAAGGGTCATCGACCCTTTCTCGTCGTCGGTGTTGACTTCTGTGGCCCGTTTTTGACGACGTATCGAATTAGAGGCAAACAGCCTTACAAAACATATGTGGCTATTTTAGTCTGCTTCGCTTCTAAGGCCGTTCCACATTGAACTAGTGTCTGATCTGTCTACTAATAATTTTCTTTTATCTCTCAAAAGGTTTATTGGTCGACGTGGTGTACCTCAGCAAATCTTTTGCGACAACGCCACAAATTTCGTTGGCGCCAACAATCAATTGAAAGCATTTAAAGAAACATTTTTCGAAGAGCAAGCCATCAACGACTTGCTGAGTTACAGCAGCAAAGTTGGGTTTAATTTCAAGTTTTTCCCACCCAGAGCCCCATACTTTGGCGGTCGGTCGGAAACCGCTGTTAAATCGGCAAAAACTCTTTTGATCAAAAATGCTGCGCAAGCGAGTCTAACGTTTGAAGAGCTCCAGACTGTACTTATTGAGATTGAAGCTATTTTAAACTCGCGACTGATAGCAGCTTCTTCTGATGACCCAAATGACGGAGAAGCCTTAACTTCAGCACACTTATTGATTGGGGATCAACTTGTTTCTGCTCCTGAGGAGATTTTGGCCGATCGCAATATATCAAATTTAACTTGCTGGCAGCGTGTTTCATTTCTCAAGCAACAATTTTGGAAAATGTGGTCACGCGATTATGTCTCGAGTCTGCAGCAGCGTTCGAAGTGGTTCAAACCGGAACCAATTATTCAAGTTGGCCAATTGGTGATTATTTACGAAGAAAATATTCCTCCTCAACAATGGATGCTGGCTGGAGTAACGCATGCTATACCCGGTTCTGATGGAAAGGTGCGGGTTGTAGACTTAAAAACAGCAAAGGGCACACTAAGACGATAGACGATATGTGTTTATATTTGCTATGTTTATATTTGCGTAAGCGAACGTAGTCTCCAACTTTGAGCTTACCATATTTGAATATTTTTGGGGTTATAAGCTAGTGTTAGTATAGAACGTTCATTTCCGGCGTTAACGACTTTGGCATCATTCCAATAGTCCTATGCTTTTTACTTTTATATTGATTAATTAAATCCTTAGATATATAGCATTCGCACATTAATTTAACCCAAGCGCAAATCAGTTTAACCCAAGCGCAAATCAGTTTAACGCAAATCAGTTAAACCGAAACGCAAATTAAATTAACCCAGACGCAAATCTGTTTAACCTGAACGCAGATTAATTTAAACCAAAAGCAAATAAGTTTAACCTAAGTGCAAATAAAATTAACCCAAACGCAAATTATATTAAACCAAATAAAAATTGCACGTAAAACATGGGGCTTTATATTTATATCTTATTTAATTAAGTAATATTCAGTATATAAGGAATTATTATTAAGTATTAAGTTCAAATTTGTAAGGTGGTAGCTTTTGGAATCAATAAAATCATGTCCGTAATGTAATTGGCACAATCGGTGGCTGTAATGCGACGTACACTACTTTCAATAATGGTTTGCAGATGTTGATCCTGGTGCACTTCCACTAACATTTGTCGAGCATGAGTTTTAATCTTTGAAAAGCATTTTTCTATAGGGTTCAGCATTGGGGAGTAAGGAGGTAGAAATTTGAGATGTAGGTCGGTATTTGCTATCGTAGCACGAACTTGTTCCGTTTTGTAAATTCTTGCATTGTCCAAAATCAAAAACCCTTCTTGGAGCTTTTCAATAAGTTCTTGCAAAAATGAACAAAATTTATCAGAGTTACATGTTGAATTTGAAATAATCTTATAATGAACTTTCATTGCAGTTTGAAGCACGAATGTAGCAGTAGTGCTCCCTTCCAATGACATTTTATGTAAAAATTACAATGTAGATGGGAATATAGACGGAGCGCTTCGTATTGCAAAAGAAGCGCTCGTAAAGCCCTTAAAGAGCGCTCCAAAGCCCACTGGGTTGTGAGAGCACCACATTGTCATGAGCGAACCACGTGCATATAACTAGATATGGGACGTTTCAAAGTATCTAGTTATTGTACTCGTTGAAACTTCAAGTCAAGTATCGATAGTTGTATTGATAGTTTTTGGTTTAATTTAATTTGCGTTTGGGTTAATTTGATTTGCACTTAGGTTAATTTAATTTGCACTTAGGTTAAACTTATTTGCTTTTGGTTTAAATTAATTTCCGTTCAGGTTAAACTGATTTGCGTCTGGGTTAATTTAATTTGCGTTTCGGTTAAACTGATTTGAGTCTGGGTTAATTTAATTTGCGTTTCGGTTAAACTGATTTGCGTTTGGGTTAAACTGATTTGCGCTTGGGTTAAACTGATTTGCGCTTGGGTTAAATAAATGTGCGAATGCTATATTTGTCCATTGATTATTTAATTGTAAACTAAATTTTTTTCACATCATTTCTTTTAATGTTCTATTAAATCGTTCTACAAAAGACGCTTTAATGATGCTATATGTATAATAGTGATTGATATTATGTTTTTTCATCAGGTTTTGAAATTTTTTATTATAAAACTCTTTGCCATTATCTGTTTGCAAGTTTTTCGGTATTCTCTTTTGTGAAAAAATAGATTTCATTGCCTTAGTAATATCTTCGCTACCTTTAGCTTTTACGGGAACAGCCCAAGCAAACTTTGAAAATGTGTCTATTACCGTTAAAATAAATCGGTAACCTTTGTTGTATTTTGAATATGCACCCATCTGAACAAGATCTGCTTGCCAAAGATCGCCTATACCCTTGGTCACCACTCGTCGACGTGCAAAATTTCTGCGTGCTTGCTTATGAAGCTCCTGCACCACTGTTTGTCTGTCCATTCCTAGTGTCTTCAGTGGTTGTTATTCGTTTAAGAGCTGCCACCTCTCCGTCTCTAGCTGCTACCTTACTCCACACTCGCTTTAGAGCTTCTGTTGGTGAATTCCTTTAGCACGATTTATTTTATCGTCCAAAAACTCATAATGATCTTTTATTTTTCTTAAAAGACGTTCTTCAGCTTCATCAATTTTGTGTGTAAACGCAGATTTTATCTTCTCTAATGATTTGTTGAGATTACTTTGATCTTGTGTTAAATTAGATAGAACTGCTTCTAAGTCTACAAGTTTTGTTGTATGCGATACGTTTTGCTGCTGTATTAATTTGTTAAAACGATCTTCCATATCCTTAATTCCCCCCTCATATAATGTATTCAATTGCTTTGCTTCTCCAAAATAACTTTTTAAATAAACTTTATTCACAGCATCGTTTTCCAATACAAGGTTAGCAATATTTTTTATTCTACGTGAGTTGAAGTTGAAATGGTGATCACTATCTAAATTAATCTTGGTGTGTGGATTTTGATATCTTTCAGAGCTACTCATATAATGTACAAACTAGTCGACAGGCATTTTATGAATATAGATGATAAAACATTTGCAGGCTATTTATACAATAATTTTTGCTTCTCTCAATTCTTCAATAATTGAAAATATTTCGTTATTATGATTTGAGTGACCAGCTATTGATGATGATATCAAAAGACGTAATCTATCAACTAGTTCGTTGGGGTCATCCCAATATATATAATTTGATTTGTTTGTATTCAACTTCATCAAACCTTTACCTTTATGAACTTTTTCTTTAAATAATTTTCTTAAAATCGTTGTATATTTTTTGAGCGATTTCCTTTAATTTGTTCATTGTTATTGTTATTTCGTTTATGAGGATTAGTCATCTCTAATATTTGTTTATAAGTGTTTAAATCTGCTTCATTAAAACTGATTGGTTCCTTTTAAACTAATAGTTCATATAAACCTGGAGTAAGATCCATTTTGAATTGCCTACAGTTATATTGGTTGAATCAAAAGTAATTGGCTCATTACCCAGTCTCCATATATGATTTTTATCCTTGTGGGGGCCGTAGATTTTATCGAATTTGTTTAAATTAACTTTCGATAAATCGTATTGAATCGCTTTGATTTGGATTTATTGAAATAGTGTCATCGTCATTTTCCATATCATCATCATCATTACCATCATAATTTATCATCATTATGATAATGAGTATCATCATCAGCATCAAATGATTTAAATGCTGATGAAAGTTTTTCGATTTCCTTGTCATCAAAGCTTGGAGAAAATGTATTATAGTCATGCTTGCTCTTTTTAAATGGTGTGCTGGTAGCAACTTTATTATCCTTAAAAGAATTATCTGAATACTTTTCATTTTTAACAAGGTTTCTCTTATTAGTTGATTGAATTATTTGAATTATTAAGTTTTTTCCAAAAGCTTATTACTTGCAACTTCTCCGAGCTGAAGACTTTTATATTTCTTTTTCAAAATATTTCTAGTTTTAATAAGATTATTAACTAGATTTGTTTTCTTATTCATATTGATAGTTGGTCTGTTTAACAGTATAGACCAGCTAAGCAGTCAGTGTGATCAGTTTAGAAGCAGTTGTTGTACACTGAACCAAATATTGTTCTTAAAATCCAAGAATCTCGTTCATAAAGCGTAATTCATTGATTTTTAAGAACTATTCATTGCCCCAAAGAACGAATTCTTTGGCTCAATGAATCGTTGTTCTTAATTTTAAGGAACAGTTCATTGTTCGTGTTCATTAAAATTTTGAACTGATTTTTAGATATCTATTCTGTTTCTCTTATAAGCTAATAAGAACATCGAATCCTTTTCTATAGCGACCATTATTCATATGATCATCTTTATTAATAACTAAAAATCCATATTTATCTCTCCAACACTTTGAACATGACTCATGGAAAGTCTTAAAAGACATATCAGAACCAACATGATCATTGTAAATCCATATTTTTCTCTCCAACACTTTGAACATGACTCATGGAAAGTCTTAAAAGACATATCAAAACCAACATGATCATTGTAAATGTGTCTCGTATTCATTTCATCCTGTTTGAACATTATAATCATATTGGCATTATCACGAATCAAATGTTTTGGTATACTTATACCGTATAAGTATACGTATAAGTTTGACATAAGTAAAAGCTATCAACGTCTGTATGACGACCTATACAGAAGTAAGATCGAATATGATTTGTTTCTCACAAGCTACATCGTCGAATATAAATATTGAGTTCGGTTGTACTTCATCTGGGTCTATGACGTCATTATGGGAAAATATTGAAAAATTTATTTCCTTAATAGGTTTAATTAGATGCTCCAAGTATTGATACTTTGGTTGCTGTGCTGACTTTGAGTATAAGTAAATATTTTTAAATTTCAATCCATTGGGACTTTCAATAAGACTTATCATCACATTTGTTTTTCCACAATTTGACGGTCCCACAATAAGACTCCGAATAGAGTTTGGTAGTAATGAGCTATGTCTTAACATATTTGATGTATTTATTTAATTTACCATCAATATTCTTTACATCTAGCGTTTTACGTTACTTTAAGAATCGCATTATGTCAACTACTAAATGATGTCATATATAATCGGGCCATTTTATTGATTTTACATCACTTTGATTACAACCTCTGATCGAAAAAGTCTAAATAATAATGCCAATTATTTATAGAAAGGCGATCAGTCTTCCTCCATCCTTCATTGGAAATGGTATTCTGAATAATTTGATTGACAAACTTCCTATTGAACTTCATTTACCCGGCTATCAATTTTGCGGACCTGGTACAAAATTAAAGAAGCGCTTAGCTAGAGGCGATCAAGGAAAAAAGACATCAAAGACATCATATCAGCAAAGATTTAGAAAAAAGACATATTGCTGATAGAGATTTAGCTGAAAAGGCTTGGCAAAGAGTAAAATCTAGTGATAGTAGTTTTGCTGAAAAATCAAACGCTTGGCTTATAACCAACGCAATGAAAGCAAAAACAAAATTTGGTGTGGGTAGTGTTAAAAGAAAAACTAAGAGATCACCTCAAGTAAATGGACATCGGCTATTTAAACATGCGTTGAAAAGTGCTAGAATGAAAATTAAGAAAACTAAAAACTTGGCTGATGCCATAAAAATTTCACGAAAAGTTGCAAATAATATTTTCAAAGGAAAAAAACCTCAAATCAAAACACCTCGAATAATACCACTACCTAAATCTGGAGGTTTTCTTCCTCTTGCACCAATATTCGCTGCACTGGGTGCACTTGGTGGTCTAGCTGGTGGAGCAGCTGGTATAACAAAAGCAATAAATGCTGTTAAGAGTGGAAAAGAGAACATCGCCATGGGAAAAGGCATGTTACTTAAACCCTATAAAAAAGGATTTGGTTTGTTTTTAAAACCATATCAACAAAATTTTTAATGAAGCTACCTAAAAGAACCCTTTCCGATGTAGACTTGAGAAAATTTGCGAAAGATATCCCAAATTTTAGAGGTTTATGTGTGACACTCTTCCAAATAAACCCTTTAAAAAAGAATGTGGAATAATCCATCTGGATACTTCAAAGGGGCCTGGCACACATCGGGTAGCATACTGGAAAAACAACAATCAAATCGAATATTTCGACAGCTTTGGAAATTTGCATCCACCGAAGCAATTAATTGAATATTTAGGGAAAAACATTAGTTATAATTATACTAGACATCAAAATTGTAATACTGTAAATTGTGGTAATTTATGCTTAAGATTCTTATTTTCGATGCTCAAATAAAAAATAATACAAACACACCCAAAAATGAAATCGTAATTTATATCTAACCGCAGAAAATTGCTTGCTTGAATTTGGGGTCTAGTATGAGAAACAATATTTATTGTAATCTATATGTAACCGCAGAAAATTGCTTGCTTGAATTTGGGGTCTAGTATGAGAAACAATATTTATTTCGTTAATTCGTGTTAAAACTTTGAATTGAAACATTCATTACTTAAAATGGCACAACCTATAACCAGCATTGTTAAAATTGTTAAATCGGCATATGAGAATGCTGTAAATAATCGTGGGCTCGTTATTTAGAGCATTAAAGAGTGCTCCAAACAATTGATAATAGTTCGCAATATTTCAAGAAAGGCGACAAAGGTTGGAGCGAAACAGAATGCTACATGTGGAATTCTGTTGGTTGAAGGTTACCGCACCAAGTTAAAGGCGCCTAACTCTACTACTAGGACGAGTTGGGCCTCTATCCGTATTAAATGGGTGGAAATTGAATCAGCGTTCAGTGGGCGGTAAGTATCATTTTTAAATAATTTCAGCACCATATTATTTAATTCAATTGAATATAATATATTAATTTAAACCTTTTTTTAATTTTCAGAGCATGTACTGAAGCCATCACTAACATGGCTCACAAAGATTCGAAGTTGTTCTTAGAGGATTGCGCAGGACTCTTTAAACGAATAATAAAAAAACCGTTGTCAAAATTCACGTTTCTAAAAGTAAATACAATATTTTGTGGTGAATATCGAGTCATTAGAGCTAATGAGGAAATTAGCGAATTGAAATTCCTAACCACTAAAAATGTTTCTATTTGCCAAGAAACAGATATTGACGATTGGTTTATGGAGCATGTGCAAAATAACATCCTAAAAAAGCTTGAAGAGTTCCAGAAAAGGGACAGCGGATGGGCATTGACAACAATATTAAACTTAGCCGTCAATATCAACAAATTTACGCCACAGCTGGGCTCATCATATATTTCACTTCCAACGCAGATCTATAACAAGAAAGCATGTATCAACGTAAAAAATGATGACAATGCATGCTTTGCTTGGGCTGTTATATCTGCTCTGTACCCAGCTGAGAATGGACATGTTGATCGTATGACAGCATACCCGCATTACCGTGACAAACTTGATTTGACGAACATTCAATTTCCGGTAACAGTAAAGCAGGTCTCCAGATTTGAGACCTATTTCTATCAACATTTATATTTTAAAACAAAATAGAAGAAAGTTAATTGTTTTACCCTCTTATTTAACCCGCATCCATCGTTTGCATCAAATTGAAGCAAATTCTTGAAACACATTCATATATTAAAAACAAATATGCGTATTTAAATTCAGAATTTTGGCTACCTTCCTAAAATATCAAAATAAACAAGTGAGCAGTTCTACAGTTAGAGATAGTCTTATACTTATCGCGCTAGAATAGTTAATAAATTGTCTTTTTGTATCTGCATCAAATTGATGCACAACGTACTTTTCGTTTCTAGAAATTTCCGATGGATGCGGGTTAACCAAAGAGAAGATGGATCGTCATGTTAACTTGCTTATGGCACAGAGCAGATATGAGGAAGCAGATAACAACGGTGATGATGATGATGGCGATGATGACTGTTATAATACAGAAATTACATATCATTATGTATGGATAAAAAGTCTATCACGACTTTTATCTAAACAACTGTCGTCACATAAAAGAGTCAAATACTTTTGTGACCGATGTCTCCATTATTTTAACACTGAAATCAAGTTGAAGCAGCACACCGAGGACTGCAGCAACCATTGCAAAATAAGGATGCCGACGGAAGCGGAGAAGTAAATACATTTTAAGAATTTTAGTAATAAAATAATGTCTCCATTTGTGGAATATACTGACTTGGAATATATTTTAGCAAAATATAATGCTGGAAATTCATACAGAAAGCATATGCTATATAGTGTAGGCTTTTATATTAAGTGTGGATATGACCCCACGTTATCGTTATTTAAAAGCTATCGTGGTGCAGATTGCATTAAATGGTTCGTTTCAGAATTGAATCAATTTGCTGAGGATATTAAAACAGTTTTTCTTTGTCCTTTGCCAATGGAGCAAATGTCTGTTCAACAAATTCAAAATTTCGCGATTACTAACACATGTCATATATGTGAAAAATCATTTACTGACGATGATGTTAAAGTGCGTGACCATTATCATCTTACTGGTATGGAAATGTTAAAACCGGCGTAGAATACTTAGATAAAAATATTTATTGACTATTTACAAACTTAAAAGAACTGATTATAAAACTGATTATATTAAAGATTAGACGTCACGTCGTTCTTAATTCGCGGTTCACCAGCAACTGTTTTATTACGGCAACATGGACCAGAGTCCATGCTACCAGAGCGCGTTGAATAAGTACTGCAACGCGCAGTACGCGATTTCTGCAGCGCACATACTTAGGAAAATTATAACGAATTTAGTCGCGTCCAACATATTAACATACATTGCTCTTCGAGTTATTAGATTGTCTTATTGCCAGCGCTAGCAATAAGACGGGCGTGAGACGGCGCGGGTAGGTATATAACTATCGGCCATCGTACTGGCAGCGCACTAGCCTGTAGGTTGGTTAGCTACTCTAACACACAGGCATACGTACGCTTGTATTATTTAAGTTAAACGCTTGTTGTTGTACAACAACATGAGTTCGTCGCCACTACTACCGATGCAGCGGTTTTCTCGTTAGGCCGCAACGACGATCGCTATGACGCAGTCACGCCTAACAGACCGTCGTCAAGACAGACAGACGATCCATTTTGAGCGTCGACTTTTGAGTCACACAAACTGTTGTTCGAACGAACGTTTATGTGGCCGGCTCAAATGACCGCGCTAGCGATAACGGCGACGGCAATGTATAATGTTTATATTGCATTAATCGCCAACGGCTAAGTAGCCTGCCAGAACAAAAAAGATTAAGCATAAAGGAATTTTTTTTGAGTCATCACATGTGTGCTGAGCCAAACTATGCTAACTCGAATCGCGCTAATATTTAGAGCAATATTAAATTACGACAAAGTGTCGTCGACATAGATAAATTAAGTTGGAATAATATTGCGGAGTCGCTGAGTGAACCGTGAACGAAAGAGGGGTGACGGAACGGAAGATACCGCCACACTGGTATTTACCGGGGTCCAGCGCATATGGGTTGTAATGTAATTGGTAATACAATACCAATCATTTTTCATAATCTCTCTGGCTATGACTCACATTTTATATTTAAAAATTTGGCTACAGATTTATAGGGCCGCATTGATCTTCACCCATAAACGAAGAACCCTATATCTTGTTCACTAAGCGCATTGATGAATATTTGTTTTTTAGCTTTGAACCAAGGATTTTAGGTGGAATGCCTATTCAGTCAAGTCTGCCTTGGTTCGAAATGGGGTGATAGATTAGTGGGAAGGAAAGGGTAATCAAGTGAAACAACGTGTAGAATGTTCTAAGCGTGGTGGAAAACCAAAGAAACATGTGAATTTGAATCAGAGGCAAGTGTTTTGCCTTTACCTCCGTCAATTCAAGTTATAAGGCAATCTCATCCACAAACTTCTCATCCACAAACTTCTCATCCACAACTTCTCATTATGCTCTGTAGTGTATATAAATGTATAAAATACTGTAATTTATTTTACTTTATATTTAAGTTTTTGAATTTTAAAAATGTTGTTTAAAAAAAAATATATACTTCAAAAATTTTCAATTTTTAAATCTTTAATAAAAATTTGTTGAACTAAAAAGTTGTGTAATAAAAAATACAACGAAATAAAATAGTTTATATAAAAATTATAAAATAAATTAAATAAAATAAATATATTAATTGTGCACCAAAAATTGTGCGATCCTGCCAGGAGAGCTCACACAACGAATATTTCATCTCTCGCTACTGAAACCAAGCCAAATATTACTAATTCAACGGCCAACGGACCATCAACATCATAGAATGTGAACACATCGTCATCGATGGTCATTAGAGTGGCCCTTAAATTTTTTTTTTAGAAATTTAACATGTGCGGTGCTCTCGTTTATTTCTTATCATATCAAAAGTATATTGTGAAAATTTCAAGAAAAAATATTAATATTTAGACGTGCCGCAAAGCGAAACTTCATTCAAAATATGCCTTTATATTGGAAAAAATTGTTTTTTTTCCAACAATAATTAAAATGAAGACAATTTAATGTTCTTTTCTAATCTACTCAACATAATATCGTATTTTACATAACATTATCTCTCAAACGAGCTATCATCCGTTGAAATTGGCTACAAAGTGAGAAAACTACAACTATTTGGTCGAGCGAAAAAAAAAAATTTTAATTTTTTTCTAAAATTATTTTACTAACGTTCTGCAATTATGTTTAACCAACCAACTTATTACATTTAAGACAAAAAATATATATAATTGAATCTACTAAAAGTGAAAGCACTGGTTACCTTCTAACATAGATGTCCTTCAAGTATTATTTTTTAAGATAAAAACAGTGAAATTATCTTTGAATACAAGTGCAAGTCTTACTATAGAAGAATGCAAATTAATTAAACACTTGTACCTTTTTGTGTTTTTAAAAAAGTTTATTATTTTTTATTCACTTCACTTAAATACTCTAGGAACTCAACTGGCTGAGCTGGGCTAAAAACCTAACTGTGAAAATCAGTTCTTCTCTTATTTAAAGGCTTTTAATATAAACAAAACTGAGGATGGCTTGATCGCGTTATAATAAACAAAAGTATTTCATCACAAGATGAAATATTGCATCAGCCAGAATATTTGCTGACATAACAAATTTTAGCTTAAGAAAAAGAATCTTAAGACAAAACCATTCTTGAATCTTTAAGATACAATTTTCTTTACATTTACAATTTACTTATTGAATAAAGGGTGATCTTAACTTGCATAGATTTTTGGAAGAAGGCAAGCATACCTACCAGAGTTCCCCCATCGATGTGTTCAAAAGTTGTTAGATTTGCACAAATGTTCGAAAAATTTACAAAGAAGTCAGTAACGCACAACAGAAAAGCAGCAAATTAAGGAGACTTTATTCTGCGATGAATTTTACAATCTATTTGATATTTCACACAGGGACGTTCTGAACCTAATCCGAATAGAGGATGACAGACAGTTTTTACTACTCCAGAGAGAAAATGGAAGACTCGGTTGCATGATTGACGTTGCATGATTGACGTCTTAAGAGCATGGCAGAAGCTCAAACTTATTCGGAAAAAAAAGAAAAACAGAGGAAGCGCAAACTCGAGGAGAAGAAAGTATGATTTATAAAATAATTAAAAATTGGTTTAGCTTTATTATTTGAGTTTTACTACTCTGAAAAAAAAGTTAGCTTAAAATTAAACACAATGTGTTGTTAAATTGACTTTTTTTTCATATGTTTTTCAAAATTTTTAAATACATTTGCTCTTACTTTGACGAAATTTGTTGCAAGCTATTTTTTAAACACAAATATCGTCAAATTAATAACAATTGTCGTCAATTTTAAAACATTTTTTTTTCAGTGTAGTATTATAATGTAGAAAGAGCACAGGAAAAATATTATATGAATTACAGTTTCCATGAGAATTAATACAACCCAGATAGACAAATATACCTTTTCTCCTCCTTTTGTGTTGTTCGACGAAAGTCTTCCAACAGAAATTAAAGTTGACATGGCTAAAAAAATCCAGGAAGATGACCAGTTTGAAAGTGATAGCAGAAAGAAAGTATTTTTATACAAACACCATCTTCTTTTGACTTTTTGAGACTTTTTTTCACCATCATCAATGAAATTTTCCCAACGTTTCAAAATTGGAACAGATTTCCTTTAAGTACATTCAAAAGATTGGAAATCTCAAAAAGACTACACTGATGTTCTGAAAATCAGTACTTTTAGAGAAGTAATGACACATCTTAACATGCGGTTAAATTAATAACTGATTTTAATAGCCTCCTAACTAAGAACACAAACCAACAGGATTATCTCCTAAAAGTATATATGTATTTCTGATTATTTGATTGAGAATTTAATGATTATCCGGGACTATCGTAAGAAATATCCAGGATACAGTCGTGAAATTTTATTTTGACCCTACGAACAATAACTAAAGTAAAAACAATTATGAATAATAAACGGTGTTAAGTTTAAATAAAAAAAAAAAAAAATAAAATAATAAATGCATTGATTAAGATTTAATTTTATGTGGTTATTGTTGTGTTAGAAACGTACAAACTTTATACAATTTATAATTAGAAACATAATTTTTTTCAAAATAATTAATTTTACTTATGTATTTTCGAAAAAAGTATTTTTTAAAAATAGCTTTTTTGCTCCACTAAAAATTTCGAGTTTTCGCATTTTTACCCGATTTCGACACATAATATCTCCTTGGAAAGAAATGTTTATGCTCATGCGCCAATAAAAGATTGAAAAAAAAAATTACATTAATTTCATTTGTTTTCGGAAAAAAAATATTTCTTAAAAACAATAAAAATGTAATTTTCGTATTAGTCAACTGTTTTCGACGAATGATAGCACGTTGGGAAAATAAATTAAATGCCTAATGCGATATTTTGTTTCGTTGATTAAAAAATCACACAAAATTGTCTTAATTTTAATTATTGTTGAAAAAAAACAATTTTTTCCAATATGAATGTGTATTTCGAATGAAGTTTCGCTTTGCGGCACGTCTAAATATTAATATTTTTTCCTGAAATTTTCAGAATATAATTTTGGCATGATAAGAAACAAACGAGGGCACCGCACATATTCAATTTATAAAAAAAAAAATTGCGCATACAGTTAAGGGCCACCCTAATGGTCATGCTTAACGGTGGCACCATCAAATAACAGCATCATGATTCCTTTTTTTTAAACAACGAGCAAAACCCTACACTTGCCGGTAAGGTGACGGATGCAACAACAACAAACAGCCATATTCTGATCATCCACAACAGCAGCAACAAAAACAACAACAATAATAGCAAAAACAAAAGCAGGAAAAACCACAAAAATAACAACAGCATTAACAACAACAGTTGTGTAACAAAACGTTGTGTAATAAAAAATATAACGAAATAAAATAGTTTACATAAAAATTATAAAATAAATGAAATAAAATAAATATATTAATTGTGCACCAAAAATTGGCGATCCTGCCAGGAGAGCTCACACAACGAATATTTCATCTCTCGCTACTGAAACCGAACCAAATATTACAACAACAACAACAACAACAACAACACCAACAACAACAACAACAACAACAACAACAACAACAACAACAACAACAACAACAACAACAACAACAACAACAACAACAAACACAACAACAAGAATACTGGAATCTACAAGATAAGTTTATATTTTCATTATAACTATTCATTATTAAGTTTCATTATTTTTACTTATTTTACTATTACTTTTTATCATTATTATCAAATCTTATTATTTAGTTAATACTAACTTTAAAATTAAATTACTAAACAAAATATTAAATTAAATTAATAGACAAAACAAACCTAAAAACTTCTCCCCAATTAATCACCTTCTTTAATAATTTCACAAATGGTAATTGTTAGCTAGCTCTTTTACTAGAAACAATCCATTACAAACAAACTCAATACCAATTAACACTAATCATCACACTACTGAAGATAACATCAACATTTCTCCATCTAACACAGCAACACCACTACAAATCTCACCAAATCAAAACACTTTTCAAAATCCACCACCTAATACATCAAATCAAAATACAACAATGGAAAACAATCACACAACTTCCCAAAACCAAAACACACATACCCCTAACATCCCAATCACACAAAATTCTATCAACTTACCATCATTTTGGCTAGAATGTCCTGATGCTTGGTTTTAACAAGCAGAAGTACAATTCGCCTTACATAATATAACGGATGATAATTTAAAGTTTAAAGGGAGGACGATCCTCACAAGGCAACGCGTGAGGGTCAAGGGGGCGATCTTCACATGGCAACGTGTCTCACTGCCTCAACCTGGTGAGGCCAGCATTATCCATGTCGGACTCGTCTCAAGTCGACTCAAACCTCTGCGTGGTGTCTTCTAGAAACGCCAACTGGCAACCGTTAGTTTGACGGCTAATCTGACCGACGGGCACCCTGTCTTTAAAGGGTTGTGCGTTGGGTTTGAAGCCCACCACGTAAAAAACAATTTCAATGAAACGTAAAATAATAAAGATAAAAATTATCCCCAAATCTGATGACGACTATCGCAAACGAAAATCTGACAACGATTTACGGATATGCACTTGGAGCGTCGGAACCCTTAATTGAGATGTTGCCTCTATCCAACTGATAGATATCAAGGATATTCAAGGCTGATATCACTGCAATCCAAGAAATGCGATGGAAGGGACAGGGTTGCTCACGGCAAGAATCCTGTGATATCTGCTACAGCGGCCATGCGGAGAAGCACGAATTTGGATGCGGATTCGTGATTGGCAAGCGACTACGGCATCATGTCCTGCGATTCACACCTGTGAACGAACGACTTGCCATAATCCGTGTCAAGGCAAGATTCTTCAATATAAGCCTGATTTGTGTGCACGCTCCGACAGAAGATAAGGGCGATGAGACCAAAAACAGCTTCTACGAGCGTCTTGAAGAGGCCTATGAGCGCAGCCCCCGCCACGACATAAAAATCGTGCTTGGTGACTTCAACGCCAAGATGGGAAAAGAAAATATCTTTGGTCCAACAGTCGGAAAGTTCAGCCTCCACGACAATACCTCCGATAACGGAATGAGGCTTATTGACTTTGCCGTAGCGCGAAACATGGTCGTTAGTAGCACTAGATTCAAGCATCTCAATATTCATAAAGCAACTTGGCTGTCTCCTGATCAAAAGACGCGCAACCAAATTGATTACGTTTTGATTGACGGAAGGCACTCTTCCAGTGTTTTAGATATACGCACGATCTGTAGTGCCAATAAAGACTCGGATCATTATCTTGTCGCAGCCAAGATCTGTACACGCCTGTGCGCAATCCAGCACAGAGAAAGCTAAACGTGGAAAAGCTGCAATCAAAACAAACAGCCGAAGACTTCGCTACTCGACTCTCACTCCTGCTTCAAGAAAGCACTCCTCCGATCGACCATACATGCGCGCAGTGGAATCATATTTCCCACTCTATGTGTACGGCTGCCGAAGAGGTGATAGGCTATCATCACCCTCGCCGAAACCAGTGGCACGACCAATAGTGTCGCGACGCCACTGCAGAAAAAGATGCCGCCTACAAAGCCACCCTGCAGTCGGTTGTAACGCGTGCTGCTAAAGAGCGATACAAAGAGAAGAGGAGGGAAGAGAGACGTATTTTCAGGCGAAAGAAAAGCGTGAGTGCGAGAAAATTGAGATGCATGGTGACAGGAATTAGGTCCGAAAATTTTTCGAAAAAATAAGACGTATGGCCAATGGTTTCAAGACCGGGGCCTCTTCCTGCAAGGATGAAAATGGGAATCTAGTGACAGATATCTAGAGTACACTGATGATGTGGAGGGAACACATCTCTAGGCTTCTGAATGATGACGACGACAACAATCCCGCCAATAGAGATGTTATTTGAAGTTCCGCTGCCCGACCATAGTGAAGTCTTGAAAGCTATAGCTCGGCTTAAAAACAAAGCCGCAGGAGCCGATGGCTTACCTGCTGAGCTCTTCAAGAATGGAGGCGAAGCTCTATTTAAATGCATTCATGAGCTCCTATGCAGAATATGTTCGGAAGAATGCATTCCAAACGATTAGAACCTCAGTGTGCTCTGCCCAATCCACAAGAAAGGCGATCCCATAATCTACGCCAACTACCGTGGGATAAGCCTTCTTAATATCGCATATAAGGTCCTTTCAAGCGTATTATGTGAAAGACTGAAGCCCACCGTAAACCAGCTGATTGTACCTTATCAGTGTGGCTTCAGGCCTGGTAAATCCACCATAGACCAGATATTTACGCTACGACAAATCTTGGAGAAGATCCTAGAAAAACAAATCGACACACACCATCTTTTTGTCGATTACAAAGCCACCTTCGACAGTCCAATAAGGAATCATCTTTACTCCACCATGTCTGAATTTGGTATTCCTGCAAAGCTCATCCGTCTTTGTAGAATGACACTGAGCAACACCAGCAGCACAGTTAAGATCGGGAAGGATCTTACTCCTCCATTCGATACCAAACAAGGTTTCAGAAAAGGTGATTCCTTATCGTGCGACTTTTTCAACCTGATGATGGAGAAGATCATCCGAGCTGCTATATTCTACAAAAGTATTATGCTGCTGGCGTATGCTGATGATATCGATATCATTGGCCATAATACGCGCGAAGTCAGTGCAGCATTCTCCAGATTAGTGAAAGAGTCGAGTCGAATGGGTCTTACAGTGAATGCAGATAAGACGAAATAAACAGTCCCAGCGTCTTGGAAACCACGTCACTGTTGACAACATCTCTTTCGAGGTTGTTAAGGACTTCGTCTACCTGGGATCCAGCATTAACTCTTTCAACGATGTCAGTATTGAGATAAAACGAAGGATAACTCTTGCCAACAGGTGTTACTTTGGGCTAAGTAGGCAATTGAGAAGCAGAGCCCTCTCTCGACGAACAAAACTCACGCTATGTAAGTCACTTATCATGCCCGTCCTATTATATGCAGCACAAACCTGGACGTTGAGCAGTTCTGATGAAAAGACTCTGGGAGCCTTCGAGAGAAAGATCCTTCGTAAAATCTTCGGTCCAATCTGCGTCAATGGCGAGTACCGAATTTGATGGAACCACGAGCTGTATGAGGTATACGCTGACATCGACATAGTTAAGCGCATTAAAATCGAGCGGCTCCGCTGGCTAGGTCATGTTGAACGAATGGAAAACGACGCTCCATCGAAAAAAATATTCGATTCGGTGCCCGGTGGTGGTCAACGCAGAAGAGGACGCCCACATCTTCGTTGGAAGGATCAGGTGTTGGATAACCTGACCACGCTTGGTGTTTCCAACTGGTGCCAGCAAGCGCAGAACAGAAATGGCTGGCGCAATTTCTTATACGAGGCCAAATCCGACTTACGGTTGTAAGCGCCAGATAAGTAAGTAAGTAGTAATTTAAAGTTTCAATTAATTCTAATTTCACTTCCACAAAATGTGATCACAAAAATTTTAGACATTGTTCATCCACCCCCAACTATTCACAAGCATAAAAAACGCATTGTGTGAAAGATTTTCTCTTAGTGAAGAGGGGAGATTGGAGGAATTTTTTTCGAATACGCAATTGGGTGACCGTAAGCCCTCTGAAATTTTAGAGACATGAAGTCCTTGGCCGGTTCTAATTCAATCGTCGGTTGTGAATTGTTGTATAAGTTGTGGCAACGAAAATTACCACAACATTTACAGATACATTTAATGTCTTGTGATAAAAGTGTTGATGAAAGAATAAACCTCGCTGATAAAATATATGAAGTTACTAATAAGCCACAAAATTCAACAATAATTTCGAGCATCAATCAAAATTCAATTGAACAATGTATGCAGAACTTAACCCAAATCACTGCAACACTTTGTCAAAATTTAAATCAAATTACCATGGACCTAGCAGAACTCAAGATAAGATCCAGATCCCATGATCGAAACAATTCAAGATTTAAAAACAATTCCAGACGGCGATATTCAAATTCTCGTGATAATATTTGTTGGTATCATAGCATATTTTATAAAAACGCAATTAAATTTATATATAAAACCATGTGCTTTTATTAATAAAAACAATGATAATTTCAACTAAAATTTAAACTAAATCATTCCATTATGACGGTGGCAGATAATGGAATACAAACAAAACCCACTTGCCGCCTTTTCGTTTTAGATAAAAACAATAATTTAAACTTTGTAATTGATACTGGTGCAGTAGTTTCAGTTGTACCATCTTCAAAATTTAAATCATTCAAGAGAAATTCTGACATCAATTAAATAGCTGCAAATGGATCATCAATAGAAACTTTCGGATCAAAACTCTTTAAAATTGACTTAGGTTTTCGTCGTGTTTTTTAATTTTTATTTTTAATTGGCTAACAATTCCACCCCTATTATTGGAGCTAATTTTTTAGAAAAATTTGGAATAATAGTTGATATGAAAAATAAACAATTAATTGATCTAACTACCAAATTAAAAGTAAATGGAATTTCTGGTTTTTGTGATATTTATTCTCTTAAACTACCTCTCAATGAAAATAAATTTTCTAATTTACTTAAGGGGTTCCCTTTACTTACCTCTGAACCAGACTACACTAAACCAGTGAAGCACAGTACGGTTCATAAGATAGAAACAAAAGGAATTATTCCATTTACAAGACCACGTCGTTTAGATCCAATCAAGATGAAAATTGCCAAAACTGAATTCGAATATCTTGTCAAAGTTGGTATATGAAAACCTTCCAACTCTCCTTTTGCGTCTGCCCTTCATTTAGTCTTTAAAAAAGAACAAAAGGATTGGCGACCATGTGGATATTACAGGATGCTCAACTGTATAACCATAACCAATCGTTACACTTCCACACATAAATGATTTAAGTATCGAACTTAAAAACAAAACCATATTTTCGAAAATTGATCTCCTTCGTGCATACCACTAGATTCCAATGGCTGAAGAAGATGTCCATAAAACTGCAATAACTACACCATTTGGAATGTTTGAATTTCTACGCATGCCATTCGGTCTACGAAATAGTGCTCAAACCTTCCAACGTTTCATCAATGAAGTATTTTTTGGTTTAGACTTCGTTTTTACATACGTGGATGACATTTTAGGTCCCTATTAGGTACGACAACTCTACTTAAGTTGAAGTGACTTCCTCAACTGAACTTTTTTGCCATATAACATATAACATACATTTTCAGTTGAGCTGTGGTGTAAAATTGCTTTTTCTATTGGAGCATGATTACACCGAAATTTTGACACTTTCATTGAAATGAATCAGCTGTTCGCGTTAATTTCAATTTTTGTGTATATGTATTTTGTTCACAAGTAATCAAGCAAGGAAATAGCAGAGCGGTAAGACATTTGACTATAATGCCAGCAGTCCGAGTTTTAATCCTCGCATGTGACAAAGAATAAAGTTTCCTTGCTTTGTTTTCATGTATAGTCCACACCAGCGATTGCCATCGCCTAACTCTTTCCACTCTATTACAACAACTTCAATATAGCGCATGCGACCGCGTACAACTCTTGCTACGCTGAAGGTTTCTTGTTGGTAATTTTGCGTATGGTTTCGTCGCCGACTGCTTTTTGTTTGTGTTTTTTATGTTACTAATTCCTTATTGTACTACGAATCCAACGATTTGTTGTTTTTGGTTTTTTTTTTTTGTAATTGTTGTTGCACTCTTCAAAAATCACTATTTGTCAATCCCTGCTCCACAACTCTGAGCTCTGAAAAGCGCATCCTCAAAATAAGCGCATAAAATGCGCTATTTCTAGGAGCGCTTTTTATTTTCCCGCTGTGTAATAATATAATATATGCATGATACATAATAAAGGGTGTTTTTTTTTAGAGGTATAGAACTTCGAATTGAAATAAAACACAAGAAAATCGTGTTAATGTCCATCAATTTGGCTTTATTGGAAGGATAATTTTATGCCATAAATGTTTAAATATGATTTCGGGTATGTGGCCGCCGCGGCTGGCTCGAATAAAGCCAATTCTACAGGTCCCCACATATCCCCAAAGAAAATAATCCAATGGTGTCAAATCACACGATCTTGGTGGCCAATTGACAGGTCCATTCCGCGAAATTATGCGCTCATCGAATGTTTCCTTCAATAAATCGATTGTGACGTGCGCTGTGTGGCATGTAGCGCCGTCTTGTTGGAACCACAACTCATCCACATTCATGCCATCCAATTCGGGAACAAAATGGTCGGTTATCATGGCTCTATACCGGTCTCCATTAACGGTAACTGACTCTCCAGCATTATTTCGGAAGAAGTATGGCCCAAGGACTCCACCAGCCCATAAGCACACCAAACAGTCAGTTTTTGTGGATGTAATGGCGTCTCAAGGATCTCATGTGGATTCTCTTCACTCCAAATGCGGCAATTTTGCTTGTTGACGTAGCCATTCAACCAAAAATGAGCCTCATCACTGAACAAAATTTTGCGATGAAAATCAGCATCGAGATCAATCTCATTTCGGGCCCATACACCAAAATCACGACGCATTGCATGGTCTCGCGGCTTTAATTCTTGCACAAGCTGGATCTTGTAAGGTCGCAAGCCAAGATCTTTGCGCAAAATCTTCCATAAAGTTGATGGACAAAGCTCCAATTGCTGTGCACGGTGGCGAATCGATTCATTCGGGTCCTCTTCAACATTTTGCTCTACAGCGGCAATTGTTTCTTCGGTGCGCAATGTTCGACGTCTCTGCGGATGCGTATTATTACATAGAGTAAACGTAGTGCGAAAACGACCCATGGTTAACCGAATTAATTGCTCTGATGGACGATTATGTCGACCATAAAATGGACGGAGCTTGCGGTAAACTTCGCGAACTGAACCATTATTTTCGAAATAAATTTGCACGATTTGCAAGCGTTGTTCTTTTGTCAACCTGTTCATGATGAAATGGCAAACCAAACTGAACATAAATGACATTAGAGTTGCCAGATTTGACCACAAAATGCCAGTTTTATCTCTATTCGCAAAACAAACCCCTAAAAAAACACCCAATATATGTATTTATACTTTATTTTACTTACGTATTTTTATCCATTTTCACTCAATTCACAAAAAACAATAAACAAATAAAAAGTTCGTATGAAAAAGATGCTATACAACTAGCTCAAAGCAGATCTAAGTTTTTGACAGTCTTTACACTGGACACAGAGTTGCATTGTTAAACATAATACCACAAAAAATACATACACATCTCTTAGATACATACTTGTCAGACAACAGATACGTATGTACCTCAAATGTGTAATCTATATATATAAAAAAGCAGTTTTTGTGAGTAACTATGCAAGAGACCCCTAAACTAATCACCCGATTATCATGAAAATTTATGAATAAAAGTTTTTTAGAACGGTGCGTGTATGTGGGCTATCAATTTTTATCCACCTTGAACACCAGAGGGCGCTGTAGTACAAATTTATTACAAAACTGCTTAAAACTCACAAACCGCTCATGTCATTAGGATGAAAATTGGTATATAGTAGTTTTCATGTACGTTGAGTGTTTTTATGCTATCTTTTTTGACCCAACTTAAACAACAGAGGGCGCTGCAGTACACATTTTTTGCAAAACCACCTAAAACTCCCAAACCGCTCATGCGATTAGAATAAAAATTGGTACATACGGGTTTTCAGATCCGATGAGTTTTTCAGCACTATATTCTTGGATCCATCTTGGACACCAGATGGTGCTGTAGTACAAATTAATACAAAATCGCATATTTTTAGTGGTTTTCTTAGGTTACATATGAAAATATTTACAAAACATAAAATACTTATTAAATTAAGTAAAATTAAAAAAATGTCCGTTATTTTGACATAAAAAACATGAACCCATTTTGAAAACTATGAAAAATTTTACCACAACCATATATATAATCCAACATTGTTGCTCAAAAATGAGAAAAAAACAATCAGAAATTTAATTTTGTGACTTTCGATTCAAATATCTCCGCTGCTTTTTTATACATTTTGTTAATTTTTTTTTGTCTTAAAGCTTCATCAACGTTCTATGAAAACCTTATTGCAAGAATATTGTTAGTTGAGTATATATATTTTATACATTTTTTTAAAAAAGGTCTGAAATATTGTAGTTTTCCTCAAAAACGGCTCAAAATTTGTTTTTGTTGTAAAAATAATTTAAATTCAAATTCGCAAATTTCCATCTCCATTTAAAAGCTATAACATTAATCGGCAAAAATTGTTTCAATGTTACGCAAAATTAAAAAACATTTTTGTGATTCAAAAAGCAAGACCTCCCCTTGATTTTTTCGAACAAAATTTTTTTTCCAATATAGTGTTTTTATATTTTTGAAAAAATATACAGGCTAAAAAATTAATTTATTAGAAAAAATTATCTTAGTATCTCTTACTAATCAAAAGTTATAGCCAATAATCTTTATCCAAAATATAAATACAAAAAGCAAAACGCTGTCTTTGTGATGGCTGGAAACTTAAAAATTACTGAGACGATAGAGCTGAAATTTTGGCAGTACATTTTTTTCAAGTACGAGATGGCTTGAATTTCTGTCACACCCCCTTTTACCGCCCACAAATCAATAAAAATGCTATATTTCCCACGGTTTTCGTCGATTTGGCTACATTTTGGTAATTTAGTCTGTATGCTCACTGTCGGCAACTATTCTAAAACTGGGTAATGTCCATCTACTAGAAAACTGGAATGGGCATTAAATAAGGGGGTGTGGCTCCGCTCATACTATTAAAATTTGTATTCGAATAGCTTTAAAAGTAAAAGTACCAATACCTACATACAAACTCAAAATGGAGTTACTATTTGGTGATCTCCTGGGAAACTGTAACGGGCAGTGGAAAATGACAGTGGTGTCAAACTATAAGTCTAAGCCAAGTTTTGAATACACCTATTATGTTCCCATATAGTTGAAGGTTCAGCAACGCGCCCCGGGAAAAGGCTAGTAGACAATACATATTTACAAATTACACACTCAACTTAAGTTGAGTTGTCGTACCTAATAGGGGCCTTAATTGCAAGTGAAAATGAGAGTCAATATTTTGAACAATTAAAAAATCATTTTAACTCGACTACAACAGGGACCGAAAATAACTGTTATTTTCGAAATTTCAGTTCAAAAAGTCAACCGGAAAAATTTGTCTTTTCGAGATTTGAATAAAGCAGTGCGATGCTTTTTAGCTAAGGAACAATATTCTTCGAAGCTTTTTATTTATTTGACTTTTTCAAAAAAAGTAAAAAATAATGGTTATTTTTTGACCGATTTTTTTTTGGTCAAAAATATAAGTTAAAATTTGAAATAAATCATAACAAAAGTATAAATTCTATTCATTCTACTCTTCTCTACTTTTTTTTGGTTATCACTACACATTGGGTTGCCTGTCACTGTTGTTTGTCGAATCACTACACATCAGAGAACTGCAATGAGTATCCGACAGAAATCGGATACTCAAATCACACCTGAGTTACTTGTTGTTTTCTACCCTATCCATACTCAATGAAATATGTTAAATACTTGAACTCATTCGATTCATTAGCATATTTTCGGGTGCAACGTGCAACGTGTACCGGGTAAGCTAGCAATTAATATAGGATATTACTGTCAAATTTTTAACCTTTCTTTTTATTGGAAAAAATAAAAAGCAAATTTTAATTCTTATTTTTGACTCAAAATAAAAGTCAAATTTTAACTTATATATTTGACCGGAAAAATAAGTCATATTTTAACTATTATTTTTGACCGAAAAAATAAAAGTCAAATTTTAACTGTTATTTTTGACCGAAAAAAAGAAAAGTCAAATTTTAACTTTTATATTTGACCGGAAAAATAAAAGTCATATTTTAACTGTTATTTTTGACCAAAACAAATCGGTCAAAATATAACTATTATTTATTGACTTTTTTGAAAAAAGTCATAACAGTTACGGTCCCTGGACTACAACAATATGGACTTAATGTTAAACCTTTTAAATGTATATTTATTTGATGTACCTTCACTAGATTTTCTAAGCTATGAAATTTCTTCCAATAGAATACAGCCCTCTAAAGATAGAGTTAATTTAATTACATATTTTGAAAGACCAACTTCCATAAATAAGTTACAAAAATTTATTGGAATGGTTAATTACTTCCATCGATACATTCCGATGTAAGCTACAGAACTAAGTTATCTGCACGATATGTTAACATCTGCATCTAAATGTTAAATTGGACTGAGAATTCAATCACTGCATTTGAGACAGTTCGATCTCTTTTTGCTAAAAATACTCTTCTAACACAGTTTAATAAAAATGCACAATTATCTCTAGCAGTAGATGCATCAAACGTCGCTATTGGAGCTGTTCTACAATAATCTATAAAAGATAGTTGGGAAGCTTTAGCATATTTTTCTCAAAAACTTAGTCCAATAGAAATAAAATATTCTACTTTCGACAGAGAACTTTTAGGAATATATCGCGCTGTCAAACATTTTAGACACTTCTTAGAAGGAATTTGTTATCTATACAGACCACAAACCTTTGACATTTATCATAAATTCAAAAACAGACAGATCACCACGACAAACACGACACTTGGAATATATAGCACAATTTACAAACAACATACAATACATTTCCGGAAAACAAAATTGAGTGCAGACACTCTTTCACGCATTCCAGAAATCGATGCTATATCTACACAAGACATTAATTTTCAAACACTATACAAATAACAACAGGATGACAAAACGCTAAAATCTCTCATTGAGTCTCCATATTCCAAATACAATCTAAAGGAAATTCTAATATATGAAAAATATATGAAATATGAAAATATAATATATGAAAAATATATGAACTTGAGAAGAAATAGAAATAAAAAAAAATGTTTATTTTAACCGTTTTAATTTTACATATATGTTGTAATTACACATTTACGCGCATATCTTTAAAACGGTAACTCTTTCGGTTAAAATGTTAAGGACAGTTTTGAAGAAAATTGTTGGGTCTATAAGTTTCATTTGAATGATTTTACGCTAGGGCTTACATTAACGAAGTTACCACCGTTGGTAATCTGTGAATCCGAATATCTTTGGATGCACACATGTAATTGTTGTGCTCTTTTTACAGGTGGGTTATTTTATTTTACTTAAGGTGTATGCAAAAATTCAGCAAAATCTGATTGTTTTTGAAGACAAATACATAGTAACTGAACTATTGAAAATTTTATTTTTTTTAAAAAAAGCCCTGTTTTCGAAGAAGATATTAAACCCCTTACGTAACTTTTTGAGCAAAAAATGGTCTCAAAATGTAAAGAATCATCCATTGCAAATATTTAGATGCAGTTACTACATAGAATTTGAATTTATTTTAAGAGTTATAAGAAAAAATTTGTGACTTCGAAGTGAAGTTTGACCTTGAATTTCTCTCTTATTTGACCTAATCCGATAAAACTGAGTATGAGGGCATAATATATAGACCATCCACTATTATAAACCATTGAGATATTTGAAGTTATTTTTTCGTGTCGCACTGTGTTATCGAATAAAACATTATTGAATAGTTTAGTCACAAGGAATTTTAATAATTACTCCGACTACTGTAGATCAGTCAATTGCTCTTGAGTAAACAACTGAAGACATGGTGGATCAGTGATCTGAAATTTGGTCCAATCGATAATTTCAGTGTATGTGGTGCTGCCTTATTGGATAAAGGGCTGGTGGTTGGGTACACGAAATTGCCGAAATCGACCTGTTAGGTTTGTGTTTAAATATTTTTTGTCCATGCATGGAAGCGACGACGATGAGCTGGGGGGTGGTGGTGTCAAAGAGTGAGATGCGTAAGTTAAAAAAGTTTAAGAAGTTTACCGAAAAGTGGTGTGATGTATTTTGTTGGTAGAAAATGTGTGCGAAATTGAAGGCCACGATGAGGTGATAGAAAAGTACTTGCAGCTGCAGCTGGGTGCGAAAACAAAAATATTTAAAGCCAAAAACAACAACTACTGTTGGGCTGAGTTTGTAACAGAGCATGACTTTTTTAATTAAACTTACTCTCCACGAAAAATAATCGTCAACTTTAATAAACAATTATAGATTTTATTATAATTCTAGTAAATATCAAATTTCATACATAAAATGTTTTTGCAATCTTCAACACTCGATATAATTGATTTTTATTAATTGTCTTATGAGAACAGTTGTGATTGAAAAAGCTAAGTTATTTGTTTAACAAAAAGTCGAGTATGAGTGACGAACATTTCGATAGTGTTATTTTTTGGATAAAATCGGTCGAAACTGCACCAAAAATACATTTTATGGATATCATTTGTTTCCATGGTCTTAATGATTTTTTGTGAGCTTTAGTTATTTGCCCTTTTTAGATTTTGTTAACATAGTAGCAACTGAGATACGGTGGGTGTTAATAAAAAACAAGATTCGCGAAAAAAAAATCAGAAAAAAATTTGCATACAAAACAATAAACACATGTATGAAAAATGTTTGCGATCGGACAAGAAACACAGAAGATATAACGAAAACAAGAAAAAAGCTCCATAGGGACCATTTAAAAAAAAAATGTGGAGTGGTCAATCTAATGATTGAGGAGTGGTCAAAATGGGTTTACTTTTTTGTCATACAAGGTGAAACGGTCTAATGTTCATAATTGTATACCTTGAAACAATTGGCGGTGGAGTTAATTCAAGCTCTTGACATTGTACCAGATGAATATAATTGTTAGCAATTAAAGTTGGTGGTGGCTAAAAAATCCTTATTCCTGTTAAATCAGAAGACCTTGCTTTAATAATTCGCTTGACAAAAAATAGATGCACGTGAAGCCTTGGGTCATATAACATTGCCAGCAATAAATTTTCCGGAAGCAAAACAAATACATTTCTTTGCACAACTGGGTAAACAATAGTTTCTTTATTAGCAGGTAGGCGTCTGGAAAATTGAATCAAGGCGAACTTTCTGCATCTTTTAATGCTGGTTCAGCTTTAATTTTAAGCCTAGCGGTGCATAAAATTGCATAATTTACTCCACCAATCTTTCTTGGTACTTTTGATCGGTGTTTAGGTCTTTCAAAATGTAACTTCCCAATTGTGGCAGATTTTCTGAAACTAGAGTGTCCACGCAGCTAAGGATTTTCCTATTGGACCGAAATATTCACGAGGGTCTGATGTATAGCCATCCAGAGCTCTGAAAATCCAGATTATACCGCAGTGGTAATTCATTAGCATGATAGCAAATAGCCCACTGCAATGGTCGTTCTAGTTGTTTCTCAATATACCTTAGTTATTACAACACCTTTCCGGCCTATGTTTGTTGCAGTGCCATACTACCTAATACATGGTGGGCTTAATACAAGTTTTTTTTTTTAAATGCAATAAAATGACCAAATTTAAACTTTGTCCATGTATAAGGCTCCATTAGTAAGAGCAAAAAAACCCATTAATTATGGAACACAACGTCGCTCAAGTGACTGTCCCGGCCGGCTTCGCAGTAGCGCATTCTGTCACTAAAATTTTCCAAGATCTTGTTGATGGTTTCAGGCTGTAGCTTACGGATTGCTTGGATGATATTGGCCTTAACTGCTTGAATCTTTTCCGGATTGTTGGCAAAACATCGGTCCGTCACGGTAGCGTATGCCCACGATGGAATAGCAATGGTCCTTAAAATTTGTTCTTGCTTCGGCAGAACATATACCAAAATTGGAACGATACAGAGGTTAGCATGGCCCCTGCGCAAGAATGATACGCAAAATCGTGAAGCGTTCCACATTTTTCTCTCTTTTGCATCTGCCAACATTCTGCCTCTTCTCGAATGGAACGTGCACTACATCGACACGGGAGCGACCATTTCCCGATTTGCATTTCTTTTCAAAACCGTCATCAAAACCAGATATAAACATCTAGTAGGATAAATTTAGTACGATTCAAAGTATGTAGACGAAGCTAACTGGAATCAATACCAAGAATTGCTGAGCGAAAAAATGAATATGTCACGAATGACTTTTAATATCAACAAAGACTCCGCGGTTTTTCACAAACAAGTGATCTCTGCAGCTAATGAATCACTTCCACCCACATCTTTTAATTACAGCCACCCCAAAACTGTTTGGTGGTGGAACAAAAACTTAGTTAAGCTCTGGTCAAAAAAACAAAATCTGTGGCAAACCTTTAAAAGTAATTTTTCAATTGACACACTCATAGCTTATAAGGCAAATACTATTTTTAAACGAAAGGTTAAGATCGCCAAACGTAATTCTTTGTTCGCGTTCACTTCAACTATTAACGCTGATACGCCAATTAAACTATTATGGAACAATTTAAACAACCTACACGGGAAAAAACTAGATTCACGATTAAAAATTAAGTCACTAGTAACTAGTTTCTGATCAAAATGTAATGGCACATACCTTTACCAAACATTGGTCGGCTGTTTCTCAGGATGGTAACTTTAGCCCTGACTTTAAAGCTAATAAAACTAACGTTAAATCTATCGAAACTAATATAACTTTAATAGAGCTAAAGAACGCCTTAGCAACTACAAAAGGCAGAGCATCGGGCTTTGATATAACAACCTATCCTTTTCTTATGCATTTACCCACAATGCACATTGTGCCAGGAATTTCAATAAGTGGTGAAAATTCAAATATTTTCTGTATACAAATAATTCTTACGATTGATAACGGGACACATTAAGGTACCCTGAGACGAAATATTATTAATATAAAATTAAAAATTACAATTTGGGAGTCATTTTAAGTCAAAAATTGCATTTTTTTTTTATATACATCTAAACTTTGAAATCATTAACAGTATAACTATTTCTCAAACTTCTTTAAAAGTTTAAGCACTTTTTTAAACGCATTGAATACAATATTTATATATATATTTTCTTTTGTTTTTAATCCTTTTTTCCATATACCTAATACAAACAAATGGGGTTTAAAAAAAAAAATGCGACGCCTAAAGAAGATTCCCTTAGATTCCCCTCATAATTGAAATAATTTACATGCTATTACTTTCTTTAAGATATTTACTTGAAGAGGGATATGTACACTTTATTTACTTTTGAGAAATTTATAAAAAACTAACGTCGCACAGTGTAACGAGTTCTATGGAATGGGGGACAAAAATAGAAGGAATCATCGTAGGTACATACATGAAATTAAGCATGTGTCATTATTTCATAACTATATAACTACACAAATTTTTATCAATATCGGCCACCCCCTTCGCCCACCTCCCATTCAAAACTAAGATTAAAAGAGCAATATCTGCAGTTGTAGAAAGCAGGGGCGCATACAGGTAGGGGTTATGGGGGTTAAACCCCCAACCCCCCAAATGAACGAACAAATGTAAACTGAAATGTATTAAGTAAAGCAATTATATTTTATAAAGCATTATTTATTTAAGTTGGAATGTTTAAAGCTACTTTCATGGTGTTTGGCCTTTTGGCATTGTTATTGTTTTTATCAAATAAAACTCTGTATACGCAAAAGAGTCCAGCATGAGTATGCTTTTTAGCCTGAAATATCATCATATGTGACCCGGTCTACGAAAAGGGACCTTCGGTGTAAAAACAAGTTTTCGAGAAAACAGCTGTTTGTAAACGTTTAATTGTCGCACACTGAATGGCGTCTCTTTTTTTGGAAAATTCCTGACAAACTTCTTTACGAGTTGGAAACTTCTGCTTTGCGCCATTAGAAAGAGCACACATTAGTCTATCCGAATCGCCAAAAAAGTTAAAAATGATATTTTCACACCGAAGGTCCCTTTTCGTAGACCGGGTCACATATATGTATATTACGGTGTCCCTTATTTTGCGATTTTTGAAAATGTCAAGGGGCTAAAAGATTTTTTATGCGTTTTATATTCGAAGAACAAAACCAAAACAAATTTTTTTACGACAACGTTTACCCGTGCCAATCGGGCCCGAAAGTTTCGAAAAAATTTCCATATTAGACCATATTTGCACAAATTAAAAAAAAAATCTTTTCTCTGCTTTTTATAAATGTTTTGCATTTTTTGGAACATAGACATAAGACATATGGTGTCTACAAAGTTTTTTATGGTGGGCGTGGTTACCGCCCCTACTGCGTTGAAATTTCTCCCGCAGCCTTTTCCCACTTTTTCATTAAGTTAGTACAATTTAGGTATTAAAATCAACAATAAATAACTACATTTTTATTTTGCTAAAAGTATTATGTAGGCTAATTACGGGTTTTTTGTTTCTCGATTGCATAACATATTTATTTATTTATTTGGCCAAACGAGGCAATTACTTATTCTATCTTAATTTAATCTAACTTTATCTAACAGTTTTTTGTTTTTTTTTTTCTTATGATTAAGGTGAATTGCAAGGTAGGCGTATCCGCCCACATGATTGACATTTTTTTTTTACAAAACTACTAAAAAGGGTATGTCTTAAAGGGATATTCTTGAAGATGAGATGAATATAAAAGGGAGAGGAGGTTATGAGGACGGGAAAAGTATCTTGTAAAGATTTCTTTTGAAGGAGACTTTAGATATGGATGGTGAATAGCTGTCGCTGATATTATTAAATTCTTTAAAACATCTATTAATTGACTCATTATTGCCGATATATACGTATGGTGCTGGTACTCATATAACATTCGTGTGTGTCTTGTACGTCTTGAGGGTTCGTTGAATTTTATCTTATTTGATATATAATCACTATCTATAGCACCGTTGAGAACATCAAATTTGAAACATGAGGTGAGTAATGTTCTTCTAGATGATAGGGGCATCAAATTAATGCATCCATATTCTAGAAGTGGGCGTACTAAAGAACAATATAACGTTTTGGTTACACATACATTTTTAAACTCTTTTGCGCGTCGTTTTATGAAGCAAAATTGTTTACTGGCTCTTGATAGGATTTTATCATAATGTAGATTAAATCGCAATTTACTGTCTAAAACGACTCCGAGATCAACGATATGATTAATATTTTTAAGTTCTTTACCATTGAGTGAGTAATTGCTATTGGTGATGAGATTTTTTCGGGAGAAAGTTATTGTATAGCATTTTTTAACGTTTAGAAATAGTCTATTCTGATGGCACCACTGTTCTAAAACCCATAGTTTCGATTGTAAAAAAGTCACATCAAGTTGAGAATTGATTATATGGTACATTTTAAAGTCATCTGCATATAATAGATGTGGGATATCAGACAAAACATCGGATATGTCTGATATAAAAATATTGAACAGAAGTGGTCCAAGATGACTTCCTTGTGGCACACCGGATGTGACAGAAATCTCCTTGGATAGAAAACCTTGAAATTTAACAAATTGGGATCTACCGTCAAGATAAGACTTAAGCCAATTGAGAAGGGAGCCTGAGATACAAAACCTTTCCAGTTTGGAAGCTAGGATATTATGATCAACGCGATCGAAGGCCTTGCTAAAGTCAGTGTATATTGCATCAACTCGATGTCCTTTTTCCATCTTGCCTAATACATCAGAAACCATAATCATAAGATTTGTGGTAGTTGATCTACCTTTACGGAAACCATGTTGCTGTTCATTGAGTAATGGATTTATAAAACCTGTCAGTTTTCGCATATTATTTTTTCGAACAGTTTTGGGATAGCAGATAATATGGCAATGCCCCTGTAGTTTTCAACTGACCTTTTATCACCATTTTTGAATATTGGTGTGAGGTGAGATGTTTACCAATAAGACGGAAAACACCTTCATTAAATGATTTATTGAAGATTATCCAAAGGTCCTTTCTTTCGATCTAGCTCGATTATAGCTGTGTATATTTCATCACGTGTTAGTTCGATGTGATTGATTTGAGGTGATAAATTAGTGATAGAAGGGGAGATGTGAGATGTGTTTGTAGAAACACAGAAAACTTCCTTGAAATGATCTGCGTAAAGATTGCAAATCTCTTGAGTGTTAGAGGATGTAGCACTGCCTTTGAACATGGAAGAAGGGTATCCGTTTGATTTGCGTTTGATATTTACATATTTAAAGAATTTCTTTGGCTGTACAGTAATTCTTTCTCCAATGAGATTAATATAAAGATTAAAGGCTTCTTTGGATTTTATAGAAAATTCTTGTGACAACTCTTCATACTTTGTTCTCAATTCATTGGTTACATTAATGGTGGATGTAATGACTTTATACAATTTATTTCTCTGATTTCTCAGATTTCTGAGATTTTTATTTAGGCATGGTTCCGAAAGCTTAGCCTTTTTCTTTATTTTTGTGACATGTTTATCAACAATTGTGAGGACACGCTGATAAAATAGTGTGACTGCACTATCGAGGTCAAGTGCTGATAAATCGTTCCAATCAATAGAATCGAGACAAATTTTTATGCTATCGTAGTCAGCATCAAGAAAATCATTTACTATTGAGTTATTATATGAGTACACAAATGTTATATTGGTGGAAAAGAGTTCTGTAGATAGGGCTAAGTGGTGAAAGCTGTTACAAAAAAAGTGTTCAGCTGCAGGGGTTGGAACAACGTTTATTTCATCATAGGTATTGGTGAAGACTAGGTCCAGCCATTTACCATGAAACCTGTTAACTTGCTGCAGGTCGTTAACATAGAAAGTACTGAGTAAAGCAGGGATTGCCAAAGAGTGATTTTTGAAGAGTGCAACAACAATTAAAACAAAATACAACGTAGTACAATAAGGAATTAGTAACAAAAAAAAACACAAACAAAAAGCAGTAGGTGACGAAACCATACGCAAAATTACCAACAAGAAACCTTCAGCGTAGCAAGAGTTGTACGCGATCGCATGCGCTATATATACCAACAACGACAAGAAAAAACAACAACAAACACGGTGTATGGTTGCGGCGCAGCTGCGCCTGTGAACGATTCGGAGAATTACAACAATCATAGAAATATTGAAGTTGTTGTAATAGAGTGGAAAGAGTTAGGCGATGGCAATCGCTGGAGTAAAGTATAATCAATCGAGTTGGAGAGGTCAACAGGAAGGAGGAAGTTGTCATTCTCATCAGTGACAAAGGAAATATTTGGACGATTAAAGTCACCATAGATGATTGTATCTTCCTCTTTCAATGTCGTGTTTAGTGATGAAATATTTTCGCACAGATCACTATAGGTAGTTTCTGTTGAATTAGGAGGAATATAAATAACACCAATATAGATAAATTGATGATCGTGAGAACTAATTCGAGCTATTTGGTGATCATAAAGTTTGTGAGAGGTCGTTTCGACAAATTGACTAGGTAGCGAGTTATGTATGGCTATTAGAACACCACCACCACGGGATTGACTGGTGAAGGTATAATCTCGATCTTTCCGGTAGAGTTTCCAATTGTTGTCGAGAACTTCTTCGCTTTTGTAGGAGTCATTTAGCCACGTTTCTGTAAATACCAAAACATTATAGTGGCATGACTTTGCCTCAACGAAAAGTTTATTAAGTTTGCCACGCATACCACCACAATTGTGATAAAAAATTTTTAGGCTATTGATTTTAGAAGAAGGTGGAAAAAAATCTAGGGGAGTATTATTAGGAGCAGTAATAGTTTTTGAAGTTTGAACGCGATTTGTTGTGCCATAGACGCTTTGAAGTGGTGTGTGAGGCATAAGCTGATAAGTCTTTTTCTACTTCAGCTGGTGAGATATTAAAGCTCTCATGGTACTGAATGTAAATTTTTTAAGTTCTGCTGGTTCGGCTGGAAGCCCTTCCTGTTGTATCAATACCATAACGCTTGTTCTAGTTGAACCGTCGATACAAGTGGAGTCAGATTTATTATGTAGGTATGCCAAGTAGAGACGCACGTTATCATATAACCTCCGGTCTCTAAGCCGAGACATGACAAAGTGCCCTTCAGTGCTAGTTTCAGCGAAATTTTTTGTTAATTTGGCTATAGGTGGAAGGAGAGGATCAAGAAATGATGGTGTCATGATAGGCTTGACTACGGAAAGTGTGGTTGAAACAGGGGACTGTGTGGTTGTAAGAGGATCAGCGGTATTTATTGCTATGTGAGGCGTAATTATGGAAGAAATACTAGTAGTAGCAACGGGGGGAACAGGTGTCTTGCCTGGAGTGAAGGTTGCTGCATTCTTATTAAGGGTGATTTTTGGTAAAGAGGGATTTAGTACATTTTGCGAATAAAATTTGGATAACGAACGGATGAGTGATTGTTCTGTGGGGTAGTTGGTGGTGATAAGTTGAATGAGACACGTTTATTTTTAGGATGTGATGGCTGTGGTGGCATATTAGTCTTTAATGGATGTGAAGGATTATATTTTGAGAGGGAAAATGAGGGAAATATATTTGTTTTCAGGTTCCAATTAGGATCCTGTGAATCTGTTTTACTTATTTTAGAAGCCTGTTTATTTCTACTGGTCTAAATTCTATTACTCCTAGGCTTAGGGTGATTAGTTTTAAATTTCTTATTAGACCACTATATCCGTATGTTTCCATCTTTAAGTACTCTACGAGATCCGGTCAGGAACATCCAACTGTATTTCGTGGGTATACTCACTTTAAAGCTGCTCACTTTCTTAGCTTTTATAGAAGAAGTCTTCTGGCAATCGTGAATGTTAATGTGGTGCTTTTTGAAGTAGTTTTGTACCCAACTTTCGTTTGCCTTCAGTGGAAATCCTTTAACGAAAAGTACAGTGCTGCTTTCATCATTGCACTCTTTTAGACGTTGTATCCTTTTTTCCCATTCCGAATTGGTCCAGATTGTTCCGAAACGTTCGATTGCCGGTGGAGAAGCTGCGATAGATGAGGTGGAAGTAGGTATTATGGGAGGTGGTGTGACCGGAGCTTCCATTGAAATTTTTGAAGCTTCCAACAATTCTTCGAAGATGGAAGAGCTATCGAGATGGGAACGCTGTAGGTCGATACCTTCATTGACTCTGAGTGGTTGTTGCCTCACAACGTTTACAATCTCCTCTAGTGTGGAGCGGAAAGCACTGAGTTCGTCGCTTATGTCGCTCATTCTAGAGAATAACATATCGACTAGGGAGGAATCAAATAAGGTGTGTGGATGATCTGCTTTATTGAATGTAGTTTGCAACAAGGCATAAAGATCATACCGTATTGCAATCATATTGTCATGGAGTTGACGATCAGGTTCATAGGTTGTAATATCCTTGATCTGTTCTGCTATCTCCATGTACATTTTTTTAATGTCGGATCCAATTGCAGAACATTTGCAATCTTTGTTCGCCGTATCTCTTATTGCCTTAAGGTTTTCCGACATCGACTTAAGTTAGTTGATTTTTTAGCTGAATCTATGGCCTCGATGATTTCTTCGCCTATCTGAATGCCGCTATCGGGCCTTGTGAGCTGCTTTGTGGTTTTCTTGAAGAAGGATTTGTTTTCTAACGAAACCGCATTCAAAGAGTCACGTATGCATTTTATGGCAAGCATTACGTCGGAAAGAGATATATTCTGGCACTCGTCACAGTAGAATACGAAGTTTCTAGTTAGTTCATGTGTATACGTGAGGCATCTTCTCGATAGCCCTACACAACAATCATGAAAAGATTTCCCGCAAATACCCTTGCAGGTGATAATAGGGATTGTTTTGTCTTCAATGACACAGGTTTGGTTACCACAGGATGATTCCATTGTTATATTTTAATTTTTTTAACTTTGGCACAGATAGCTGTAATTGATTTTGTATTTTTTTTTTGGAACGCTTATGTTTGCGGTTGTGAAATTGGGTTGTTTTATAATTTTTTATTTTATTTTATTGTTAATCAATTGGGTAGCACTATTTTATTGTTTTTGCTGTTCATAGAGTTCACTGTACTTGCTTCAGTGGGTAAACTGCAGCGTTAGCACTTTATAGTTGTTTTTGTTTTTCACGTTTGCGGCACGTTTATATTTTCAGTTGTGAAATTAGGTTGTTAAGGAAGGTCAGGGAAAAAAGTAAAGTACGGTTTGACTATCGACTTACTATTGTTCTTCTGCAGAATTGGTTTACGGTCAGACTGGGGAGAATTAATTGTCCCAAATAATGATACCATAAATATGGATCTTACACTTCAGAAATAAAGAGAACATTTTTCCTATATTCGTTCGAAAATTGTGCATCATAATAAAGGTCATAGTTATGTTCCAAAATCGTTTAGTACTTGTGAATATGTTTTTGTAAAAATCAATCGTTCATCAGGACTTCAACAGCCATTTAAAGGTCATTTTAAAGTTATTTCCAGACCCGAGAAAACATTTCAAGTTCAATATGGTAATACAACAAAATCTATCTCCATTGATCATCTCAAACCAGCATACTCTAATAACAAATCAAAGATACCCAACACAACTTATTCAAATACATCCATTCAAAAGAAAGTAACTTTTAACATAGTATAAATGTTTAATTGGAGGGGGAGAATTTTTAGTGTATATAAATGTATGTATAAGTTTTTTAATTTTTAAAAATGTTGTTTGAAAAAAAAAACCAATGTATACTTCAAAAATTTCCCATTTTTAAAAATCATTATTAAAAATTTGTTGAACTAAAAAGTTGTGTAATAAAAAATATAACGAAACAAAATAGTTTAAATAAAAATTTTAAAATAAATTAAATAAAATAAATATATTAATTGTGCACCAAATGCTCATGCACAAAAAGTTTGGGTTGATATTTAATCAATAATTTGGGCGAATATTCAGATATTCAGATATTTACTTAAAAACTGATGTGCTATTATTGGCTGATGTTTTTGAACAATTTCGTGCAAGTTGTCATAAAACATATGGCTTAGACCCTGCACATTATTTCACTCTACCTGGTTATACATGAGATGCGATGCTTAAGCATACTGATATAACCCTTGAGCTATTGACTGATGTTGATATACTCATGTTTGTAGAGCGAGGTATTCGTGAAGGTCTCAATCAGTGTACTAAGAGATATGCGAAAGCCAAATAAGTACATGAGTGATTATGATGAAGCCCAACCATCTAAATTCTTGATGTATTATTATATTAACAATCAATATGGTTGGGCAAAGTCACAATTTCTCCCACACGGCGAGTTCGATTGGGTGTCAACAATTTTAATGTTGAGGCTATATCTGATGATTCCGATACTAATTATATTATTGAAGTGGATCTAGAATATCCAAGTAATATTCATGATCGCCACAAAGATCTCCCTTTTTGCCCTGAACATATATACCTCCAGGTTCAAAACTGAAAAAACTGTTGGCAACTTTGGATGATTCTGAGAGACTTGTTATACACTATCGGAATTTGAAACAGGCTTTGAAATATGGGTTAAGGTTGTCCAAAATTCACAAAATCCTGGAATTTGGACAATCCCATGGTTGAAATCCTATATCGACCTAAATACAGTTCTTCGTACGGCCGCTAAAAATAAGTTTGAAAAAACCTTTTCGAACTCATGAATAATGCGGTGTTTGGTAAAACTAAGGAAAACATTCGGAAACATAGTATTGTCAAATTGACGATGAGTTGGTTTGGTCGATATGGGGCTCAAGCCCTTAATGATAAGCCTGAATTTAAAGCCTCAACAATATTTGAGGAAAATCTAATGGCCATTGAGCTAAATAATACTGAAATATTCTTTAATAACCCTATATATGTTAGAATGTGTATTTTAGACTTGGCTAAAACAACAATTTATAATTTTCACTATGGTTATATGGCCCCCGAATTTGGCTCCAATTGCACCATTTGCTATACTGATACCGATTCTTTAATTTACGAGGTGACTTGTAATGACTTGTATGAGATTATCAAACGTGATTGTTTTATTCACTTTGATACAAGCGATTATCCTATCGAAAACGTGTGGGGTATTCCTCAAGCTAATAAAAAAGTGTTGGGTCCATGAAAGATGAGAATAATGGTCGTATTATAACTGAATTTGTTGGGCTTCGATCTAAAATATATTCAGTACGTGTAGAGGTAAAGATGCAACAAAAAAATCTAAAGGTGTTAAAAGAAGTCAAGACTAAAATAACATGTAATGATTATGTTGATTGTCTTAAAAACAATGTCGAAAAAGTTATTCAACAAATTTTGATTCAATCACGTAAACATGAAGTATGCACAATTGCACAATCCAAAATCGCATTAAGTCCACATGATGATAAACGATTTCTGATTGGTAATAGTGTTGAAACTTTACCATGGGGTCATTTTAATATTATAGATTCAACCTAAGATAAGATTTTCATTTTTAAGATTTCAATTCAAAATATAAATACTACGCAATAAATTAATATATATAATTTAATTGAAAATAAAAATATTAAAGGTTTAAATAAACTATTTATTTAAATATAAAATGAACAATTTATGATTATATGCATATTTTTAAAATTAAATAAAAAAATACTAAGCAATTTATCATAGGATACATGTAATTTTAATTGATAATAAATAAAATATATAAATGTATAAATCAACCAATTTTTGTTTTATTTATATCGATAGAGTTGAGTATGGTCATGGTTTGTATTCTCAAGGGTAAGCTTACGGTGACGCTCTCGATCGCTTGCTTAAGGGGAGTTATATACCCAGAACTTTTTTTTCAAGAAATGTTTTAGCAGTTTCTTAAAGCTTCAAGTCTCAAAAATATGTGGTGAAAATTTCAAGTCGATGTCTCAAAAAATAACAAAGCCTAGCCTAGTGAGTTAATCGCCTTTTAGAGCGCGCAGTGCTGGCCTTTATTTTCAAACGCGTTTTTCTCGAAACCATGTTTTCAAAATCGGTGACCAAGATTTCTCGAAACTCAGTGAACTTATTCTTGCATCAGCATTCTTGGCCCACGACCACGAAGTCCTCCCGGAAGACGTCTTAAAAGACCTGGTCTCCAAAGCGGCAGCAGAAAACAAGGACCTGATTATCGGGTGCGATGCTAACGCCCACCATGGGATCTGGCGAAGCTCAGATACCAACAAACGGGGTGAGTCTCTTTTTGATTACATCCTTACTACTAACCTTATCATAAGTAACGTGGGTTGTGAGCCTACCTTTATTATTAGCAATAGGCAGGAAGTTTTAGAAATTACTCTTGCCTCCGATAATATATCTAATAGAATCAAGAATTGGAGAGTTTCAAAAGAACATTCCTTCTCTGACCATAGATATATTCTTTTTGACATAGATGACGTTGCTCCGAGATCACGTAGTTTCCGTAATCTCAAGCAAGTCAACTGGGATCTCTATACAGAAACACTAATGACAGAACTTCCTAACGGACCATCTTGTCTCCCCACTTGTAAAAATTCCTTAGATAACTTAGCAGACAAACTCACTGCGTCAATGAATAAAGCTCTTGACACTGCGTGCCCGCTCAAAACACCAAAAGGAAAGAAAAAGCCACCTTGGTGGGGCACTAAACTAAAAGAGCTCCGAATGAAGAGCAGAAAACTCTTCAATAAGGCATAAGCCATTAGATCCACAGGTGCGTGGACAATCTACAAAATGGCTCTAAAAGAGTATAAAAAAGAATTACGCAAAGCTCAACGACAATCTTGGAGAATTTTTTGTGAAGAAATATCACAAACCTCCGAGGAGTCGAGACTTAGGAAAATTCTGGCATCTAGTCCACCCAACCCGAGCTTCGTGAAAAAAGAAGACGGAACCTGGACCACCAACAGTGAAGAATCTCTTAATATTTTGGTAGAAACTCACTTCCCGGGCTGTTCAAAGATAGGGAATGCTCCAACACAAGAGGTGCATTTTCCATCCGTTGACAACTCTCTACAAATAATTACACAATCGAAGCTAAAATGGGCCATAGAAAGCTTCAAACCGTTTAAGTCTCCAGGACTTGTAGGCATAGCCCCAATTGAAATTAAAAAAACTTACGACATCATAAGCCAATGGCTTATGATAATCTATCAAAGCTGTCTTGACCTAAATCACATCCCAAAACAATGGCGACACATGAAGGTAGTCTTTATACCTAAGGCAGGAAGAAGCTCGCACGTAAACCCAAAAGACCTTCGACCAATCAGTCTCTCATCTTTTCTTCTTAAAACTTTCGAGAGACTAATATACATCTACTTGAGACAAAAAATAGAAGTAAATCCTATCTCACCCGCACAACACGCCTACACCAAGGGCAAATCTGTGGAAACGGATCTCCACTCCATAGTATCTATCATTGAAAAGTCCCTTCATCAGAAGGAATATACAATGATAGCCTTCATTGACATAGAAGGTGCCTTTAACAATGTCAAGGCGGAGGCCATCACAAATGCGCTGACGGAGCTTAGGGTGTATTCTGCGCTGATAACACTTGTAAATCAAATGCTTGTAGGCAGGAATTTAAGCGCGAGTCTCGGAGCAGCATCCACGCTAAGATCTGTACCAAGGGGAACACCTCAGGGAGGAGTTCTCTCGCCTCTACTCTGGAACCTAGTGGTAAATGAACTACTGGGTAAACTAGAACGAGAGGGGTGCAGGGTGATAGACTACGCCGACGATGTTGCTATCGTCACCTCAGGTAAATATGTGCCCACCCTCCGAGATATTATGCAAAATTGTCTTAACACTCTCGTAAACTGGGTTACCGGCTGTGGACTTAGCGTTAACCCCGTTAAAACCGAGTTAGTAATATTTACCAGACAACACAACTTGCCCACTATCATTCCTCCAAAACTGGGAAATACAAGACTAAACTTCTCAGAACAAGCAAAATACCTGGATCTCATCTTAGATAGGAAACTAAATTGGAAACCCAACCTGCTCGAGAGAGCCAAAAAAGCCAATATAGCCCTATACACATGTAAGAAAGCAGTGGATAGCAAATGGGGATTACAAGCTAGGGTAACTCACTGGCTTTATACAGCTGTTATTAGGCCAATATTGTTATACGGTACTATAGTCTGGTGGCCAGCACTAAACAAACAAACACACTTCAATATACTTCGCAAAGTTCAACGGCTGTGCATCAGTGGAGCGCTAAGAACTACTCCTACTGACGTACTCGATACTATGCTCCATCTAACTCCACTAGATATCCTAACAAAACGAATAGCTGCAAACACAGCAATCCGTTTAGAAGCCACTTCCCAATGGAAAGAGGACACAATAGGACACTCTGACACCAGGAAACTCACTCCTCAAATACCCAAGAACATCACTCAAAAACTATTATGCCACAAAAAGTTTGATGTATCAATCCCCTCCAGATACGAATGGGAGATTGGAAGCCCTCCACCAAACAATGCCACTAGAATATACACTGATGGATCAAAACTAGATGGCAAAGTAGGGGGAGGAGTCTACTCTGAATCCCTAAACATTAACCATGCCTTTAGGCTCCCCGACCACTGCAGTGTCTTCCAAGCGGAAGTCACTGCCATACATGAAGCCGTTACTTGGCTTCAGATGAACGAAATATTAGCAAAAGATATTTGCATTCTATCTGATAGTCAAGCCGCTTTAAAAGCCCTGGAATCTGTTGAAATAACATCAAAAACAGTCCTAAGTTGCCGGATCTCTAAATGAGATGGCAGAGCAGCTGAATATATTCCTATGCTGGATCCCCGGACATAGAGACTTCCAAGGTAACTGCAAAGTAGACGAACTCGCTAGAAACGGTACCATCAAACCCCTATCGACAGATAAGGAACAAATTGGAATACCTCTCGCAACATGTAAGCTACTGATAAATGAGCTATCCCTTGAAAACACCAATATCAGGTGGTCAACGGGTAGTACATGCAGTATAACGCGTCAAGTTTGGCCAACACTGAACTTAAGACGCTCAAAAGAACTAATATCCCTTAGGACACTGCCTGATTGGAAACCATGTCCGAAGACTGAATATTCCCCATAACGACTTCTGCAGAAGCTGCAGAGATGAGGAGGAGGTTGAATCCACAACACACCTTCTCTGCACATGCCCAGCGCTGGCCAGAAAGCGCCATATCTTCCTAGGTAACTGGTTCTACAGTGACCTAGACGAACTCTCAAAAACTGCGGTCTACCGAATACAAAGCTTCATAAATAGCTCCAACTGGTATCACAACGGGCCAAACTGGCCTAAGTGTGTCTCATAGGAGACAGCCACGTCAACCTTACCTTACCTAACCTATTTCTCACATATTAAAAATCATAACTTTTTAATAACAAATCGTTTAAGTTTGAACATTAAATATTTTTTGGACTCACTTTTGCTGATAAGGGTTAAATTTTTAGAAAAATTTACACTATACAAAATATTTTTCGGTAAGGAACAAGTTTATATCATTAAATAGATTAAAAAAAATAAACGAAGCAGATTTTTTAAACGTTTCCTTTTTTGCGTAGTCATCTTTGTTCAAAAAAGTGGCCACCTCTTTCAATAAAAACATTTCAAGAGCGCCAAACGGTGGTAAAAAAAAAAAATTCAAGGAAAATTTTAAGCCACCGTGGAACTTTTGGCCGATGTGACAAAGAACGCCCCCATACATACAAATTTTTTTTTTGATAAAATGTGATTTTTTTTTTGTTTTTGTCAAAATTACAGTTATTTTTATTATAATTGCTATTATGTTTTATTTAAAAATTTATCCAAATTGGTTAAAAAATTTTTCTCAGATTCATAGACGATTATTTATTAAGGACTTTATGTGTCACGGTGTATTAACAGTAAGTTTTTTTTTTATTTAAAAAATACTGCTAATGAAAATTTGAGAGTAGGGGAGGATGCTCACCAACTGAACACAATTTTTTTTGGAGGCCATAACTTTGGTTTAAAACATAGTTTTTCAACACTCTTGGTTTCGTTTAAAAGCTGAGTTCCATAGCTAACAAGAATTTTAAATGGAATTTAAAATTTCCGAAAAATACAATTTTGGCAGTCGATCTAGCAAGTCTAGGAAATCGACCCCCGAAAAAATCGGCACAGCTACTGAACACCTAAAATAAACTGCTGTAAAAATTAGAAAATGAAGTAAAAACACTAGCTTTTGAGCGATTATGAAAAGTTTATTCTTTCAATGGTTCACAGTGACTTACTAAACTTAAAACAATAGAGTGGTTTAGGATCGATTTTAACTTTGATAGCTGCAGCCATCGCATCAGAATGTATATTCGTTCTGCTTTTAACTTTTTTTCGGCGACGGAATTCTGAAATTTTACCTGAACGTGGACGAAAGTCACGAAAATATCAATTAAATGTAAAAGAAAAACTTTAGGATGATTCCAAAAACCATTTGTAATTATATAAATAACAATTTTATGCTTTATGTCTGAAAATCTGTTCAGTAGGTGGGCAGTGACGCTATCATACCATGATGCAAAATATTTTTTTACCATTTTACAATATTGTTCGAGTGCTCGTCGAATTGCAAAAAATAAATATAAAACTATGAATTCCACTTATAATCACCTTTTTTAATCGAAAAAAAACACATAAAAATTCACTAAATAGAGATGAGCTATTTTTGATCAGCTTCATTTAATTCGAATATTTTATTTCTCAAAGGCCGCAAGGCTAAATCAGCCCGCGAGTTACGTACTCTGTATCAAACTCCACCAATGACCCACACAAAGCTACGAATGTTGATGAAATAATCAAAAGCTATATGGTAACTGGATCCCGGCATACAAAAATTAAAAGTCAACGATCTTGATTGCTTCATAAAATAAAGCATAAACGAAATTACGTTGCATTATTTTATGAAGAAATCAATGACCGGTTAAAGTCAACGTACTTTTGTGAACAGAAATTCACAAGAGTTCTTTAACATAGTTTTAGTTATTATTATTTTGCATTAATTGAAGCCATTAAGACGGCATTATTAATATTAAGAAAACAGTCTTAAGATTCATTTGCAATAAAGAACAACCGAAAACTTAAGTTATCCGTGTTTCTTTTAACCGAAAACTATAACTCGCGCGTGCAACTCAATGATTTATCAAAAGTGAACATTCAATGAGATGTTAGTGCGACACTATACATTTTGGCGTTGTCACCTATAGAGACGTCAGAACTGACAGTGTTCAGAAGGTGGGCCTGTTTAGCAGGTGGGTATCCTCCCCTATAAGTATTTAATTTTAATATGAGGAAATCGCTCCTCTAATTTTATTACTAGCTTATTAGTAGCTTAATCTTTGACAGCGCAGTCCAAATTTATAATACTCATTTATAATGCTTTTACACTGATTCAAACAATTCCACATACAGCAGTTCATTTTCCATTTTAAACTATATTTTTAAAAAAAAATGTTTTAAATATCGAAAACTTTTATTAATATTTATTGGATGGTATATTACATTAAAAAAACAATTTATAACATTTTCTGAAAATTACACTTCATTTATGAAAATTATTTAAAATAGTAATCTAATAAACTTGAACTCAAAAAATTGTACATACATTGCTTAAATATCTTAGTTTAAGTATTTTTATTAAGAACTTAATAGCTAGTATGGTGTCCATTTGCAATAATGACCTCTCGTAAACGGCGTTTCATCAATTCCACCAATTTGGATATATCGTCGGGCGATATTTTATTCCACTCCTCTAGGATAACTGTTTTAAGCTGGTCTCGGTTGGTTATCTCATGCTGTCGTACTTTACGCTCGAGCAAATCCCAAAGATGCTCAATAAGATTAAGGTCCGGTGATTGAGGGGGACGTGGAAGTGTCGATTTGCAGTTGTAGACAAGCCAAGTTTTGATTAGTAGTGAATTATGCTTGGGGTCATTACCCTGCAAGACAAGTACTGGTTAAATGATTCGTTATTTAACCAATAGTGCTGTTGGAAATTTCGGTTAGTCTGTAGAACAAAGTTTTTATCAGTTTGTTAAGGGCAATGTGAAAAATCTAACCGAAACTCATGTATAAGTGTGATTTCATATCTCTTTCTTACGCAAGTGTTTCAATTTCTTGCCGAACGCAGCTGCTCTGCTCACACTAACAACAAATTCCGTAAAGAATTTCATAACAAACTCAGCTGTGTACTTAACTACGCAGTTAGCGTCTCGCAAAACCTTTCCACCATAGTGTAGTGGTTAGAGCGCTGGCTTTTAATGCAAACATGCGCGGGTTCAAACCCTTCACCAAATAAAGCCAAATTTTTTTCTTGTAATTTTGTTTAGAAATGTTTTTTTTTCTTTTTTTATTAATGGGTAGTATTTACAAAAGATAAATTTTAGTAAAATATTTAAAGAAAATAAAAAACAAAGCCCCAGAATAACGCTGTTATTTTCTATTCTAGCAAGGAAATCTTGTTTTTCTTTACAAAGAATGATGTGTTTTATTTGTCTATTTTTAATCACTTTTCACTTTTGAGCTATATATTTTATTAAATAAACACAATTGAAAATCTTTAAGCCTCGTGCGATATTTGAACTTCGGTCCTCTGTCATATAAGTTCCATATTCTACCCACTGCGCCACGGCCACTATCATTTAATTTGGTTATTTTAGGATATTATTTATTGCGTGACTTACACTTTCACCTTTTAAAGTTTTTTTCACACCCTCAGCTTGTTTGCTGCGTAATTTAATGTTTATATTGTTGTCTCATTCTGACAAAATTGACAAGAGTGAAATAACTGAGAATGTATTAGTTTTTGCTGCAAATGTTGTGATTGTGTTGGAGTTTCAGTTAGGCATGTCTTGCAGGGTATCTTGGACCAGCATGAAATCAAGACCGAGTTCTAATTTTTCAGCACTGGCTCTTAGCTAATTTTTTAAAATTGATAAATATTGAAATTTGTCCATTGTAGTTTCAACGAAAGCTAAGTTTCCAACGCCGTTAGCTGCCATGTCACCCCATACCATAACATTTCCACCTCCATGTTTTACGGTTGGCGTTAAATTTTCTTTATTAAGAGAAGTATTAGGTCATCACCAAACGAAACGACGTCTATCTGAGCCAAAAATATTAAATTTGCTTTCATCAACAAAAAAAACTTTTATCCAGAACTCTTCAGGCTTACTTATATATTCTTTTGCATATGCTAAGCGTTTAAGAGCATTATTTTTAGATATAAACGGTTTCTTGTGGGACAAGCAACCTTTGTAACCATGTGAATGTAAACAATTTCTTATTGTTTGCGGATTAACGGATGTACCTCCATGTTCTGCAAGGCTTGTCGAAATTTTTGGGGCACCAATTTTCGGGTCCACTTTTACCATTCGTTCAATTAATCGCTCCTCTCGTATCGACAATATTTTTTTCCTACCTTAAACCTTATTTCGTTTAAAATTGTTTACAACAGATTGAATTGTTGAACGAGGTCTACCAACAATTTTATTTATTTCTGAATAACTTTTTCCTTCATTTTTTAACTTAACGATTAATTTTTTTACGACTATAGGCACTTTTTTGTGAGTTCAATTCATTTTTAAAAAATTTTAATAATCTTTCGTAGAAAGCTTTTAAGTACGACTAATTCCTTTCACAAAATGGAATTCCGTTATTAATTTGGCGTAACAGTTAAAATGTTGACATTTAATCGAGCTTTTTACCAATATGATGTAAGTGTATGTGCAATTAATTGAGTTGCAATTATGGGGATAGCCGCTTTCATGAATTTTCGTATTATTGAACTCAATGGCCCTTAGTAATAAAGAAATTCTAAGTCGAATTTATCTTAAACTCGACTTTAACGTTCAATTGGTAGTAATGATAACAAAAAGTCACTTCTAATTTAGAAAACATATAGTTGTGGCTCGCCGGCTTCTAAGTCAATTTTAAAGTGACATTTGAAATTATTGCCGTGAATATGGACGATGGAAGAATATTTATGGATGTAGAAATAATAAATGTTTTAGAGCTTAAGGAAACAAAAGAAGCAACTTACTTTTATAGCGGCTTCCATTTGTTTTGCTTGATGTATGCAAAAATTATTAATAAATAAAATCAGCTGTCAAAAGCAAACAGAACAAAGTGTACGTACCCTTCAGTTCACAGTAGAAGCACTGAAGTTGACTTTTGTTAGATTTGTTTTATTACTTTGAAACCTAAAAAGTAGCGTAGAATCACCTAACTTTAGTTTAGAAGCGAGTTTTTACGTTTCTATTACTAAGGGACAATAAGTTACTTGTTTTTGTTTTTAATATCATTACTCATGAATAACTAAAAAATATGAAACATGCTTATTCAATATATGTACATTATTTTAGAAAATACAATGGCTTGAATAAAAAATTATCTACTGTATGTGCAAATTTTTGATGCAATGTATATTTATAATTTGACATTTTGTTATCTATGTGCAAAACTAGCAAGCAGCAATCAATTTGCATGTAGTATTATTTTTCCAAAATTAAAATAAACAATCCGTTGTTAATTATATTATTATACACTTATATTAAGGGTACTCATCCTCAATCTACATCATAATAATAACTAATTGCCCAATATATAAGTGTGCCACTTTGCATGAATACCATTTTTATATTATTTATAATATAAACTAAAACTAAATAACTAAAAAATGCAACAATTTAAATAACATAGTATACTTAATTTAATAATATAAAAATATACTTTAAAATCATGCTAATTTAAAAAATTTTATTATTTTAAAAAAAAAAATGTATCAATTTCAAATTCACACGATAATCCTATGAAAATCTTAGTTTTCCATCGAAATCCAAGAAAGCCCACATATTAGCATTTCTCAACGAAAATGCAATGCTTCATTGGCGTGGAATATCAAACGCACGAGCTAGTAGCAAATTTCTCTACTCATTGCGCTGATCGTACTTTACCGCTACAATTTATTTTTACAAAGTCGATGCAAAGTATGAGATCGTATTTACACCCTTATTATGAATTCATACGATACACGATAAACGCCTTTATTCTCTTGTGCGGTATTACGAAATAACGTTTATCGTATTAAATCCGAAAGCTAGCGTTTATCGTAAAAATTTGGTATTACGATACGTATCGGATCAGCGGCTCACTTTTCTCGGCCGATAGTTGAAATTATATGTAATTTTTTTTCATGTTTTTTTTTCAAAATATGTAAATATTGAAGTGATAAAAATTAGTTTTTAAACAGGATTTGAACAAAATTATTTTTAGTTTTAGAATTCCAGATGTTTTCCCTTAACTCAAACTAAAATGTTAACAAAAATCACTGTCATTCACAATAGTCTATCTACGATCGTATGAAAACGATAATACGAGGTAGATTTTTACGATACGCTTGCAAGCGTCTTTCGTATGTCGTATGTCGTATGAAAATCAATAATAGGGGTAATAGTGTTACTTCATAAGAACTCGTTGTTTCTAGTCTAGCTGTCAACGCAGGACCGAACTAACGCAGTATTGCGTTTTAGCTTTTATACACAATTTGAAACAGCACTACAAAAAAAGAATTTGAAGAAAATTTAGATTTCGAAGAAAACATAACATTGTCAATTTCATTACTTGATGTAATAAGAGAAGTAAGCAAATCTTGGAAAGATGTGAAAGCTCAAACAATTTTAATATTTTTTAAAAAAGCAGGTTTTGTAAAAGGTAGTGGATATGGTCCTGGAATCTTCTGATGATGAGCCCCTAGCGAGTTTATCAAATTTTACACAACGGGATGAAAATATTTCATTGCTTACATTATTTTTGTAGCAGGTGTTTGTAGCAAAATATAAATATGTTTTTTTTAATATTTTAGTTTAAATGGTAATTAAATTGATAAACTCTGTCCAGGAATAAAAAGAAGCAGTCAAAACCTTTCCAATGATATATTCGCAACGAGGATAGCATAATAAATAATGAAGTTATTTGAGTTTAAGTGAAAATAATATAAAAAAAGATCAAAAAAATGCATGAAAATCAGCATTATCTTTGGTTCAACGGCAAATATTTTAAATTTTTTGATGCAGTTTGGAAGAACTTTTTTGGTACTATTAATTTTGTACGTTTTTTCTTTCTTTACAACCACACCAGCCGAAATTTTTACGAAAAACATGATTTTTGGAGGTAATTTCAAAATGGTTTAGCTCACTGGTGGTTAACGTGACAGCCAAAATATTTTGGAAATCGTCATAAAATAGATCGAGTTTAATTTTTAGTTGGTGGCAATGGTAACTTTTTTTTTTGAGGCACCCTATTATACATAAATACATGCTTAAATATACTAGTGCGCCGCACAAGCATATAAAAATATCTTGCAAGCCATCTACCATTATTCAAGTACTTCGTCTCTGTCGTCATCACATTTCAAAACGTGTAGTTTTAAACTCAGATTTGCACTTAAATTCAGTATCTAAGAAAACTCAAGTATAGTCCTAGCTGAAGTAGAACATAGAAATGAATATGCGCTACACCTATGCACCTTTTGTTTTGATTTTTTTTTTATTGCTTTAATATCTGCCAACACCAATACATGTACGCCGCAAAAACCGTTTTTTTTTTGCCTATCTTGCTTCGTTATCAAAATATGGCGTTATTTCTAATTTTTAACCGACTTCAAAAAGGAGATGGTTCTCAAGTTCGTTGGTTTGTCCGCTTTTTTTTTAATGTATGTACATCGATAACTCCTAAAGCACTTGCCCGATTTCCGTAATTTTTTGTCAACAGATAGATACCATGAACGCGGAGGTCCTTTTTTTAAGGTTATCATCTCATCCTACCCTTCTATTTGTACGTCTCCAACCTCGAGACCTCCTTTAGAAAATCCAAATCCAGTGTTATTTTTGGCTTATCTTGCTTCGTTTTCATGATTTGGGGTCATTCCTAATTTTTTAAGGTTATCATATCATCCGACCCCTCTACTTGTACGTCTCGACTCTCGAGACCTCCTTTAACAAAACCAAATATGGTGTTATTTATCTATGATTTGATTTTATTTATTTATGTATTTATAATTTATATTTTGTAAATAAATTTACAAAATATGCCTCAAGGTGCTGGGCTACAAAGCCAATTTTATTTTATTTTTTTTGCACCGAACATACAATATTTATTTGTATAAACTATATTTTTTTATATATTTCGTTAAGATATAAATAATGTTTTGCCAAAGCTTCAGTGATTATATTGATGGTATCTTTTTTGCTACAATCTAGTGCCATATTAGTAGGAATGTTGGTTTTAGAACTTGGACAGTCGTGTAAAATATGTTCTACTGAAAGAATGATAGAGCAGTGGACGCATTCTCGTGGGCTAGTTTGGTTGTAATAATGCTGGAAACTAAAAATTGTGGTACCGACTCTCATACGAGCAATTTTTATGCATTCACAGTATTATATCTGTGTGTTTTTGTTGATTTATTGTGTGTTTGTAGAAATGAGGTCGATGCGTTCCATAAGAATTGAACAAGTTCTGCTTGGATAGCTTTGTTGAGATTGGTAATAATCGAGGGTAAGCAAGGTATTTTTTATATATATACGTTAACAATAAGAAACTGTCGACCATGCATTTTCCCACATTTTCCCACGAAATGCATATAAGCACCAAAATCAAGGATCAGTCGACGCCGGCAGCAGCAGAAACGATGGCAACAACAACAATAATGATAAGATAAATTAGGCTTCGTTTATAATTAAGAAATAGAATTAAGACAGTCTTGTATTATGTTTGAATGAACAAAGTTTATTTTTTTAACCTCTAACCGAACTAAATAAATTAATTAGCGCCCGAGCAGGGACCATGGAATTGTAGTGAAGTTCACAAGTTTTTTAAATCTTTATTTCGCGTCTAATCAAAAGACCTAAGAATCCTTTTGTGAACAATAATAAAACAATAATAAAAAAATATATAATAATAAACAGTGCACAGCGTAAAAATCCTTAGAAACTTTTTTACGGATAAATCTGTCCAGAAGCCCGAATTACCCATCAGGTCTAAAAAACCAGTAGGACAAAAAGGAAGAATTCAATGGAGCAAATCAACACTACAATCAACTATAATCGCGATAATATTGTAAGCTAAAATATAAGATATTTTTAAGAAAAAGTGAAGTAAAAAATTCAAAACAATGGATTATATTAAAAAAAAAAATAATAAATAAATATTTTAATTTTGATTATAAAATCGAAGTCATTTGAAAAATAAATATTCAAGTAAAATAATAAATAACTGGCCATTTCAGCCCTTGAAAGGACTTTGACCTAGCTTTTTATGATTAATTGTGTTGTGCGTGTTATTAAGTCTGTGCACAATTGACCGAGAACCGGACCTACAGGTTTAATGCCGACTCCGAACGGCGATGAACGGAATATGTTCTCGTTCTCAAGAAGCTTTCCTTGCATTTTGATAACTCTCTGAGGTTTGCCATTGTATTCAAATAGTTATTAAATTAAAGGTTATTTATTCCTCTTAGTAAAAGAAAACGAAAAAAAAAAAACAAAAATGCCAAACGACAATGACATAGGTGACCTTGCCGCTCGATAAGCAAAATTGCTCGCTTAATTCCACAGCAATTCCACCTACTACTGATATCTTACCGAACATGAACCGGACTTTTTCAGCAAATTTTACAAAACTAGTTAGACAGTTAATATCAGAAGTTTTGAGTCAGCCGAGAAACAATTCGGTCGATGAACCAGATGCGGACGAGACGATAAGCATATCCAATAACAACCTAGGGGGGATGGAAAAAATCCCTGATTTTGTGAAAAGTTTAAGAGAATTTTCTGGTAACCCAGGAAAGTTTAGTTCTTTCAAGAAAAGTGTAGACAGAATTCTTCAAATTTATGAACCGCAACGAGGTACACCGAAGTATTTTGGAATACTCAGTGTTATAATAAATAAAATCGTAGGGCAAGCTGATATAGCACTCGAATCTTATAACACACCGTTAAATTAGAAAAAATTTCAAAGTGTGTCGTACTGCATTACGCGGACAAACGAGATTTAGGCACCCTCGAATACCAACTTACAACATTAGTCCAAAACAACTGCACAATTCCAGAATTCTATCAACAAGTGTATCAACACTTATCACTCATCCTTAATAAATTAGGATGTATGGACCTGTCAAATGACTCACTAAATATCATGAAGCACACTTAAAGACAAAAAGCGTTGGACACATTTATAAGAGGTTTCAGAGGCGATCTCCACAGACTACTCAGTATGAGAGAACCAACACACCTTCCACAGGCACTACACCTATGCCTTAAACTAGAAAACATTAATTTTAGAACTCATACAAATAATAGACAATAGATAATAATCATACAAATAGACAAAATAATAATTTTATGCCATCCAATCTCCCTCTAAGACAAAAAATAGCATCTCGTATGCAATTCTTTCCAGAATTAGCCTACATACCGAACCCCCAACCGAGACAAAATGTGTTTATGCTAAGACCACAAAACTTTACTCAAAATCCACAACAAAACTTTAGTACTCCTAATTTTGCATACCGAAATCAGTGGACTCATGCAAATACTAGGAATTTATTTATTTATTCACCAAGCAAGGTATCCTTAATTTAACTTAAATTCAACTTAAATTACATAAAAGGGAAAGGGAGCAAGGTTTAGGGCAATGAGGCAAGATTTTGGGGATGTTTGAAGACTTGTTAGCCTATGTAAGCTTTTTATTTTTATTAATTTTTATTTTTTTTTTTTATTTTTTTTTTTGTTTTTTTTTTGTTGTTTTTTTATGTTCAGTGATAACCCACCCCTCATATAGGGGGGAGAGGGGTATTGTAGTGAAGAATAATGGTATTAGGGCGGAAATAGGGACTTGGAAAGATTTTTCTTAAAGGTTAATTTGGACATTGAAGGTAAATAGTACTCCCTGATGTTATTGAATTCCCTACAGCATCTATTTATCGGCTCATTACTTGCGTAGATAGTGTGATGCTGATATTCATTTAAAAGTCTTGTATGCCTTGTTCGCCTTATTGGTTCATTCATATTTATTTTATTTGATATATTTTCGCTGTTAACAACACCGTTGATAACATCGAAGGTAAAACATGAGCTAAGCAATGTTCTTCTTGATGAAAGGGGCATTAGATTAAGAAGGCTAAGCCTATGTTCATAGGGTGGCAAGATATTGTAATCGAAAGGGTTAAACGTGTCCCTAAGTGCAAAAAGCAAAAATTGTTTTTGGATAGATTCTAGTCTCTCACTGTGTGATTCAAACGAAGGATTCCATATAATGCAGCCATATTCAAGAAGAGGACGGACTAATGTACGGTATAATGTCTTAGTGACCCATACATTTTTGAATTCTCTGGCACGTCGCTTTATAAAACCGAGTTGCTTACTGGCCCGAGACACAATTTTATCGTAATGTAGATTGAATCGCAACTTATTGTCCAATACTACTCCAAGATCAACGATATGATTGACTCTATTAATTTCAGTACTATTGAGAAAGTAATTGTTACTCGCTACTACATTTTTACGGGAGAAGGTTATTACGTAGCATTTATTGACATTGATAAAGCTTATTTTGATTGCACCAGTGCTGTAGAGATAACAGTTTCAACTGTAAGTGGGTTACATCTGTTTCCGATTTAATAACTTGGCACATTTTTAGGTCGTCTGCATACATTAGATATGGGATATCGCGTAGTTTATCAGATAGGTCTGAGATAAAAATATTAAAGAGGAGTGGACCAAGGTGACTACCTTGTGGTACGCCGGATGTGACCAAAATCTGTTTAGATAAGGTGCCTTGAAACTTTACGAATTGGGACCTGCCATGCAGATAGCACTTCAGCCAGTTGAGCAATGATCCTGAGATACCAAACTTTTCAATTTTGGAAGCTAAAATATCATGATCAACACCGTCAAAGGCTTTACTGAAGTCAGTGTAGACTGCATCTATTTGATGTCCTTTTTCCATTTTATTTAAAACATCAGAGATCATAGTTATAAGATTTGTGGTAGTTGATCTTCCTTTACGGAAACCATGTTGCTGTTCATTAAGTAGAGGATTTATAATACTTGTAAGTTTTTCACATATAATTTTTTCAGTTTTGGGATAGCCGATAATAAAGCAATACCCCTATAATTTTCAACCGATCTTTTGTCGCCATTTTTATATATCGGTGTGAGGTGTGATGTTTTCCAATACGATGGAAAAGCTCCATGGGACAGAGATTTATTGAAGATTATATATAAGGGTATGGTCAGTGAGTCTAAACATTGGACTAGAAAGCATAGGGGTATAAGGTCCGGGCCTGGTCCTTTATTTGGATCAAGTTCCTTAATTGCTTTGGATATCTCTTCTCGCGTAAGTTGAATATGACTAATTTTAGGTGGTATATTTGAATAGAGAGGGGTATTGTTAGTGTTGTTTATTCGTACACAGAAAACCTCTTTCAAATGGTCTGCGTATAGATTGCAAGTCTCTTGTATATTTGAAGAAATAACGTTACCTTTAAACATGGATGTAGGATATCCGTCAGACTTACGCTTAACGTTCACGTAGTCAAAAAATTTTTTGGGTTCTTCAACAATTCTTTCACCAATAAGATTGATATAAAATTGGTAAGCTTCTTTTGATTTAATAGAGAAAATTTTAGCCAACTCCTCATATCTCATCTTCACTTCTTCGCTTACAGTTGATGCAGTTTTCATGATTTTGTATAACTTATTTCTTTGATTTCTTAGTTCCGATAGTTTATTTTTTTTCATTATTTTTGGGACATGTCTATCAATAATTGTAAGCACACGTTGATAGAAGAGTGAAACTGCATTTTCGAGACCCAACGCTGATAAATCACTCCAGTCGAAAATATTAAGACCGATTTTAATGCTATCGTAATCAGCATTGAGAAAATCATATATAATTGAGTTATTAAATGAGTGGGTAAATGTTATATTTTCGGTGAACAGTTCTATAGTTACGGCTGTGTGGTGCATACTGTTAGAGAATAAGTGTTCAGCTTCGCTAGTTGGAGCAACGTTTATTTCATAATAGGCATTAGTGAAAACTAAGTCTAGCCATCTTCCATTCTGGTTTGGAGTCCTATTTACTTGCTGTAAGTCGTTGCCATATAAAGTACTAATTAAAGTAAAATCAATCGAGTTAGAGAGGTCTACCGGGAGAAGATAGTTTTCATTTTCATCAATGACAAAGGAAATATTTGGTCGGTTAAAATCGCCAAAGATAACAAGTGTATCTTCTTCATTCATGGACGTGGTTATTGATGAAATGGTCTCACATAACTCACTGTATGTAGATTCGATAGAATTGGGAGGAATATAGACAACACCCATATAAATATATTGATTATTAAGTGAACAGACTCTGATTATTTGGTGTTCATAAAGTTTGTGGGAGGTGGTTTCTTGACTTGAAAGGGAGTTGTGTGTTGCGATTAAAACCCCCCCTCCACGGGAATGACCAGTGTGGGAGTAATCTCTATCATTTCGGTAGACTGTCCAATTGAGGTCGAGAATTTCTTCATTTTTTAATGAATCATTTAGCCAGGTTTCCGTGACAACTATAACATTGAAGAGGCATGATTTTGCGTCAATAAAAAGTTTATTTAATTTGCCTCGCATACCACCACAATTGTAGTAAAATATTTTTATGGAATTCCTTGCGGGGGCAGATTGGCACGGATCTTTGGGTCCTACTTGTGGAATCTTGTTAGGAGCAATAGTAGTTTTTGAAATGACCGAGTTGACCGAGTTTTGTTCAGATGCCAAAGACGCTTTGATGTGGTATGAGAGGCAAATGCTGACAAATCAATCTCAACTTCCTTTGGAGAGATATTGAAGCTATCATGAAATCTAATGAAGATTTTCTTAAGTTCGATTGGATAAGTCGGAAGGCCTTCTTGCTGTATAGCAACTATAACACTTGTTTTTGTAGATCCATCGATGCATATCGAATCAGATTTATCGTTCAGATATGCTAGGTATAGGCGTACATTTTCATACAACCTTCGGTCTCTAAGACGAGACATTACAAAACAGCCTTCAGTACTTGTTTCCGCGAGAATTTTTGTTAATTGAGCCGTAGGAGGAAGAAGAGGATCAAGAAAGGTAGGGGATATATTATCAGAAGTTGGTGTTGTGGTAGGCTCAACTAGAGAAGTTGTAGTTGCGGGAGTATAAGAGGGATTTGATTCTTTGTTTGGGGTGAAGGATGCTGCTTTTATGTTGAGAGTACTTTTTTGTATGCCGGTTGACTGAGATTTTGAAGGATTAAGAATATGGGATCGGATAAAGTTCGGATTGGACCTGGGAGGAGGGTATTTTTCCTGAAGATTGATGATTTGGGGTGAAACTTGTTGAAGGTGAGAGATTAATGAGACGCGCTTATGTTTAGGATATGTTGAGTTAGAGGAGTTTCTTGGGATCGGTTTAGGAATGTCAGATGGATGTAAAGATTTATGTTTGTAGGAGGAAAAAGCAGGGAAGATGTTAGTTTTAAAGGACCAATTAGAATCAGGGGTGTGTTTATTAGGGATTCTGGAAGTTGGTTTAACAATTTTTTTATCAATAGGCTTATTGTTAAGTTTTTTCTGCTTCCTTTCTGGTTTTTCGGACCACTCAGTTATGCATATGTTTCCATTTCGCATAATCCCACCAGGACGATTCAAAAACATTCATGTGTATTTAGTGGGTATACTTAATTTGAAACTACTGTATTTGGCGTATTTGGAAGACTTCTTCTGGCAATCATGAATGTTAATATTGTATTTTTTAAAATAGTTTTGCACCCATGACTTATTTGCATTAAAGGGGAACCTTTGATAAAAAGTACAGTTTTGCCCTTTAGGTTTCCACTACTTAGCCTATGGATCCTACTTTCCCATTCTGATTTGGTCCATGATGTTCCAAAACGCTCAATTAGCTGACGAGGAGCTGCAACGGGAACTATGGTGGCATCAGGGAGGCATTCAGATGGAGCGTCTGCAGTAACTGAGGGTGTTGTAAATAGGAGGAGGTTCAAGTGAAGGTGATTTCATTGATGCATCTATTATTTCATCAAAAATGGAAGAGGAGTTTTCGTGTTGAGAAGATCGTGATAATTCAGCAATGTCATCGATTCTATTTGTTGGCTGTCTTAAAACATCTACGATTTCCTCTAGTGTTGCACGAAAAACACCAAGTTCATCACTGATGTCATTCATCTTGTGAATCAATATTTCGACGATATAATCAGGCTGCTGGGGAGACTGTGGTGGTATGTTGGACGCTGACTGGAGCATAATATCCAAATCGTTACGAATAGCATTCAGATTATCGTTTAGTTGTTGGTTTGGTTCAATAATTGCCCCCCAAACCACAACCAAAAGTGGAACCGATGGACGTTGATAGATCCATTCAATCAAGAATGGCTAATTATCAAAATAGACAAAATTTTATGCCCCAAAATTTTAAATTCCAAAACAACTCAAATTTCCAACCACAAAACAATCAAAATTCATTTCGACCACAGCCGCAGAAAAGACATAACGGTTCTTACCAACAACATCAAGTTCCGAATAAATTCCAAAGAACATATTATACCGACACACAACAGTTTAATAATGACGACTATAACTTCCAAGAAGAGAACGAAAATTACAACTTTGACCAAACTTCCATAGACTATAATCAACCAAACCATGATGAGCAAATTGAACATCTAGATGAGCCACGTTTTTTAGTTTAAAACACTCTTCGTTGTCATATTACGAATTAAAACCGAAGGGTGGAAAATTATTAAAATTTCTTTTAGATACGAGTTCAAATAAAAACTACATCAAAGAATGCTACATTAAAAATCCAATTCAGAATCAAAAACCATTTTTTGCAAATTCAATAACAGGAAAAACTAAAAAAACGCTTCATGCATTGATCGATATTTTAGGACCAAATTTTGAAAAAATTAAATTGGTCATACTCCCAGGATTAAACACTTTTTATGGTATAATAGGCAACGATACCATGAAAGAATTAAAAGCAACAATTCACTCTGAATAATTTCTTTACTCATAAGGATAAATACAAATTTACTTTTAAACAATTAAATATTAAAGCCGTCAATAATATTGATATTCGAACCTCTCACCTTACAGATGAACAAGAGAACAGATTGACACATTTAATAAACTTATTTCCAAATCTTTTCTCCGAACCAAATGAAAAACTTACCTTTACAACAAACGTTAAAGGAACTACCTACACCAGAGACCCCAATTTATACAAGACCATACCCATATCCAAGAGCTCTGAAAGATGCAGTCGAAAAGCAAATAAATGAGCTTCTTGAAAATAACACCATTCGACCTTCCAGATCCCCCTACAATTCACCAATTATAATAGTTGAAAAAAAATTAGATGCATCAGGAATAAAAAAATACAGAATGGTTATGGACTATAGAAAACTAAATTCTGTAACCATTGCTGACAAATACCCAATACCGGACATTAACGATGGCCACCAAATACCACTTAGAGAGCAAGATATCGGAAAGACTGCATTTTCGATCAACAATGGAAAGTACGAGTATACTCGACTACCATTTGGTCTTAAGAATGCACCTTAAATTTTCCAAAGAGCATTAGATGACATTCTTATAGAAGCCTCAGAAGCTACGACTTTTTATACGACTTGTCATAGTCGGGTGTGAGGCCAAGTCGTATAAGAAACTCAAGTCGTATACCCAGGTCGTATGAAAATCAAAATAATTTGATTTTTTCTCAATTCGAAGTAAAAGTCTGAGTGTGTGAGGGAAAAATTACTGTTTTTGGTGCAAAATTACTGTGAATTGGAACAAAAATTACTGTGGAATTACTGTATAACTAAAACGAATAAAAAATCAATAAAAACGCAAATATTTATATAATTGTTTTATTATATCGGCTGTATTCATAAAAAATTGTAAACCTCTTATGAAGCCTTCATAAAAAAAAATTAAAAACATTATTCATAAACGTTAATAGCGTTAAAAATATCTTTAAAATGCTATAAATGAGATAATTCTAAAAAATGTTTAAAACTTAAATAAACCCCTTTGAATTGTATTTTAGTTCTCATCTGTCAAAAATATATAAAATTAATTCAAAATATATCAAAAATAAACAAAAAGTCAAAAAATGTTTGTTTATTTTTAAAATTGGCTTAACATGCTATAAACTCCTCACAAAGCATTTCTAAAATTATTTGCTCTCATTTGAACACAAAAATTGTCTAAAATTATCAAAATAATTGATAATATAACATTTGCAAAATATGTAAAAAGAAAATTGGAAATATATGACAAGAAAATTTGTCAAAACATTTAAAAATATTTACGAAAAACACAATTAAATTACAATTTTTCTATGCAGAGGGTAGCTTCGAAAAACTTTTGATGTATTTTAACATAAAATTAAAAAATGTTGACGAAATTGTGACAAATAAATATAAATCATCATATATCATCAATATAAAGTCATTGAATTTATCTAATACACAAACCATTATGTACACTCATTCCACTTCAAATCGAAAGTGTTTCTATTTTAACTACAAAAGCCGCTACAACATGTTTATGAATAAAAAAATTTTAAAAGACTTTCTAACATTAAAAAGCTTTGTAACTATTGAACATTTTAAAGCTATTTTAAAATATTTTTATGAATACGGCTTATAATATACAAACGTAACAAACAAACAAGAATTATAAAATAAATAAACTTATTAAAAATGCCACAATTTTATAACTCACGTAACAAATATATTTTGACACTTAATACATTTAAAAAAATTAAAAATGTTAGATATTATTCATCTAAATGACCCTACAAAGATCTTCCTAAAAGCGAAAAATGGTTTCTTTGGAATTGTACGGTTGTTAGTACTAGCCATGTGCACACTATAATCTGCAAAGTTATCAAGGCATCGTTCCATTTTGCACTAAATTCCAGGGATGGTAAAACTATGAAAGAACAGAGATGTTACAAGTGTGACTTTAGCAAATTTTTTCTAAAAAACTTTATATTTTTGTCCGGCCATTGAAATTAGTTGATATTTCAAAAAATTACTATCGTACTGTATGAGCAGTCAAATTACTGTAGAAAACAGTAATTACTGTGCCGTTAACATCAGTGCGTCTGAGGCCCCTATTAGAGAACATATAGGATTACGATGTTACGTCTATATCGACGAAATCATTATCTTCGGAAAAACTGAACAGGAACATTTCCATAATCTAGAAGTTCTCTTCAAAACTCTCGAAGATGGCAATCTAAAGGTGCAAATCGATAAATGCGAATTTTTTAAAACCCAAGTAAAATTCCCAGGTTTCACGGTATCAAAAGATGGAATTAAAACAAACAAGTCAAAAGTTAAAGCCCTTGCCGAATTTCCAATTCCTCAGAATCTCCGCGATCTGAAGTCCTTTCTAGGTATGTCAGGATATTATAGACGCTTCATTCGCGACTATGCCAAGTTAGCCAAGCCACTGACATACCTTCTTAGAGGGGAAGATGGACATGTGTCCAAGCGTCAATCAAAACACAAACGCATAATACTAGGTCAAGATGCGTTAAATGCTTTTAATAAGGTTAAGAACACGTTTATTAATTCAAAGTATTATGCTGCTGGCGTATGCTGATGATATCGATATCATTGGCCATAATACTCGCGAAGCCAGTGCAGCATTCTCCAGATTAGCGAAAGAGTCGAGTCGAATGGGTCTTGCAGTGAACGCAGATAAGACGAAATACCTAGTGTCAACAAACAAATAGTCCCAGCGTTTTGGAAACCACGTCACTGTTGACAACATCTCTTTCGAGGTTGTTAAGGACTTCGTCTACCTGGGATCCAGCATTAACTCTTTCAACGATGTCAGTATTGAGATAAAACGAAGGATAACTCTTGCCAACAGGTGTTACTTTGGGCTAAGTAGGCAATTGAGAAGCAGAGCCCTCTCTCGACGAACAAAACTCACGCTATATAAGTCACTTATCATGCCCGTCCTATTATATGCAGCACAAGCCTGGACGTTGAGCAGTTCTGATGAAAAGACTCTGGGAGCCTTCGAGAGAAAGATCCTTCGTAAAATCTTCGGTCCAATCTGCGTCAATGGGGAGTACCGAATTCGATGGAACCACCAGCTGTATGAGCTGTACGCTGACATTGACATAGTCAAGCGCATTAAAATCGAGCGGTTCCGCTGGCTACGTCATGTTGAGCGAATGGAAAACGACGTTCCAGCGAAAAAAATATTCTATTCGGTGCCCGGTGGTGGTTAACGCAGAAGAGGACGCTCACATCTTCGTTGGAAGGATCAGGTGTTGGATAAATTTAATTTTTTTAGTAATTTTAGGCTGTGGGTTTTCAAGTAGTTTAAGGGCCTACTAAAGTTTTTCGTCTACCAGAAATGAAAACATTTTTTTTTTTTACATTTTTCGAATGTATAACTAAATTTAAAAATATTAAAATTTTAAAATGAGTATTTTAAAAATATTTTCAGAAAGTTTTAAGCCAATTGAATAAAAATTGTTGCAGTTATAAGCACAATTGTCCGGAGAGAAGATGATAAAAAATATATGTACTTGCCTTACTGATACCAGCTTCTGAAAACACTCTTCTCTTTAATATGTCTTTTATTTTTCAATGCACTCTTTTAAGTGTCTATTATTTTTTCCATTCACTCTTTATATAAAATGCATAGGCATAGGCATCTACAGGGAGAGCAAAGTGGGGAAAGGCCCCCTGGTCTTCAGAAAAATGAAAAACCTTATATTATTATAAAAAAAATAAAAATAGCAGTATTAATAAGAACTTCTCCCCCTGGTATAAAATTCTGGGGACGCAATGTGGAAATTGGCATGCATTTATAAGAAACGTTGATTCCACGCGTATTATTCTCACAAACAAAAATGTACAGGAAGCTACGCGAGAGGGAAGAACCCTGAGAAAACAGAGGCAAGTTGAAATTTTTGACTCAGCAATTGATGATGAGGGTATCTTATATGGTCCTGGAATAGATGATCCTATATAAGCTGAAAAAAATTAATATATACCTAAATAAAGTACTTTTAAGAATTTATCGCTACCAAATTTATTTCACTTGTTAAGTAAATATGACCAGTACTTTTGATCATTCGATTTTTATTTTTGAAAAATACTCTTTTTTTTATAACCTAAAAAAAATCACTTTTTTAGTCAAAAATCAGTTTTTTACCTGCCATTTTGGTAAAAATCAACATTTTTCTAAAATCTTCGATCAAAAGCTCAAAAAGCTTCAGCAGAACCTTAATCATTTGTATTTTTTGTTTTAAGATAAACAAGCTCTGAAAAATCGTGTCCACCGCATATTTAAGGCTCTTTACTAAACTATGGATTCCTGCTATATGGTTGAATATTTGTTATCGAAAAATTTAAGATCTTTCCTTCAAAACATATGTAATTATAATGTAAAAAAAAATTGACCTAAAATAAAAAAAAAAAAAAAATAAATAACTGGCCATTTCAGCCCTTGAAAGGACTTTGACCTAGCTTCTTATGATCAATTGTGTTGTGCGTGTTATTAAGTTTGTACACAATTGACCGAGAAAGGGACCTACATGTTTTAACGCCGACTCCGAACGGCGATGAACGTAATGTTCTTATTCTCAGGAAGCTTTGCATGGCATTTGATTACTCTCTGAGGTTTGCCATTGTCTGCAGAGAGGTGGCGGCCGTACAGAAAAATTATTTTAATTCAAATAATTTTCTGTCGCTGCTGGGGTTCGAACCTGGGTCTCCAGGTTCTTTGACATAGCGGCCACGCACTAACCGACTACGCCACGGACGCCACCTAAAATAAACAGAAGCTTAAAAATAAAACTTTTAATTCAAGGTTTTTTTTTGCTTAAAAAACATTAGTAGGCCTTTAAACTGTGGGTCGATCAGTGAACGAGTTAGACAGTAAGAAGCGAACGCTCTATGAAATTATTATATTCGAATCTTTAAACGATTTTTAGATGGGTAAATTTCATCGGAAATATATGGTCACAAGGAGTTTTTTGCTCAGAATTTCATGTAGAATTCGAAACTGGATATTACTAGCATGGAAAAAATTACTTCTATCTAATATGCACACTAGACCGTATCACCTTGTATGGCAAAAAAATAAACCCATTTTGACCCGACCTCAATCATTTAAGACATTTAAGACATTTTCATATACAAATTTTTTTTTTGAAATGGTCCCTATGGTGCTTTTTTCTTGTTTTCCTTTTATCTTCTGTGTTTCTTGTCCGATCCCAAAGATTTTTCATATATGTGTTAATTGTTTTTTGCAATTTTTTTCTGATTTTATTTTTTCGCGATTCTTGTTTTTTTTTTATTTATCACTCACCTTATCTCAGTTGCTACTATGTTAACAAAATCTAATAAGAGCAAATAACTAAAGCCCACAAAAAATCATTAAGACCATGGAAACAAATGATATCCATAAAATTAATTTTTGAGGCAGTTCCAAACGATTTTATCCCAAAAATAACACTTCCGAAATGTTCGTCACTCATACTCGAATTTTTATTAATTTTCTAAATCTTTACGGGATTCAAGGTGGCTGTAGCGCTCGTAGCTGTCAAGCTTCGCGACTAAGTGCCCCAAACGATTCTCGTCGGTGACTTCTGTGGCCGACTTTTGCACAATTTGGACGTAACACTCGGTGTTTTGCGAGTGACAAGGATAATCTGAGAAAAACATATAACATGATAAATACGATTTAATAAAATGAATTCACGTCAAATTTAATAATTTATTTCATAAAAAAAATATCTGCTATAATGCTCACCAGGAATTTTAATAATGACGTCCAAGTACTGTATGTAGATCAGTCAATTGCTCTTGAGTAAAACACTGAAGACATGGTGGATCACTGATATGAAATTTGGTCCAATCGATCATTTCAGTGTATGTGGTGCTGCCATATTGGATAAAGGGCTGGTGGTTGGGTCCACGAAATTGCTGAATATGACCTGTTAGGTTTGAACGGGCTTCAAATCGAAGACGAAGAATTAATGTATGTTGCTATTGTTGTTGTAACAGCGATGCAGGCAAAGCGAAGACGTTTGTTGTTGTTGTTGACTGCATAGCGATTAAAGGGCTGCATGAGTGCATTTGAAACCAGTTTCAAGACATTCACAATTTTTACACAACACTGCAATGTCTTGCTCTCAGCAAACAAATCAAGTGAGAGACTGCAGAGAAGACAACGAAAAGAAATGGCTGCAAATCAAATGAGTACAAAGACATTGTTGCTTTAAATCATTATTGCTAGAGGCACACTAAAAGCAATTCACAGTCAAGGCAATGAAAAAAACTGCAATAGCAATGAGTGCAATAGATCATTGTAATGAAATTCTGTACAGGTATTTTTTATTCTGCGCTCTGCAATAACTCAAGAAGTGTTTGACGGATTTAAGTAAAATAAAATTTAACGAATTTTTTAATGTTATGAGTCAGAAAAAAACATATATAATTTGCCACACCCACCCACAACGCCCACTTGGTGCGATTAATGTCTTCAAAAGGGAGATTTCAGCATGTATTTGTGACTTTTTAAAGCTTAATTAATGGTTTAAAATTTATGTAATATTACCTGGATGGTTTTGTCATTTTTTAATCTGAAATTTGTAAAATAAACCAAGTTATGTTATTTAATATCGTTAAAATGCTAATTTATTTTAATTAACCCTTATTCGGCATACTGGGATCATAACATCCCACTCTTTTGTGATATATATTTTTTTAACTTACTTAATTAAATTGTTTGCCTATGAAACTTGCAAATTATTAAAAATAAACTTTTGAGAAGCTAAAAAAAAAAAAATCCAGTCATATTTTTGTATCGCTTACTTTGAAGTGATAACAATACATTTTCCCGCGCAGGTTTTTTAAAATGTTGGAAAAAAATGCATCGGCGTTGGATTAATTTGTTACTAGCTAATTACAGGTGACATGATTTAAATAATGGTACGACCGCAGGGCTAATTTTTTTACTTTATCACAAAAATAAAAAAAAAAATTAAAGACGTCTTCCAGACTTGGAGGAAGCTTTTCAAGCAATGGAACAGCAAATTTGTTACATAGAATTATTACTCGCTGAGTATTAGTGCTAGGGTAAAAAATATGATACGACAATAAAGGCCTGTTTAAGCCCATGCAATCAAATTAGACAAAAAACTTCTGACATCTTGGGGATACGGAGAGACTAATGCAGCATTCATGCAATGACATTGCATTGAATTATTACTCGGTGAGTATACTATGAGCTAAGACAAATGTTTGAAAACAAAAATGAAAGATTTATACACCGCCTTACGACAAAAATAAAAAAAAATTCTGACGTCGTCAGGTCGTGAAGATAGCAGCTTATGCAACAGAAATGTAATATCGTTGCAAGGAATTATTATTACTCGGTCAAGAAACGTACTTTGAAAAATTTTATTTTACGACAGCATAAATGTGCTTTTAATCCTCATCACGAAAATATTAAAAAAATCTTTAGAGTCATGACTTCGGGCAAATAACCACTTAATCCAGTAGAATGCAACAACAATAAAAAGTGCATGGAATTTTAACTCTGTGATTACTAACACAACGGTAAATTTTATGGAACGAAAATTAAGGTTAGGTCTTCGGCCCCTCAGGAACTCGCCTAATGTAACGTAAACTCATCATTGTTGCATGGATTAATTATATGGAGCTAAGACAAAGTTAATGCACCACAGAAAAGATTTTCTGAGATTTTATTACAATTCTAGTAAATATCTAATTTCAAATTTAAAAGGTTTGTGCAATCTTCAACACTCGATATAATTGATTTTTATTAATTGTCTTATGAGAACAGTTGTGATTGAAAAAGCCAAGTTATTTGTTTAATAAAAAGTCGAGTATGAGTGACGAACATTTCGAAAGTGTTATTTTTGGGATAAAATCGGTCGGAACTGCACCAATAATAAATTTTATGGATATCATTTGTTTCCATAGTCTTTATGATTTTTTGTGAGCTTTAGTTATTTGCTCTTTTTAGATTTTGTTAATATAGTAGCAACTGAGATAAGGTGAGTGATAATTTAAAAAAACAAGATTCGCGAAAAAATAAAATCAGAAAGAATTGCAAAAAAGCAATAAACTCATATATGAAAAATCTTTGGGATCGGACAAGAAACACAAAAGATATGACGAAAACAAGAAAAAAGCACCATAGGGACGGACCATATAAAAAAAAATTTTTGAAGCGAAGCTTTTTACGCCTCGTTCTGCGATTTGCTAGAGTGAAATCAGAAAAAACGACACTTTTTTCCGACACCTTTTTTCTTAGAATTGATATTGTTTTTTGCCCGCTGCAGGAATTGAACTCATGCCCGTCGACTGATAGTTTAAAGCTTAAGCCATCGAACCAAAACCCTTTGTTGGTAAATATTGCTGATTCAATTTCAAGAATTAACTAAAGCTATGTTGCAGTAGATCAAAATAATCTATTTATAGGAATTGTATTGGCTACAAGCCTTCATCTCCTACAATAACCATTAGCCAATACACAATAACCACTATAGATTGTGTATTGGCTATACAAACAAAAGTACTAAAAAACACAAATGTTGCTTCTACTTACTACTAGATGTCGTTACGCTACAAACAAATTTAATGATTTTTGTATATTTATTCCCTACAACTGAACAGGAGGGCCGGAGAGGGTTAATATGTATTATCAACCCCCATTATTTTTGCAAAGGGAACATTTTTCCATTGAGGACCTATCCCCTCCGACCTCTCCTTACGGGTGCTCCCATACAAAAACGAAAAACTTTGTTATTTTAAAGTTATAAATTCAAAAATTATTTTAATCGAAAAAAGGCATTAAATTCTCAAATCTTTGAAATTGCGAAAATGCTTCGCTTCTCTCGTGTGTCCAGTGACGCACCTGTGTTTTTTTTTTTTTGAAAATGTCTTTCAAATATAGGTTAGTTTTGGTGATACGGTCTAATGCACACCCAAGCATATGGGTATGACCGTTTAAAGTTGAAAAAAGGCAAAAAGCCTTGAGACACAAACTCACTCTAATGCGAATTGTAGGAACCTGTACCCGATTTCCGGGGGTTTATTACCAGTTGCGGATCTAGGATTCGCCCGAAGGGGGGGTCTGAAACTATAGTTTTTTTAGCCCGAGGGGGAGCTGAAACGGCTTTTAGGGCGATTTTTGCCATACAAAAAATTCTAAAAGGGGGGATGGGGGTCTATAGCCCTTTCAGGTGTATGTACATCCGCCACTGGTTATCACTAGTAATTTTGACAAAAAAGGCAGAATAAAATTTATTTTGGTTGTTTTAACGTGTTTTTTGTTAAAAGTTCCCCACAACATTAGTTCCCCATAGCTGTACTATCCAAGTTAATTCGACGTCTACAAAATAATGTTGAATAATGGAATGAATGGTTGTCAAGGAATAAGTTTTCATTAAAAAAATATTGCTTTCCCATGCGAAACATAGTTTCAAGCGATTCTTTTTTTAACCCTCAAGGACCTAAAAAAAATTTTTGATCTAGAATCCAAAATTTTAACATGTTTTTATTAATGATGGTCTATTGTACGTATGCCATGAGAGTTTCATAATTATATGTTTAGAAATGAGAGAGATATGAATATTTAAACTTTAAGGCTTTTTCCACGATTCTCTTCAACTAAATATAAACATCCTATTTTTGAACGAGCTCGGTTGATTTTCAAAACAATGTTTTTTTTTAATCACCCTAATGTATCTGAATACAATTATTTATTTTATTTTACTTTTTAAATAACCAAAATAAAATAATTAAATAGTCTTATGAATTTATAAAAATGTGTAATATTCTTAGGTTTAATATTATTTTCAATGATTGAAATAAAAAATTATTGGAAAATCTTTTTCTTTGTAAGACTTGTGTTGTTCATAAAAAGCTACAGAGAATTCAAATTATGGCTGCTCTACCAATAGACAGAACCGTTATTTCGCGTCCATTCTCTTCCACTGGCATCGACTTCGCTGGTCTTTTCGACATAAAAAACTACATCGGTAGGTCTTGTCGAATTAGTAAGGGCTATGTGTGCTTATTTGTTTGTTTCTCTACGAAGGCAATTTATCTAGAAGCCACAAGCGACTTGTCAACTGCCACCTTTTTAGCGGCTTTCTCTCGCTTTGTCGCTAGACGCGGCTGCCCAGCAAAGGTCTATTCTGACAATGGTACTAACTTTGTTGGCGCTTCCAAAGTACTAAAGAAGGATTTTAAAGATTTTTTGAAGGCATCTCATGATGTTCTTTTAGCTCAGTACATGCAGCAAGAAATTGCATGGCACTTCATTCCAGCAGGTGCTCCCGATATGGGAGGCCTTTGGGAAGCAGGTGTAAAAAGTTTTAAGACGCATTTTAAGAAAATGGCCGGAAGTATGAGCTATACTTTCGAAGAATTCACAACTTTTCTTAACGGAATCGAAGCTTGTCTTAACTCGAGGCCCCTTACCGCCATGTCCGAAGATCCTGGTGACTTTCAATCTCTGACTCCAGGCCATTTCTTGGTCGGAGGCCCACCTCTCACTAGTGGAGTCAGAAATAATTGATCAGCCTCTGACGATCGTCAACCGTTGGCAGAAGGTCAAGGCAATGCATCATAATTTTTGCACCAGGTGGAAAAATGAATATTTGAAGGAGATGCATAGGCGTGTAAAGTGGAAAAGTCCTCAATTAGATTTTAAAGTAAATGACTTAGTTGTCGTGAAAGAAGACAACTTACCCGCGAATGAATGGCGATTAGGTCGAATAGTAAAGACTTACACTGGTAGCGATAATAGAGTTCGCGTCGCCGATGTCCGAACCGAGCAAGGTTGTATAACTCGACCTGCGTAGCTAAGTCACAATTTCTCTGAACCACCTGCCTTTCTTGTTTTTCCTTTTTTTGTTTCTTTTTGTCTCGTTTCAGAATGTCCACCACCAACATCGTCAGCGATCTTATGGAGGAAAATATTCTGCAGACCGAATCTGAGTTTGGCGCCAGCGAGACGGAGACGGTGCTAGAATTGCCGGCAGAAAAACTCGCACCCAGCGAGCTTCGGTGACAGGCGTGGTCACGGTTGTAGCCAGCAGTGACGCCAAGGCTAGGTGTAGCTTGTGCTCGTTGGAGAATAACCTTCCGTCGTGCCGGCAGTTCCTGGATATGAACATCGAGGAGCGGTTGCGAGCAGTGTTACTCAACTTTCACTGTTCCAACTGCCTCTCGAGCTGTCATATGCGAAAGGATTGTCGGAGCAATGGAAGATGCCTTTATTGTGGTGACGACCACTACAGCTTGCTCCACTCACGCCTACGAGTCCGAACTGGCCGGGTTCGCTCCAGGAGGCCTCGTGGTAGGCATTCCCGAGCCAAGAAGGCAACACCAACTGCTCAAGAGGAGCCCATCAGCTCAAAGCCAAGGGGTTACAAGCCAAGACGTACGTCGTGGCAGGCACCGCAGTCGACAGCACCGAAAGCGTCTTCGGCTAGGCACCACCTCCCGAAGCGGTCCCCCCCTGAAAAGAGAACGCAGTCACAAGTACCGAAAGTGTCTTCGGCTAGGGACCACTTCCCGAAGCAGTCTTGGCAAGGGCAGAGATCGCTATCGAATGCACCGTCAGCGTCTTCGGCAAGGGACCCTTTCCCGAAGCGATCTCCCCCAGAGCAACTGACATCAAGAACCCTCCAACGCGTCACCTCACTCCTCGCCACTGTCATGGTGCGGACCTGGGCAAATGGTCGACCCGTCTCGGAGCGCGCTATCCTTAATGCCTGTCTCCCGCAGACGACAATAGCCAAAGCTTTGGTTTTAAAGCGGAAGCTGCCGACATCAGTGGTTGATAACACTGAGGTGTGCACTCTGATAATCCGGGGTCAATATGAGTCTAGTGTCCACATCGAAACGACAGCTAGGGTCGAGCGGCGGATGGAGGTCGTGACACCGATTAAGAATATCGACGAGCGGATCCGACAGGGATTCCCAAATTTAAATTTGGCTGATCCCAACTTCTTTGTTTTATAGCCGGTCCATATTCTGCTTCGGAGCGAAGTGTATGCGCGCGTGATGCAGCCGGGAATCTTCCCATCGAGATTTGGCATGCCGTTAGCCCAAAATTCAATTTTTGTCTGGGTGCTATCTGGGCAAGGTGCATGGTAACTCAAGGTTGCATTCCTGCAAGGCGGGCGGCATGTTAACGCCACTGGTGTTCTTATATACATGTTTCTATTTCTCTTTTGGGCAGCGCTTCTTGCTGCCTTTATTAAAACTCTGTTAGTTTTAAATTGACACAAATAAACCTTCGGTCACTAAAGTTCAATCGCATCTCGTTTCTCTTTCTTAACCTTAAAGTTGTTTAAGTTTTTAGAAGTGCTTTCTACCCCGCGATATTGAATATTCACAAGCCTTGCGGGTTGCATAGAATATATAATAAATCTACATGACGTTAATGACGACATTTTACTGTTGGGCGATTTCAATTTGCCTGACTAAAAATGGGATTCTTCCGACGATGATACATATTTTTCTGCATCAAATTCGAAGACCCGCCAAGAACATATATTTGTTGACAATATATGTTCTGACTTACAACAAGTTAGTTGTATTTATAATAGTCTTGAAAGACTTCTTGACCTGGCCTTAACTACAGACAGTAACAATGTGATTGTTCCGAGGGCATTTTATGCTCTGACTACTGTTGATGAATACCATCCACCATTGAGCATTTGGTATAAATTGGAGAGAGAGAGCATAGTGAATTCGAGTTCAATAGACAAGGTTTATGAATTTAATTTTAAAAAGGCTGACTTTTTGAAGCTGAATTATGTACTTAATTGCAACCTGAATTATATTTTGGAATACATTAATGGACATAACCTTGATGAATCCATTAATTTTTTTACCTGGAGCTCTTTGCTATGATTTCTCAGTCTGTGCCGTATAGTCTAAAATTTGCGAAAAACTCAGCATACCCCTGGTACACACGGGATTTAAAAATGCTTTACAGTTATAGGAACAGGGCCCTGAAGAAATATGTCTGTAGCCTGGAAACCTACAAACTTTTGTTTCTGGAATTTGAAAACCAGTCTGCTGCATTATATCACGAGTATTTAGATAATATTAAGCTGAGAATATTTTCTGATCCAAAGAGATTCTGGGGATTCATTAATACTAAGAAGATATCTGACGGGTTTTCTCAGTTTTCTTCTATTAGTCCTATTTATAAAAAAGGTTGCAGGAATGATTTTATTAATTACAGACCCATCGCTAAACTGTCATCGATTCCGAAACTTTTCGAGCGAATCGTGTATGATCGGGTAAAAATTCACTGCAGTGAAGTCATAACAACTCGTCACTTCTGTTTATTTTAGCCATTAATGATGTGACCCATATCATTAAAAACTCTTATCTGCTTTTTTATGTGGATGATATGAAAATATACAGAAAAATAAATTCTCAAGACAATTCAGCCCTACTCCAGTCCGATCTGAAATCTTTTGAAGTTTGGTGTTCTAAAAATAATATGTTTCTTAATCCAGATAAATGCCAAACTATGACCTTTTCGCGAAAAAGGAATAACTTGGTTTTTGGTTATAAGATAAAAGATACTGCTTTATGTTGTGTGGATATCGTTAAAGATCTGGGAATATGTATGGGTTCTAAGCTTTCCTTTAACATTCAAGTCAACGACAGACGACAGCAACCAAGTCATGTAACCAGAGCGCCGTGCGTGACGATTGAGCTATTAGGCAGCTGCGCATGCAGACACTTGGAGCAGTGGGGAAATGCAGACGCTGCATTTTCACAGACCATAGCTAATAGCTTAGCCTTTGTTCTTGTTCCTTAAATTAATGATTCTTCTTATTCATCAAATAAGTAGGTAAGTCATTTAAATTGTAATTCTCGGTTCAGTTATTTTTTGGAGTATCAGAACAATAAACTAATTATTCTTGTGTAAAGTTGTAAGTTTGAATTATTGGCCCGTGGGGCTAGCACATGCATGATTACGACTACAACGTTGTATAGTGCGTCCTCACTTGGAGTACGCAATTCAAGTTTGGTCTCCAAGTTACAATGTGAATGTTGATCGAATAGAGAGAATCCAAAAATGCTTTGTTCGGTTTGCCCTAAGAGGCTTAAGTGGATTTGACATTTTAAAACTTCCTCCTTATGAGGATCGCTTAAAACTTTTAAAAATGCAATCATTGAGTGAGCGAAGGAAGTCTGCAGATATCGTCTATTTGCACCAACTCATAACCGGTGTATTTGATTCTCCAGAACTTTTTTCCCTTATTAATTTTAACTCTAATGGAAGTAGTAGAAACGCTAACAATTCAATTTAATTATCATTTAGTAGAACAAATTATATGTTAACTGCTCCTTTAAACCGTATGAGTAAATTAGTTAACAATTGTAGCTTTTTTGATGTTAACTTGTCTAGAGTAGATTGTCTCAAGAGTAGATTAAAAACTATTGTGTAATTGCATGGTTATGTTTTTGCATGGTTAGTCGTGACGCCTAGTGTTGTTCTTTCTCACATTAATTCATTTTGAGCCACTTATATCATTATCTTTGATAATCTCAATCAAAAATTGAGCATGAAAAAATAAAGAAAGATGAGTGCGTGGTTGCCGTGAAACAGTGGGTAGAGTGCGTGACCCATACGCCAGAGAACCCTTGTTCAATTTCCGTCTGACACTAAGTTTTTTTTCAATTGAATTACTTAAAACATTTTTATTAGCTTCACTTCATTTGACTGTCACGTACAAATCTTGGAATCTACTTTTAACCAACTTCCCGATAAGCAAGAGTTTTTAAACTTTAAATGTAGCTCAGGACTGGATGACATTAACATATTTTCTTGTCAGTACGTTTATTTGTTTGGCTAAAATGCGTAATTATTTGTGACATACATATTAAAAATCAAACAAAAACGAGTAAGAAATTATCTTCGACTGGGCCGAAGCTAAAATACCCCCATGGCCGATCCAAAGTATATTTAAAATCTTAAGCAGATAATAAAATGTGTATTTGTAAAAACTCATGTAAACTGGTGCGAGCCCGACCTACGAAAACATGATGAAATATTATATGTTTGCGCATATAATGAACATCTGCTTTCAAAAAAACCTTCTTCACGCCTTCTATGGTTTAATACCAAAAAAATGTTGGAGCCTAGATTGATACGTGATAAAGAAGTAAACAAAAAAAGCGCAACAACAAAATCTTTGCAGAATCAATGCAGTCAACTTTTTGAAATTTTGCTACTAGCAAAAGAGTAGAAAAACATTGCTTTGATAAAGTATAGGCGTTTCTATAATTCCACTTTGGTTTTATTGCTCTTACGCTTATTAGCTTATCAAAGTTAGTGGACTGCTAGAACCACTGAGACTACTGATGAGTCGGAGTAGCGTCCGACTAAACCATGGTCTAGTCAGCTTGGTTTAGTTCTGCAAAGAACGTTGTTGTTGTAGCAACCTGTTGCTTCATGAATTATTTGGCATTAAGCTCACAATATAATTCTTAAAAAATATGTTTTTTAAGAATTATAAAATAAATAAACTTACCATTTTCGTACTAGTTAGAAAATATATAGAAAATATTCGCTTTTCTTTTTTGATAAAGTCACTTTGTATCGGAGGTAGGCGTGGTTTTTACTCGATTTCGTTGAATACTCAGAATACTCATACTCAGAGTGCAATTTAAAGCTTATTTGCAAAATTTCAAGTTCATATATTAATTTTTGTGGAATTCTAAGAGATTTTACCGTTTTGATAAAGTCACTTTGTATTGGAGGTAGGCGTGGTTTTCATCCGATTTGGCAGTTCACGATTAGCTTCTATAGCAAACAGTCGTGCGTGCTCTCGATTTGCGAAACAGCGAAGCGACTAATCAATTTATAGTTTACATACACACAGCTGTGTCTACATAATTTTTGTTATTTTTTCTCTATTTTTTTTCTCCTCGCGCGTGCTTTCGCCGCCTTAAGATATTTTTCTTTGATAAATTTAATATATAAACTATAGCCCCAGGGGCCAAGTCGAAATCTCGACTCAAAACTTCTAACCAGAGTCCAATTAAAAGACTTGCACCGTTCGTACCGTTAAAAACAAATATTAACTCTATGCTTAGTCACAACAAATTCAGCATACTTGCTGATCACAATCCCATGGACACCCAAGTGGAACAACCATCGGAACCAATTAATAATGGGGTAAACCCCTCTCCCATTGTTGCGGACTCATCGGTTCCAATGCATGACATACAATCATTATTTGGTAAGGAATGCATATACAAACGGACTTCCATTGGTACAAAAATTTTTCCCCCGACTCTTGTAAAATACGAATACTGTAAAAAGGTCCTGAAAGAAAATAAAATAGAATTTCACTTCTTCAGCTCCAAGGAAGATCGATTATACACAATATTTTTATATGGCCTACCAAAAATTGACCCATTCAATATTTCCATTCAAAAAGTCTCCAAAAAGGTTTCCATTTAGACAGCTTAATTTAGGCAACAACTATATAGACGTTAAAAATTATATTAAATATCTTGGTGTCATCCTCGATAAAAATCTGAACTACCGGAATCATATTGATTATATTCCTGATTATTATTATATAATAACAATGCAATTTATAAGGTTCAGTTTTCACGAAAAACATTCAACCCATCCGCATTGCCTAATATAAAAACAATTAATAGTACAATCATTTCTTGGAAGAAATTTAAACCAAAGAGAATTAAAAACCCAACCCAGTGCTGGAATTGTTTAATGTAGGGTCAAAATAAATAAATAAATAACTGGCCATTTCAGCCCTTGAAAGTTTTACATGGCATTTTGATTACTCTCTGAGGTTTGCCATTGTCTGCAGAGAGGTGGCGGCCGTACAGAAAAATTATTTTAATTCAAATAATTTTCTGTCGCTGCTGGGGTTCGAACCTGGGTTTCCAAAGTTCTTTGACATAGCGGCCACGCACTTTAACCAACTACGCCACGGACGCCACGATAATGTAGGGTCATCTAGGTGAAAATTGCCACAGAAGCTCAGCTTGTATGATTTGTGCTGACTTGCATCATACCAACAATTGCCCATTAAACAAGACAGACAAGAAACCGGTTAGCTTCTCTTGTTTTAATTGCAAAAAAAAAAAAGGTGTGTGCCTATGACCACACGATAGAAGTGATAACTTCTCATTTTCCAATTCTAAAAGATATATCTATGTACATAAATAATAACTTTTATGTTATATAAAATATTACAGTACAGACTCGATAATCTCAACCCTTGATACACGCAATTCCTCGATTTTTGCAACAGTACGTGCAACTTTTGTAAAAAAGTTACCTCAATAACTGCAACTGACTACGCTTTAAATTTTAATATGTTTGGTTTTTTCCTTCTTGATTTATTCGAGCGAAAATTTCTTAGCACGATTAAAGTTGCACATGTCGATATTCACGAAAAAAAATAAGATGCAGTTCTATAAGATGCATGGGTCACTCAGCTCATGCCACAATCTTTGCGCTCTTTTGCGCACCAAATTCCCAAATCGTGTTTTCGGCCATCTTGGCAATGTCAATTGGCCAGCTCGGAGCTGCGATTTTACGCCTTTGGGGTTTTTTTGTGGGGTACCGTGAAGGACTGATGTTATGCCAACAATCCGGAAACGATTCAAGCACTAAAAAAATTTAATTTTGTTCATTTTATAAAAAAAAACTTATATTTGGCCCACCCTGTATGTACGTACAAACTATAAAAAGCACAAACCTGCACACGCATGATAAAAATGTTGACACAAATAACAACAAAATGCAAACGTAAGATTGTGTGTAGCAACGACTACGATGCGAGTGCGCACATGTTCGAACATACAAAGGCAGCGGCAGAATATGCTGACGATTGAATCGAGAAAATCACTCATCAGAAATTGACAAACGCGCCTAAAGAAGTTATCACTTCAAAAACGGCAAGCAGCGAACTGCTCATTCGGCAAATTATGTAAACTGCCCCCTCCGCGCTCTATATCTAGAGACTAGAAAAAGAGCAACAAGTAAAGCTCAAAATAGAACAGTGTTTAGCCAACAAAACCCATTTGCGCTAAGGAATGACAAATTTCCATGCATCTCTCAGCCAGTTGTAAATTGCACAAGAATTGACAACGGCATTTCATATGCAGCACAACTGAAACAAACAGTAATCATTTTAGCATTGATGAATTATTTGACATTTTTTCGTCTTCTTTAGAAAATCTTCGTACATGTACAACAAAAACTCTGAAAATGCAGGTGATCATGTTATTGTTAAAGCAAGCGTATGACAAGCAATAATATTGATATTGCTTCCTTAAATGAAACTTTTCTTAGTCCCACAAACCATATTTTACCAATTACTACTTATATCGTACTGACAGATCACTTCGACGGTGGTGTTGCGCTACTCGTCAGAAGATTAATAAAACATAAATTGCTATCTCTAGTGGCATCCGTGGCGTAGTTGGTTAAAGTGCGTGGCCGCTATGTCAACGAACCTGGAGACCCGGGTTCGAACCCCAGCAGCGACAGAAAATTATTTGAATTAAAATAATTTTTCTGTATGGCCGCCACCTCTCTGCAGACAATGGCAAACCTCAGAGAGTAATCAAAATGCCATGTAAAACTTCTTGAGAATAAGAACATTACGTTCATCGCCGTTCGGAGTCGGCGTTAAACCTGTAGGTCCATTTCTCGGTCAGTTGTGTACAAACTTAATAGCACGCACAACACAATTGATCATAAGAAGCTAGGTCAAAGTCCTTTCAAGGGCTAGTTATTTATTTATTTATTATTTTTTTTAATTGCTATCTCTAACAAAAACAAAAGGCTTAGAAAATTTATCAGTTGAAGTTATTATAAATCAAAGGCCTATTATTATTACCACCGCGTACTCCTCGAAATACACATCTGATTTTTCCAACGATATCAAAAAAGTAACTTCTGTCAACAGTGATTTTATATTACTTGGAGACCTGAATGCTACTGGTGGATCAGTTTACATCAATCACAGATCTTTTTCATTTGCTACCTTGATAGCCCGACCTGTTTTCCGCATCAACAAAATATATATCCGTCCACGATAGGTCCTGTTCTGAGCAATTCATGTCTTATAGCCATATTTTGTAGAACGAACGCAGTCACTTGCGTTAAAATTTTCAGTCTGGCAATGCCTTTTTCATATGAAGTAAAACAAAGTCTCTTTCTCTCTCAGAAATTTTCTACTAAAATATATTGCCAGATAAGAAAACCCGAAGTGATGTGACTGCGTGCGTTTTACAAAATATGGCCACTAATCTGCAACTGTCAACGTCACACATTGGACTTCCGTCTGATCACCTCCCTGTCATATGCACAGTGAAATGCTACTCCGTAGATACAATTAACCTGAAGCAATGCAACTATAAACTCACAAACTGGAAAGCATTCCATAACTTCATAAACAGCAAGATACCTAACACTGTAAACTTGTTTGATTCTAAAAGAGCTATTGATAATGAACTGAATAATCTTAAAAAAATCATCTTATAAGCTAATGACATATCAACTCCAAAAGCAATTTACAGAAACAACTTTTTTCTACCAAATAATATATATAAACTTATTGAAGTAAAACGGAAATTCAGTAAACGAAGTATAAGGGCACCTGATGCTTTCGAATCCAGCTTCTTTAAGCAATGCTCAAAATAATTCACCAAAATCGTTAACCGGAAAATATATGCAGAGAAGAATAGGAAGTGATCTGAGCTTTTAAAGAACTTGAAGCCGGGTGACAAAAAGTTTTGGAAAATAAGCCGCAGCCTAAGAGTAAAGAGTAAAAACAACATTCCTTACCTTGCTGTAGGTAATAATAAAATTATAACTGACGGTGAGAAATCTGAACTTTTGGCTAACCCTTTGCTTCCTCAAACACATTAACATCGAGTTACCATCACTCTTTTCACAAAAAGGTAAATAAAGTAGTTTCCCACTTCAAAAGTGGCCAATGGGATCATATCATAAGATATGTTTCATTTACTGAAATTGCAGCCATTATATCTTCCCTTAAATCTTCAAAATTCCCAGGATTTGATAATATCCCTAACTTACTACTTAAAAACCTTCCTGAAAAGGCAGTTAACCTTCTGCTCACAATTTGCAATAGCTGTTTCGAGATGAACTAATTTCCAAATGCTTTTAAGGACGCTAAAGTTATTGCAGTCCACAAACCATCGAAGCCGTTGCATAACCCAATTAGCTACCGGCCAATTAGCTTATTAAGCAACGTCGGAAAATTATTTGAAAAGCTAATTCATTATCGGCTAGAAGAATTTACCACTGACAACAATATCATCGCATGTACACAGTTTGGGTTCAAAAAGGATCACATCACAATCAATCAAATCAACCGAATGTCAACAAAGTCCTGTCCAACAAGCGTTCTAGACACTCCACTGGCTTAGTGTTGCTTGACATTGAGAAAGCATTTGACACAGTTTTACACAACGGACTTCTATACAAACTTCTCAAAGCGAATACTCCGTCGTATTCGTGCAGAATAATTGCTGATTTTTTATATAACAGAACATTCGCAGTATCTGTAAACAATCAAAAGTCTTCCCATTTTGATCTTAAGGCAGGCCTTCCCCAAGGATCTGTGTTGTCGCCTTAGCCTTACTCAATATACACATCAGACTTCAAAACTTTAAAATTTTTTGGTAGCAGCCTGCTACTCTGATGACACAGCGCTCTTAACTTCAAATTAATTTACAAAAACTCTTATGAAGAAAATGGTAAAGGGATTTGCCAATTGCAACAAATATTTAAAAAAATGGAAAATAAAAATAAATATTGATAAAACACAAGCGGTAATATTTCCATTCAACATGTCTCCAAAAAGATTTCCATTTAAACAGCTTAATTTAGGCAACAACTATATAGACGTTAAAAATTATGTTAAATATCTAGGTGGCATCCTCTATAAAAATCTGAACACCCGGAATCATATTGATTACACATGGCAAAAAGCAATTAAATCTTTCAAATCCCTTAGGCCTTTCCTAAATAGGCAATCGGTTCTTAATCACAGTAATAAAGATTTACTCTACAGATGTGTGATAAGACCAATTCTCACCTACGCCTGCCCTATATGGTACAAAGCAGCCAAGAAAAAAAAAATAAATAAATAACTGGCCATTTCAGCCCTTAAAAGGACTTTGACCTATGTAGCTTCTTGTGATCAATTGTGTTGTGCGTGTTATTAAGTTTGTACACAATTGACCGAGAAATGGACCTACAGGCTTAACGCCGACTCCGAACGGCGATGAACGGAATGCTCTTATTCTCAAGAAGCTATACATGGCATTTTGATTACTCTCTGAGGTTTGCCATTGTCTGCAGAGAGGTGGCGGCCGTACAGGAAAATTATTTTAATTCAAATAATTTTCTGTCGCTGCTGGGGTTCGAACCTATGACTCCAGGTTCGTTGACATAGCGGCCACGCACTTTAACCAACTACGCCACGGACGCCACACTCAAATCAGCCAAGAGTCATCTAAAAAAAATGCAGATCATCCAAAATAAATGTTTGAAAATGATCAACAAAAGACATTGGAGATACTCAACTCAGACTCTGCACCAGGAGACGATACGAAATGATCATCGACTTTATAAATAAAATAAATTCAAATTATTTAAACAAAAATGCATATTCATCTTATCCCCTGATAAGAGAATGCTCCAATGTATCTCAGTAGCTTTAAACAAATAGATAATTACGAAACAAGAAATTTGTCTATTTGTGATTATTCTACAGAATAATCATATAATATTCAAATATTTTCTACTAATGTTTGAAATTCTTTTTAACGATATCAAATAGCAGATTTCCCATTTTTTCTCTGAATTTTCTTTTATTGTATTAAAATTAATTGGTCCTTTTAAAAAAAAAATGTACTCATTTGTTGAAATATCTTAACTGATAAAAACTCATACTATTTTTTTATTATTTACTTTTGTATCAGTCGCAATTCTGGACGAATAAAATTGAGTTGAATTGAATTGAATCATCCGATTTGGCTCATTTTCGAACTTCACCTTTATTTTTTAGATAAAATTTTAAATATCGAATTTCGTGATGATAGCTCGAAAACTACGGCTGTAGTGGTGAAAGATACTGCTTTATATTGTGTGGATATCGTTAAAGATCTGGGAATATGTATGGGTTCTAAGCTTTCCTTTAACATTCAAGTCAACGACTATTTCTTTGGGGCTACGTGAAGTCATTGGTCTATGCCAACAAGCCGACGACGTTGGAAGAGCTTAGAGCCAACATTGAACGCGAAATAGTGGCCGTTTCAGCCAAAATGTATGGCCGTTTCAGCCAAAATGTATGGCCGTTTCAGCCAAAATGTATGGCCGAGTTATCCAAAATTGGGTCCAACGAATCAACCGCTGCAAACGTGCGGTGGCCATATGAACGAAGTCGAGTTCCATTCATAAATGTTTTGATTGTCCATATCTCAAATTTTTATTTAAAAAAAAGTTGTCAAATCCTTAATTGTCAATCCTTTCTATACCAATTGAAAGATAATTTTTCAAGCTTCAATAATTTATTTTCCATAATCCATGGTAATAACGTTAATTTTTGAGTAAATAACGGTTTTATGTAAGCAAATCTTATACTTTTATATATAAAGGGCTATAAAATATGAAATACTTATTGGATTTGGTTCGTTTAGCTTCATGTTAACGGGATAGCTTCATGTATTACCTTTAAAATAATACCATAACCATCAATATCGGTTATATACTAAGAAAAATATACCCATTTATCTTAGATCTTATAAAAAATGTTTTCTTAAAAAATCGATTCCTTCAAAACAAATCTGTAAATCGATTTTTCTTTTTGCTATTCAAATTTTTATTGAAAGTACATTACGAATCCATCGTCAAATTGCCGCGCACCGGAAATCGTAGTCTATCCGAATACTTATATTTGAGCTTATCAAAGATTTTTTGGCACAGCGAAGTTTTGTATAGAAATTTATAACAAAAAGTCACGTTAACAGATCGGGCCTAAATGACTATATTAATGAACAAGATCACAAGCCTGTATAAAAATCAAGAAATTATTTATAACAAACGAACTGCTTCAGTACTAATTCCGGTAATATGTAAACTCTTCTCAAAGGGATCTTGAAGAGAAGTCTCTTTTCCAAAGATTAAGAAGATTTTCATTAAGAGAATCGAACACATGAAGCTTTTTAAAAACGTAATAGCCCTCTATCTACACTTTTGAGATATACTTTAATAATTTAAGTTATCGTCGTTACAAATGAGAATTGACTCAACAGCAAATATCTTGTTACATATTTAATAGTTTTACATTACCTTATGTGTGTTGTTCATGGTTTGGCACAGCATATAGCTCCACTTAAGCAATACGATACAATGATAAAAGAAAAATTGAATTTTGCAGATTAGCAACTGCACATTTGTAACGATATTTAGTTTTTTCTTCCTAATGACAGGTACATACACAAAATTTCTCTTATACGAAATGACGCCTGTGAACAAAAAATAATCGCAGTATTCATTTAATCTTTTTATTCCAGGATGCTAATAACCAATAATAATAAATAATTTCATAAACTTTAACGGAAACATTTAACTCTTATTATGCCTTTACCCATTTAATTACCTATCATTACGTTGAAGATCCACAATGCTTTCATAAATTCTTTAAATTCACTATTGATTATTAAAAATGCTCTTTATTTGTATTATAATGAAAATTTGATACTTATTCAAATTACTTCTAAACATAATTAATATAAAAAATAAATATCAATACAGCACATATACAAAACTATAATCTCGCAGGGTTGCAGGAATACTTGTATCAGGGTTGAAGTATTACTTTACAATTTTATATGAAAACACCAATTATTAGGGGCTTTCAGACGAACGTACATGTCAGCCGACATTGTACGACGACCAACTAACGGAAATATTTTGTTTGAGCTTTCAAACGATCGGACATGTGCGACGACTTCATTTTTTGCAGACTCTCGAGCGTAACACATCGGTAAAAACCGAAGTAAAAAACCTTTTTCGCTTTGCATAAGCCGATGTTTACTCGATGAAAACTTTATAGAAATGATAAATGCAGCGAGTCGGACCGACATGCTTTCACACGTCGGACATGTCGGACCGACCAGCAGAAAAATCAAAAATTTTTGAGTTTCTTCCGACATGTCGGTCCGACCATCTCATTTGCTTTCGAACGATCGTACATGTCGTCGGACATGCCCAAGTCGGATGACATGTACGTCCAAGTGAAAGCCCCTATTAAGTGCGTTTTTTTGGCATCGCTATATACGCTTACGCTGCGGCCACACGAGATAGTAGGTCTGTTTCCGTACAAACTTGAAGAAAAGTTCAAGTAAAGTTCAAGCTGTGAGAGTAATTTTATTATCTGTCGAAATGAGAGAATTTACACAAAAGTACGGAAACGACTTCTAGCGAGTTTCAAGCACAAAAACAGGTAATTGCCTATGAACTTAAGCAGCGCCAAATTTATTTACACCAATTTGACATTTTCTTGTTCTTCTTGATGCTTGTTCTTATCGCGCTCGAAGAAATTGTTCAAGCAAAGTTCAAGCTAGTTTCGAGACTCGAGAGAGTGGTATCTTGCTTGTTCTTCTTCTCTCCCGAGTTGGAAAAATGTGTAAAGTAAAGAAACGCCTTCAAGCAACTTCAAGTAACTTGAAGTGCGTACGGAAACAGACCTAGTATTGCTATGACAATTGAGAATACGTATATTCTGTCAAACCATTGTCGGCAGCCAAGCAATTGTCGATTGTGACGTAGGTGGCCTGACAAAAGCATGGCAATAGCATGACAATGAATGTTATTTCATTATATTTATAATTTTTCTGTGTCGCTGTAACCATATCTAGCCTATAATTTTTGGCATAATTGAAGATGGATGAAAACTCAACATTTTCCCTTTTTTTTGTGCACCAACCACGGTTATTTACGTCAATTTCAATACAAACTTCAAATTATTGCCAATGTTATTGCCAGCCTATTGTCATGCTGACAACTGCCTGGAAATAGATTGTCAATTGCCAAAGCTTGCTTGTATTGGTGAAAAAGTGTGAGTGTATTGTTATTGTCATGACAAAATTGTCACGTGTGGCCGCCGGGCTAACAATATTTTTCATACAAAAAATGCTTAGCTAATAGCATGTTTTCAAGTTATAGAGATAAATCATTCCAATTTTGAAGTGTTTTACCATACAAAATTAAAACATTCTTACGAAATTAAAACACTCGTTTTATAGTAAAACTTTGCTAAAAGTAGTGTGTTTACTGCTTAATCAATAAAAAATATCGAATATTTCCGCCATCTCTAAATGTCATATATTCAAATAATTAATAGCATGTTTCCACGGCACTCTGAATCAAGTATTGTGGCTTGCGAATTAAGAATGTGAAATAGCCTGTTCCCACGAAGAAATCTTAATTCAGTTTGACAGCTGAAACTATGTAGAGCTGAAAGCAATACTCACTTTGACAGCGGTCTTTGACTTTTTGTTTTGTTTGTCTTTCTTCCATTGCTGTTTTCGATTAATTTCCGAAAGAGATAAAACCGATTTCTACTTGATTCGGATGTTAATTCAAACTGAATCAACTTCGAATAAGGTAATTCAGCTTGTCAAATGTTGTATGGCGAATTAGTTAATTCGGAACATAATTCAGCCTCGAATTACGAATGAGAGCCGAATTACGTTGTTCAGGGTGCCGTGGAAACATGCTATAAAACAATGGATGAAGAACATCAGGTTTGTGAAAAATGAATTAATTAATTAATCACCATAGCAACATTTTTTTAATGAAAACAAATATTCGAAAACAGCTGCTTAACCTTAAAACTGGATTGTACCAGTGTGGACAGTCAAGTTTTAGGGAGTAGGTTTATAAAACTTCGAAAACTAAAACCGGCAGTGATGACATGCTATAAGACAAGATAATTTTAGCCGCTTGGCTCATAGTTGCCGATAGAAACACTATTGCCAGATTAATAAAATGATACTTTACGTAATTTATTGGCAGCACTTTTTGAAAAGCAACCCTGCTTATGTCACATCTGTTATAAAAAAAGTGTATTTTAGAAAAACAAATATTTGCAGCAAAATGGATAAAGACGAATGGTGAGTTATAAATCTTATTTGGCTGTTTAGTCAATACTAAATGTTCTTATATTTTTCAGCAATAAACGCAAGAAATGGAGCCGTGAAGAGACCCTTTGTCTCCTGAGATGCTACTTGGCAAGGAAGGATGAATTTCAGCACGCCAGAAAGAAAAAATTTGCATACAGCAATATTCTAGAAGATATGGTTTCTTAAGGTGTTACGGTAAGCAATCATATGTTTATTCTTTGGTATTTTGATTTGTTTACAATAGATTTTTTTCTATTTCAGGACTCTAGCACTACAACCACTGCGCTGGAAGGGAAAATGCAAACCCTCTTAGCCACATACAAAAGTGCGAAAGACAACGCAAGGCAGACAGGTGCGTCTCCATGCATTCCGCCATATTTCGAATTTCCATACGCTATACTTGGGGAGAGCGCCCACTACTCAGAGCTGTAAAAGATTGAATCATTTCGGAATGCACACAATCTTAATGCATTCATAAGCTGCATGAACCAGATTGCAATCTTATGCTTCTGTAGAGTAAATGAATTTCAGATGCACTATTCATCATCCTTTGAAGATAAAAGAATGCACACCCAATGCTCTCTAAGCAATGGGACTTATGGAAATATCAATCCCATTCTTGTTGGCTTAAAAAATCTGATGAATGCACTCAGTTTTATCATTCTTTTCAACTCTGAAACACTGGACATTTTACTTACTACCATTAAATAGTCTTAAATATAAAGCAGCATTTTGCATTTTTGTTGTCATGTTTTTTCGACGGCCGATATTAGTGACATGCTTTTGTCTTTCCTTTGACATTTTTTAGAATAATAAAGTTAAAAAGTTATTAACAATAAATATTAATAACAAAATGTATAAAAATTAACTTCTACAATTTGTTGTATATAATAGGCCCAAAAAGTACGGGAACAGGTACTTTTTGGGCTAAAAATGGTAAAACTGTCAAAAACGTGAGAGTAAGGAAAAATTTCTCAAAAATATTGAAAAACACAAAAAAGTACGGAAACGCTTTTTGGACTAAAATTGTGTAAACTGTAAAATAAAATCGTTTGTTTATATGTGGAGCATTGGCAGCACAGACGACATGCTAAAGATTTTGAAAAATATAAAAATTAATTCTTAAATAAACATTTATATTTAGTTTTTACAAAATTTACCATGTTTTTAGTTTCCATTCCAACAGTTTTTTATTTATTTCAAAGAACTTTTATTGCTTTGCAATTTCTTTGCTAACATATAAACATATGATTTTAAGCAGTTTGACACTTTTACCACTTTTGCCAGAAGAAATTTCTCGGACTAAAACTTGCAGCTTTTGACAGGGAGGGGAAATTTTTTACTCTCTCGATTGCACTCTCTTTTACCATTTTTTCGAGTACGGGAACGCTTCTCGGACTAAAACCTGTAAAAATGGTAAATTGGACTAAAACTTTAGAGTACGGGAACAGACCTAATACTTTTTCTATACATGATATCAGCCAATGGCAACCCATCACAGTCATACCCAACAGTCACACACGCATACACAAATACACACAAAACAACTTCAGACGCAACAACAAATCTTGGTTGCAGCCATCGCGGCTGAAGCCATCGGTGGCTGCATTCGTTAACATTTCAATTCAGTGTACATTCTTTACGTTTTGCAATTCATGACTTGAAAACAATTTTAATTAGCCTCAAGGCTTAAGCCTAAAGAGTTCACACTTTGAATGGTAGAAAAAAGATTTCCGCTTTTGAATTTTTAAACAAGAGAATGAAAAGTAAAAATGAATTCACACTTTTACAGCTATGCCACTACTTATGCGGATAATGATGATTTAGACTTAAATTCAAGTAAAGAAAATGCAGACATTGAATTTCTGTTCGAGCCAACAGAAGTGCCAGTAGAAGAAGATTTTGATTTGGCTTCTACGTCCGCTGCGGCTCGAAAAAAAAGAAATTCTCCTCGCGAGAGCTATTATGCTGCTAAGCTGCAGCTTAAACAAAAACATGCAGAAGATAAGTTGGCTCAACGTGGAGAGTACTACCGTGCTATGCTGAATTGTTTTAATGCGAAGTGGCGTCAAGAAGCCGAAATTTTAAAACGAAATGAAGAAAAAAACCTATCTTTGCTTGAAAAAGTTTTAAACAAAAAACATTAAAAAACAAGTTTCAATTTCTTTTTCATAAAATGTTTAATCATAGTTTAGTTTTTTAATATTTAGGCGGCTCAATGCAAGTTATAAAATGTTTCTTTCTAATAGGTAACTGTAAAGTAAATCACGCTGATTTACTTTTCCCATGATTTCTTGAGGAGAATCATTATTTATAATCTCCGCGAGTGGGTCTGCAATAGTTTTATTGAACACATCATCTTGAATTAAACATATGTTATGCAAAACGTATACACTAACTATAATATTGGTCAGGGTGAGCAAGTCCGTTTGCTCTGTGAACTTTAAGAGCCTCCGAAAAACGACCTTTTAGTAAACCAAACGCATTTTCTACTTTCTATAGTTGAATTTGCTTTGGTTTTCCGTTAGATTTCCGTAATCCTTAAATGGTGGTACTAACTAACTTGTTGCAGGGTATGCAGAATCCCCCAGTACAAATTTTTCACCATGAAACAGCTCATCATAATTAGTTTCCGTTCTTTTGTAAAGATTGGATCTGCGAAGAACTCTGCCATCGTGGAGTGACCCTGGTTCGCCGCATGTGATGTCAATAAATTTTTTGTCTGCATCAACAACTACTTGTACCACACTATAATTTTGCTTTCTATCGAAGTAATCTTTTTTTCATACTTTCGGTGCTTTTATTGATATGTGTGTGCAGTCAATAGCCCCAATCACACTGGGTATTTTCTGTTTCCGCTCGAATTTTTTCGACGTTTCCTCTGCAGCAGCTTCTTGTGGCCATTCCACAAACTCGTGTCCAATCGAAATAAGCCACATAGTCACGTGACGTACAGCAATTCACGCAGACGATTTTGAAACTCCAAATAAATTGCCAAGCTGCCTAAAAGTTACGGTGTTACAGATGTACCAAATGTACATGTTAACTGTCGTCTTACTTCCAATTTTCGATCTACCTCCATTGGCTAGTTTCGGCAAAAACTCTGACTGTGAAAAAGTTGCTGAAGGAAAAAGTGTTAACCTTATATACGCAAAAATAAGGATTGCATTCATACCTATTAGGTATTCAACAGTTGGTCGCTGCAAGACGCATATGGCACCTGAAGTCCTCGTCGCTAAATGAAGCGATTGTTGCTGCATAATTCTTGCATTTGCGATGATCCTTACGCTCGGATTCTTCGGATTAGGAACTAGAGCTTGAAGAAGATGAAGGTATTGAATTGAAAATATTTTGTAGGTCTCGATCATCCTGAAAGTTGTTTCTCGAGCTCTCCAACAATAAAGCCAATACCTGAAATACAAAAACATGTGCTTATTATAGAATTTATCTTTGATATTTTCTTTTACAATCCCAGCGTTAAAGCCAAATTTGTTTTTCTTACTACTTGTGTTTCCTCCGAGCTATCCATTTAAGCAAAAATCTTCACAATATACAATTTATTTCAATTTCAGAATATTTGTACAAAATTTTGCTATTATAAATAACAATGTTCAATATTTGACAGTAACAAGCAATGTTAACAATTTTGAAGAAAAAAGTTAAGCGAAATATTAAGCGCCGATGAGCATTTTTTTGGACAATCGTATTTAAAATAAATAAATAAATAAATAACTGGCCATTTCAGCCCTTGAAAGGACTTTGACCTAGCTTCTTATGATCAATTGTGTTGTGCGTGTTATTAAGTTTGTACACAATTGACCGAGAAATGGACCTACAGGCTTAACGCCGACTCCGAACGGCGATGAACGGAATGTTCTTATTCTCAAGAAGCTTTACATTGCATTTTGATTACTCTCTGAGGTTTGCCATTGTCTGCAGAGAGGTGGCGGCCGTACAGAAAAATTATTTTAATTCAAATAATTTTCTGTCGCTGCTGGGGTTCGAACCTGGGTTTCCAAAGTTCGTTGACATAGCGGCCACGCACTTTAACCAACTACGCCACGGACGCCACGGACGCCACAAAACGATGCTAAAAAAATACATCTATTATTTAATTCTCGAAAAATTTCAATAGCGTTATAGCACGTTTATATAGCGAGATTAAATCGAGATTAAGCACTTTGAGGAGATTAACTCGCTAATCTTGTTGAATTTGACGAGATTAGCCACACAAAAGTTAATCCCCTCAGAACGAGATTACAAATTAATCTACTTGCTAATCTCCTCAAAAAAGATTTGCAACGCTGTGAATAGCGATAATTCCTTAAAAATAGCAACACTGCAAAAAAGCAATAAAATGAAATCGCAAATAATTGCCTGGTGAAGGAAAATGGCTGCAACAACAAATAAAGTGAAAGCTCCCATAAGCGGACACCAATGGTCACCTACTTTTTGTCCGCATATGAGAGATGTCCGCTTATGGGAATGTCGTAAGAAATAATATTAAATTTCAAATTAAAAAAAAATGGGCATTAGGATATTCTAATTTAAAATAATTTTTATTCTCTAATAGATTAACAACGAAACGAGTACAAAATGAATTCATATTAAATATGTATGCAATTTTTGCAACTGTGCAAGAGTCTATGTTAAACTGGATTGTTTTTGCAAAACATTTCAATGATTTACCCCATGATACAACTTTACAAGGTTGGAGTGACAGTTCTTTCGTCTTGCAAAAACTGTCAAAAATAGTTAAAATTAGAGAACGAAAAAAGTAAAAAAGAAAATGGAAAATAAAATATGCAGGCAAATGACAGTCGATGCAAGACACTCGTGAGAAAATAGCCAGTTGTCACTCCTACCGTGTATTTATAGTTTTATCATGGATTTACCCATTAACTAGAGTAAACGCTGAAACTAATTGTTTTACTTTACCGTTACAAGTGATCAGCGCAAAAAAATTATGACTACATTCGTAAAAAAAGAAGAAAAAAAAACCCCGAACTATAGAAAACACCAAAACAAAAAAAAAATATACAGTATACCGTCTATACAGTAAAGAAGTGAAACTTCTTCTTTGTATACACTTTTTCTCTTCTAGAATAAGAACCATTTTAGTGTAAAGGCTCGATTATGCAATCGTAAAGCTACGCAACGTAACGTGGCGTAGATTTCTATTTGGAATAGAACACATCGCTGCGCTAGGTTACGTTACGATTTCACTAACCACTTACACTTATTTTTCATAAGATAGAACTCTACGTCACGTTACGTTGCGTTGCTTTACGATTGCATAATCGAACCTTAAAGGCAAAGAGAGAACTTTTTAAGCAAAAGAAATACAATAAAAAGTTTTTTAAAAAAAAATATTCTGTTTATTAAATATTCATTGGTATGGACCTATGTCCGAAAAGCAATTAATTTAATAACCAATTTGCGCCGTATTTACATATAGATGTGAATACAGAATACAACTTGATATATTTTTAATTCAACATATGTACGTATTAATATTACTAATATCAAATTATACTTTCTATTATTAATAATATTTCGATATAAAATTATATAACTACAATATGTATAAAATAGTTATCTATTGAAAGAACTTATTCCAACTTTTCTTGCGCACAGTGTCAAGTTAGCGTCATGGGCGACAGCATATGCTTCATGAATTTGGGTTTTTATATAATTTTTTATTGCAATATTATGAATAAAAATATAATATGTGTAATATGAGCAAAATTCATAGAGGTTATATTAATATATTGAATTAGAGATATACCAACGTTGGTATTCTAAAAAAATATTGGCATGGCAGCCCTAGTATGAGAGTCTACTTTGCGAAAATCATAATGCGCTCAGGGCAACTCTCTTATTCACTTCTGCTTCGCTGAATCTTTCTCTCTTCTACCCGAGTCATGGCAACCCCCCTGTCTACCACACATAGAACGCAATCAGCACACAATCTGCGGCTTTTGCCACCCAGCGGTAATCGAAGCGCTTCAAAATCACTAAACAAGCGCTTCTGCCATAGCGCTTCACACATCTGAAGCGGTTTTTAAGTAAACCAAATTCATATTAAAATTTACTAGTAAACCCGTACGACGTTAAAACGCCAAAATGCGCTCGCAATATCTTCGTTGTGAGCCTTTATAGCACATCTATTCTGTCGTTAACTAAAATTTACCGTAGCACGTCTCCTGAGTGAGTTATAATTCAACGATACTAAATTTCGGTTGTATAAGCTGCTATCTTCACGACCTGACCTTCCGTGCGTAGAATTGGGATTATCACCCAACACAGATGTCTTAAGAAGAGGTATAGGATGTTTGAATTAGCTGTGCAAAGTATGCTCTCCTTTAAATGAGCTGGCGGCGATGCCAGTAAAGGCTCCTGGAATAGCGATTTTGCATGAACTTGCTATTTTGTGGCTAGTGTATCAATATAAAATATATTTGTACGTTTTTCGCTTCGCTCAACTGCTTTAATAATACAATAGTATGAAATTGAAAATTTGAGAAGAAGCTGGCTTTCTTCGTAGAAGATTGTTTTGGTTTTCTTTCTTTGGAAAAAGTAAGAACTTATTGCACATCTACAGAGCAAGACCTTTCTATTGATACCCTCTTTATAAAAATCGCATTTACGGTATAGATTTGATGGTCATCACAAAAAAAGTGCTTGCGTAATAATAATATAGAATGGATATTGGATATCCGAGGATGAAAGCGCTTCTTTACAAACAAAAAATTAAAAAGCTCTTTAAAAAAAAACAAAAAAAAAAACAAGAAAATTTTGTAAGATGCGAGGATTGAACTCGGACCACTGGCATTACAATCAAATGTCTTACCGCTCTGCTATTACCCCGCTGTTTTCGTTGCGAACAAAATGTGTATTAAAATCTGAAAAGCACATCCTCAAAGCATATCAAAACTACGCATAAAAAGCGCTATTTCTAGGAACGCTTTTTATTTTGCCGCTGGGCATATCCAGCAAAAGTAGTTTGATTAATTGGTATATAGAGCAAATTTTTATATGAAGAGTTTAGCTCATTAGATAGAGCGCCGTCTTTGTAATCTTGAGTTCGCAGGTTCGATCCTCAGCGGTAACAAGCAAATTTCTTAAGTCTTTTATACAATGTATATCCATCTCATTCTCTCTACTGTAAAACATATCTTTCTTCTCTATCGTGTAACGAAATGAAGTAAATTGACCTTGAAATTTCACTCCTCAATATTCTTGTTCAATTTTCGAAGCGCCTCCTAAGAAGTTTCACTTCAAAAAATATATATATAAGAGCAGTAATGTTTGTGATAAAAAAAAAGACAAAATTGTCCGCTTATCAGAGCTTCGCGCCCGCTTATGGAAGATTCTTTTTTCATAAATATACATGTTTGTGTGTCCGCGTACGTGTTTCGGAAAGTCCGTGTATGGGAGAGCATTTTCTATGGAAAAAAACCAAAAATTGTTCGTTCCCAAGAATGTGTCCGCTTATAGGGGATGTCCGCTTATTAGAGCGTCTGTTTACGGGAGCTTTCACTGTACATAAACTCATGGCTGAAGGTAAATACATAAAACAAAACAAAGCAACGAAATGTCAAAGTTAATCTTTTCAAAGCTAGTGTAAACAGTTGAGATTACATAAGGAGATTAGGCTAATCTTATTTCTCTTCATATGTAAATGTACTATTATTCAAGTTCTTCCCAGCTAGACATCTCTAACGCAGTTACAAACACAATGTAACAAAATTTGGTGTTCACTAACACACTCTTACATTTTGATGTTATGTTAAAAAAGGAAAGTTGTATGTGTTTAAATAGCTTACTATTTTACGCAGCAAACAATCTTCTTAAGCGGTGCAAGTGTAAGTCACGCAATAAAATAATACCCTAAAATAAACAGCTCAAACAATGGTGGCCGTGGCGCAGTGGATAGAATGTGCAACTTGTGTGACAGAGAACCGTGGTTCGAATTTCGCCTGACACAGAAGGTTTTTCAATTAAATTTAATTATATAAGTAAAGTGCAAAGTGATTAAGAATTGAGAAATTATAACAGTAACCTTCTTTCTAAATAAAAGCAAGTTTTCCTTGCTAGAGTAATAAAAAAACAGCGTTATTTTTTTGGGGCTTTGTTTTTTATTTTTTTTTTTAAATGTTTTACTTAAATTTATCTTTTGTTAATACTACCCATTAATAAAAATAGAAAAAAAAATTTCTAAAAAAATTTGGTTTTATTTATGAAAGGTTTGAACTCGCGCATGTTTGCGTTAAAGGCCAGCGCTCTAACCACTACACTATGGTGGTTAGTTTTTGCGGGACGCTAACTGCGTACTTAAGTAAACAGCTGCGTTTGTTATTAAATTCTTTACTTGGAATTGGTTGCTAGTGTGAGCAGTGCAATGGTTAAAACATATGTGGCAGACAGAGATGCCAGATCACACGGATAGACAAAACCCAGCAATCCAAATCAAGAGCAATCCTATCCTATCCAAAATCAAGAATTTTTGTGATAATAAGTTAGATGGATATATATCATTCTAGCTATAAAAGTTTGATATTTCGTAATTTTTGTGAACAATTGGTTTTTCAAAACCTATCTCAACAGCATATGGAACAAAGCCAATACGGGCCCACAAAAAGGGTTGATATATAATCATGTTGTGCATTCACCGCAGCAGCCCGAAGAGAAGATTAAAACAACGGTAGGTCTTACTCTATCTTTTTAAGCCTCGAAATAACTCTTCCTCCCATGCAGTACGTTTATCACATACACACCAACATAAAATACAGCCCCAATAAGATGTGATGGGCCTGTAAAACAGGCTTGTTTCGTGCTAAAACTGGCGCTACATCCATCAAAACCTCTGGCTAAAGGCGCAGGAGATTGCACTAAAGCAACATAATTTTTAGTATTCTGTCATTACTTTGTTGTCCTGGAAGAAGGTACACACCCAAGCATTATTATATGCCAGAGCCACAAACCCAAGACTAATTCGCAAAATGGAAACAATAATTGCGCAATAAAATCTTGAATAAAAAAAAAACAGAATTCGCAAATAAACTTTTAATTTAATATAGAAAGAAAGTTAGTGGTACAAATTTATGACCAAAAATTTAAGATATAAAGGGTGTCCCAACAAGAACGCAATTTTTAAATTTTATATAAAACACAGATATTTAAAAAAAAAATCGTAAAACTTTATTATATCGTAAAGTAGATAGAGTGAGGTTATGTATGGAATAATATATCGTGCAGATGGCCGCCGCGGCTTTGCTGGCATGCACGCGATCTTTTAATGAAATTTTCAATGACCGTTTTGCATAAATGCTGCGGTATTTCATTAATGCAGCGTCCAATTTCCTCTTTTAAGGCTCGAGTCGTCGTCGGCTTATTGGCGTAAACCATCGACTTCAAAAAACCCCAAAGAAAAAAATCTAATGGTGTTAAATCGCACGATCTAGGCGGCCAATTCTGATTTCCAAAACGCGAAATAACACGACCGGGAAATGACTGATGCAGCAATTGAATTGTTTCTCTGGCTGTATGGCATGTGGCGCCGTCTTGTTGGAACCACATGCCCTCCACATTCATTTCTTCAATTCTAGGCAAGAAAAAACTGGTTATCATTTCACGATACCGAACACCATTGACTGTTTGCGCTTGACCTGCCTCATTTTCATAAAAAAAGGTCCAGGATGCATTTGCTTCTCGTGAATCACTCGAGGATTTTCCTCACCCCAAATGCGACAATTCTGCCTATTGACGAAGCCATCAAGATGGAAATGGGCCTCGTCACTGAAGATGATTTTAGCGGCAAAATCAGCATTTTCATGTTGTCTCTCCAATACCCAATTAACGACTCCCTTCGCTGTCCATGGTCAGCTGGCTTCAGTTCCTGAGTCAATTGAACTTTGTATGCATGAAGATGCAAATCTTTCGTCAAAATTCGCTGCATAGTGGATTTGGAGACACCAATTTGTTGAGCTCGGTGTCGAATTGAGGTGGATGGAGTTTGAGCGACATCATCACGTACAGCTGCGACATTTTCGGTCGATCGACCTGGTCGAAGGCTAACATCACTAACAGACCCAGTTTCGGCAAATTTATCCATTAATCTCTTTACAGTTGACTCTTTTGGAGCATTATTGTGACCCCAAATTGATCGCAATTTGCGAACTGTAGCCGCAAAACTTTCACCATTTTGGAAAAACAATTTCACAATGAGAATGCGTTGTTCATTCGTGTAGCGCTCCATTTTTCCTAACCTCGTACCTTCTACTAGCAAACAGTAACAATTGTTCAAATGTCAAACAATGACACTTCCAGTGTTGCCACATTTAAAAATTGCGTTCTTGTTGGGACACCCTTTATTAATAAATAACATAAAATAAAATATATAAATGCCTAGACATTAGTTTACTTACCGACTAACATTGCTTCGTCCATAAAATCTGCAGCAATCAGTGCTTCAATCTCCATCTTCTTCAATTCAAAATCTCGAAGTTTAATATTTTCTCTTAATCTTTTTTCTTAAAGTTGATTTTTTTCATCATGCTGCATATTATATTTTTAATTCAATATACGCCATCATCTTCCTCTCCTGAGTTTGTTCCAGTTTTTAGCATGCCGTATTTAACGCTTTCCATTTACATACGCCTTGTTGTTTGTCCAGTTCTCTGTTCCTGAAACAGACCATTCACCGTTATACTCGGAAGTTTTCCAATTTTGAGAGTCAGCAAAGTTGATCCACCAGTAGGTCTGTATCTATTGTGCTGCTTTGGAACAGAAGCTGCAGCTTTAGGCATTTTATATCCAGCGTCCTATCGCTTTATGGATAAATTCTGCACAAGCCTATATGACGATGAAGACCTTTGCGATATTTTTTGCAGCTGTAATGAAACTCGTTTAAAAAATTACCCAATTTCTTATATAATCAAACTTACTTGAAATGATATTTTGTATGTTTGACAACCTCATTCATTTTTTTTTTTTTTTTTTTTTTTGGATTCGCCCGGAGGTAAGAAATCTTCATAGATACGTATGACCCGCGCCATACGCATGCACGATTTACATTCTAAGAAGTTCCCGGATCAGCCGGACTGATAGAATGCACCTACGTGCTAAAACTTACCACCTGTTGGCAAATAATAGCCTCCACTAAGCACAATTGCTTGGCCTTTCAGCGGAAATTAAAATTAAATAAAATTTGAGAATTTTTTGTGCTTATGTAAACTTCATAAACATCATCGAATAAAAGCACATTCTTCATAATACGAAGCAATACAAGACAACATCCAAAGTTATTTATTAGACCATATATAACCGCATTTATAATTGTTGTCGTTCGGCTTGAGGACACTGTCCAACCCAAGATCCTACGTGGAAAAGAGATGCAACTCTCAAACACCAAACCAATACCAAACATAGCACATATATACAAGTATATATTGTGCAGGCACAATATATTTATATATTCGGGTCACTAAAATAAGGGAACACCGAGCTAAAGTTATTATTTGGATATGCATTTGGGCCAACGCAGGTAAAAACTTGTATGGAAAAGAGATAAACTCTGACACACCAAGCCAAGAGACACGGTATACATTTTCAAATAAGGAAGAACTAAAGATCTAAAATAATTTCATGAAAAAATAAAGCAACGAAACTGAATAAAACGAAAACCTAAAGTATCTATCATATTCGATGATGCTTATTTGTTAAATCGTAAAATCTACACAATTATCGCGAGTTATATTTGTTATCACAAGGAATGCGTTAAGTATTCAAATGTAATATAATTTTGCGTTTTAAGACATCCACCGAGTCAGAAAAATTTATCAAGTTCAAGTTGCCATTAAAATCACTACACATACATCGCAAAGGGTCGTGAAGGGCATAATTAGAAGTGCAGTGACTCAACTTAAAAAGCTGGAGATGTCTGGCTCCGCTCCTGGGGATGTTGAAGTTTAATGAAGAAAGGAGGTATTGTGAGTCTATATCACCACTGAGTAATTTGTATAAAAAAGAGACATTGAGCATAATTCTTCTGCTTCTTAAGGAAGGCAGGGAAATAATTTTGAGGCGTGTTTCATAAGGGGGAAGAATAATATTGGGGTTCCAACGATAATGTAAAGCAAAAAGTAAGAATTGTTTTTGAACCGATTCTAATGCATCGATGTGGACATTGTATTGAGGGTTCCATATTACGGATGCATATTCAAGAATTGGTCTAACAAGAGAGGTATAAAGTATTTTAGTAGTGAAAGGATCGTTGAATTCTTTAGCCCATCTTTTAATGAAACCAAGGACACCTCTAGCCTTATTTACCACCAAATTAACTTGAAGATTGAAACGAAGTTTAGGATCCATAATTACACCTAAATCAAGAAAACTGTGTACAATTTCTAAATTAGTATTATTTATAGTGTAATTTATACTATTAGCAATTCGACGTGAGAATGTCATTTGCTTACATTTTTTTAAGTTTAATTTTAAAAGGTTAAAATTACACCACTCAACTAGATTGTTTAAATCCGATTGTAAGAGTTGTTGATCTTCAGGCGATTTGTAAGTTAGGAAAAGTTTCACGTCATCGGCGTACATTAAGACGTAAGAGTGTTTTATTACAGAAGGAAGGTCATTTATAAACAGTAAAAATAAAACCGGACCAAGATGACTTCCCTGCGGAACACCAGATGTGACCAAAATATTTTTTGACATAGAATTCTTATATAAAACTTTTTGAGAACGATTCGACAAGTACGAGTTAATCCAGTGTAATAGTTTGACGGGAAACCCAATCAGATGAAGCTTTTTCAGAAGAAGATAATGATTGACACAATCGAAAGCTTTGCTAAAGTCTGTATAAATAACGTCAGTCTGTCGTCCTAAAGTAAAACCTTTGATGACACGCGAAGTAAACTCCAAGAGGTTAGTTGACGTAGATTTTCCCTTTAAGAAACCATGTTGAGAGGTGGAAATGGATGAAGATACAACGTGGGTTATTTGATCAGTTATAATTTTCTCAAATAACTTAGGGATTGCGCTTAGTTTTGCGATACCTCGGTAATTGGAAACATCAATTTTTGAGCCGGATTTATGAAGAGGTATTATATAAGATTTTCTCCATATATAGGGAAAATGACCACTGTGCAAGGATATGTTAAAAATTTTTGATAGGGGAGAACACAAACTAATAGAACAATGTTTTAAAATGCAGCTCGGGATTTCGTCAGGACCAGTCGTAAAAGAAGATTTAACTTGTCGAAGGTAATGCATAACTATATTAGAATCTATTACGGGGGTTTCAAAAGAGTTAACTGGTGGTAGGTAAGGATATTCAAGACTCATGCTCAATGGTATATCGGAGTAGGTTGTTTTAAAGAAGTTTGCAAACATGTTGGAAACTTCGATGTCGCAAGATGCTTCTTCATGATTGAATTTCATAAGAGGTGGGAAGCTAGAGGTTTTTCGTTTTGAGTTGACAAAAGTGTAGAAAAGTTTCGGATTATCTTTGAATTGAATTTTTATTTTGGCTATATAGGCAGAGTAGCACTGTTTATTTAATAGTTGATATCTGTAACGACAAGAGGAATAGCAAGCGAAGTCTAAATTAGAGCCTGACTTTTTATATTTTTTAAATAAGCGATTTTTGGAATTTTTTAAAGACTTAAGTTCATTAGTTAACCAAGGGGGGTTTAAAGGTTTGAAATTACTATTTTTTTTTGGCACAGATAATGAGAAACATTTTTGCAATGTATCATTAAGAAACTGTACTGAAGATTCGACATCATAAAAAGAGTACGAAGACCTATTATTTAAAATTGGGGACCAGTCAATCCGCGCGAGAAGAGCATTAAGTTTAACATAGTCTGTTTTTTTAAAGTTAAAAATTTTATTATTTCGCGTATCTGGAGCTAATTTATTTTCATTTATGTTGGCAAGTAATATTGTTATTTCAAGAGTTGGATGATAATCGTCTTCAGGTAAGGAAACTGGGTTCGAACGACGGAGATTTACGGAAGTGCATCTATCTACAAATACAAGGTCAAGAGATCTATAATTTTTATTAAGAATATTATTAACCTGCTGAAGACACAGGTCGGACAACTTATCTAAGAAATCATTTATCCAATCAGAGGCAGAAATAGGAGTAAGAAATGCGGAATCATCGGAAATACTCCAGGATACAGAAGGTAAGTTGAAATCACCTAATGCAATGATAGTATCCATATTTTTAAGCATATTATGGACTGTTTCGATGGCACTAATATGGTTTAAGTAAATTGTTAAATCACTTTTAGGTGGAATGTAAGAGCAAGTAAGAAAAATCGTATTATTATTTACTTTAACTGTAACACAAATAAACTCCAGGTCGTTTGTACCAGGAATTGTTAATTCCTCCGAAGCAAGCGAGTTATGGACAGCTATCAGAACGCCACCACCGATCTTATCATAGCGATCTTTACGAAAAATTTGGTACTTATTGCACATTATTTCAGAGTTTAAAACGTTAGAGCGAAGCCAAGTTTCAGTAAAAACTATAAAGTTATATTCAAAATCAAAACTGTTCATGAAAATATCGGAAAGTTTAGAATTGAGACCTCTAACGTTTTGATACACAAGCTCTAATTTAGACTTGTGATTTTTTAATCGTTTTTTGTATGGTACTGAGGACTATTAGAAGGACGAGGCAAGTGTACAACATTTGCAATACGCGGTTTGTTTTTGAATTCAAATTCATGAACAATTGTATTACGGGGCCAAAAGTTTACATCCACAAGAGTATTAAATAAATTTTCCGGAACAGTCAATCTAAAAGACGTAGTCAGTCTCGCATTTAAGTATTTGAATTTTTGGATCGAAAGAGGGATACCACTATTTAACTTTGAATTAATAAAAAATTTAATATCATTTTCAGTTGTATCAGCAGCTAAGCGCGAGACAAAGATTGCTTTAGTTGGTGGAATTGCAATTAATGGCTTAGGAGAAATAGTAGCAGTAGTAATAGGAATCCGTTGAGCGTTAACAACTGAAGTTGCAAAAATAGGAGTTTGAACAGTAGGAGGAGCAATTGAAACAGCTTGAGCATAAGTAAGAACAGGCTGGTTAACAGGTATGGATGGTGCTAACATTGGCAAGGAAACGGTCTCTGGTACATTTGGAGCAGATATAGAGGCAATCGTATCAGTACAAATGTCCATATCGTCTGCAATGTCACGTTCAACAGGTGGTGGTATTGGTGGTGTCGACTTAGTTTTCTGTTTATTGCGCAGGTTCATGTATTTCTTTTTACGCTTGGGCGAAGGAATTGGCTCATCAATATATTTACACTCATCGAAAAGTGTTTGGTACTTTAAAAATTTTGCAGAAAGCAAAGAAAGTTCCCTACTTATCTCAGAGAAACCCTGCTTTGTCTGCTTAAAAAGCTTATAAAAATTGACATCAGTCAATCTGCACTTCTCACAACACCAACGCAACCCTTTACCTTCTTCAATAAGGTCTGCAACTCTACCCATTATGCCCACACATTTGGTGTGAACGATATCATCACATAGCCAACATGATAAAAATCGCTCAGTTTCACCCTTAGTGGAACAGCCAGGCTTAGAGCAGAGCATTTTAATTAATAAATAAAAAAAAAGACCAAAAAAGTAGTAAAAATAAATAAAAGTAGTAAATGTAGTAAAAATATTAGTAGAAATTAATAAATAAAAATAGAACCAAAAAAGTAGTAAAAATAAATAAAAGTAGTAAAAGTAGTAATAATAATAGTACTAAGCAAAAGTAACAACCTGAAGTGATGGCAACCCTTAGTATGTATAATAATAATACGTATTCAATAGCTTAGCTAGACAGAGCTAGGCAGATGTCTTATAGCTGAATTACAATACTGCGTTAGGTCGGTCGGCCTTTGACCGTACTTTGGTCTCCGTTGTAAAAACTTTACGATATAAGCTGTCAAAACGGACGACCTCAAACTTTGCAAAACTAAATGTTGCGTTGACAGATCGTGCGTCTATCATTTTGGTGATGCCAATAAAAGCAGCTATACTAAAAATCCCACAAAACGTCCCTTTTTCCGAAATCATGCAATTATAATTTTAATCAATAAAAAATTAAAATATATTGTCATAAAATCATTAAGAACCATAAAACCTACTTTAGAAAGCTAAGATCTTTTTATTAAGTGTAATATAATCTGCGAAATAATGAAAAATGTCACATATTAACGTGAAAATTCGGACTAGAAGCTTCAAAATAAATGAACGCTTTCCAATTTAATGATAAAATGTGAAATTAAATTAAAATTTAAAATGGAATTTCTGGAAACACATTTCAGTTTTTATGCCAAAAAAAATTTCTTTGATTGATCGATATTGTTATATATGTATATATATACATATGTATATTGTTTTTTTTTTTATAAAATGTGATTACTTGATGTCATTATTTTTCTTGTTTTTGTCAAAATTACTGCTATTTATTATTATTATTACTGTTAATTTTTGCCGAGCTTTTGCAAATTTTGAGAGCAAAATGTAGGAAATTTCGTCAACGAAAGCAAGTTGGAAATACGTATGGAAATATTCATGTAAATTTGTGTATGGAAGTTTTTTGGTACGGTGCGTGTTTTCGGGCAATTTCAATAAATTTTTATCCACCTTGAACACCAGAGGGCGCTTAAGTACAAATTTAAAGAAAATCGGTATGTAGTGGTTTTCATGTACGCTGAGTGTTTTGCTGCTATCTTTTTTGACCTGTATTGAACACCAGAGGGCGCTGTAGTACAATTATTTATGCAATTAGAATGAAAATTGGTATATTGTGGTTTTGAGGTACGGTGAGTATTTTGTCGCTATCTTCTTTGATCCAACTTAGACACCAGTTGGTGCTGTAGTACAAATTTACAAGTACCATAGGCGTAGAAGGATATCACCAAGTGGAACTCCATTGTGAGTTTTAATGAAATGCGACTTTAATTTCCATAGCTATTCGATATCAAAACTTTGGCATGTATGGGCGGGGTGTGGCTCCTTGAACAATGCCTACCAAAATTTTTTAGAAGAAATGCATCACCAAATAGTAGTTCTATTCTAAAATTCAACGTTTTGTGACTTACTTTCATAGGCTATTCGATATCAAAAATTGTAATTGCATGGGCGGGGAGACACACCCCCTTGTACAATGCCCGTCTCGGTTTTCTAGTAGATGGACATTACCAAGTGGCAACTCCATACCGAGTTTCATTATTATGTGGCATTTAACTCCAAAGCTATTTGATACCATAAGTTTGACTTATATGGGCGGTGCCATGCCCCCTTGTCCAATGCTCACTCAATTTTTCCAGTCAAAGTACAAGACTAAATAGTACATTCTTACCGAGTTTCATTGATGTGTGACTAATAGTTCGAAAGTTATACCCACAATTTGGGAAGCCGAAAAAGTGTCACACCCTTTTCCCAACGCCCATAAAATTTTGCCAGTGGAACGGCACATGTAAATCGAGGCCGAACACCTAATTTCAATGTTGTGCGACCTATAATTCCAAAGTTATTCAATATTGCAGATTCGAGCTGCCACGCCCCCTTGTACAATGCTCACTGAATCACTTGTAATTAGTGAGTACTTGGGTACAACTTTACAAAAACAAAGTGAACGGCATTTGCCAATCTACCTTACCACAACATTCCTTTGTGTGTTATATTATTCAAACAATGATATTAAGGGTATTCGTCCTCAACCAACCTCATTAAAATATCTAATTGACCAATATATAAGTTTGCTATTTTGCATGAATACCTTTATAATATTATTTATAATATACTAAAAAATGCATGAATTTTAATATGAAATACAATTGAATAATATTAATATCATGCTAAATTCATCAAAATCATTTTTATACTACTTAAGCAGCATGTTAATTTAAAAAATTTTATCAATTTAAAAAAAACTCGTATCAAAATATAAATTCCCACGATAATCCTATGAAAATCTGAGTTTTCCATCGGAATCCAAGAATACCCACATTTTAGCATTGCTCAACGAAAATGCAACCCAGCGTTAATATGGAATGTCAAAAGCACGACCTAGCTTGAGCATGTCGCTACTCATAGCGTTGATCGTACGTCACCCCCTCAAATTCATATTTACGGGATGAGGTCGACGCAATGCATGAGGTCATATTTTGTGTTGCTTCATAAGAACCCATTGTTTCTAGTCGAGCTGTCAAAGGCCGACCGACCTAACGCAGTATTGTAATTCAGCCATTAAACGCAATTAGCAATAGAACAAAAAGAAAGCAAACAACTTAAAGTGCGAAGAATATAATAAAGAAAATGTAAAGAAACTTGTTCAGCACTTTAAAGAAATTTTAATGATAATAATAACACTTATGTTAACAATAGTAAAACAAATGCAAAACTTATCCGCTGCAATCATTAGACTTCACATAAGCACAAAATTTTTTAATTATTTTCAAAAAACCACTGTAATTAAATTTAAACTTTGCAGAAATTAACAAACACAACTTAAAGAAATTTTAGCGCGTTGCCAACCAATTCATAAAACTTGTTTTGGTAGGTCTTGGCAGCTAATTTTTTTGTAGGTTTTAGTATAACAGTTTCTTTTCTAGCTAGGTAGCAAGGAGTCTTTTTAATTCGAGCAACAAAAACACTTTGGTTTTTTTTTTAAATTGGTAAGCCTTTCGAAGTTTGGACCTAATTTTTCGGCTCCAAAGCGGTGACAACATGAAATACGAAATAGAAAAATTTTAATTTTCATCTGAATGAATGAAAGAAACACTTTAAAACAGGGACCGTAACCGTTAAACCATTTTTCTAAAAAAGTTGAAAGTTTTAGTTATTTTTTGTGTTTTATTATATTGAACAAGAATTAACCAGAATTTTTTAACTTCTATTTTTTCGCACAAAAAATAACTGTTATTATATGTGGGATATTTTTTCCCACAAAATATCCCACAAATCGCTATATCTAAGAAACTGCTTATTATAGGGTCATAAAATTTGAAAGATAAAAACATGGCAAGTCTGTCGCATAGCCGGAGATATTTGAGGCGATGAGAGCAAGAGTGGCCTAACCCACAAAAATATGAAAATTAAAATAAATGCAGATCTAGCGTCGCAACTGCTGCTGCTAATTCAAATATTGACATTTTGTTATAATATACCACTAAAAAGCAAATTTAGAAGAGGCGAATAATATTGTGAATAAACGAAAAAAATAAAAGAAATTCAAATGAAAATCTTAATATGATTCCATTAGATATGTTGGTGGGTTAGACCACTCTTGTTCTCATCGCATCATTTGTCCATATGAATGATTGACCACGTGCTTGTTTTTTTTTTTTTTTAATACAACGTTAGTTTTGTGCATTGAAGAAAAGATTTAGTTCTATCTGTATCTGTATGAATGAATTGAGCACATGCTTGTTTTTTTAAGGGAACTCTCAGTAAATCATTAAATTCCATTGTTAAATCAGCAAGTGCAGCGTTTCTATCCGACTTGTAGATGAAATCATAGAATGTAAAAAAGGGGCGTGTCCCGCCCATTTTTTGTCATATGGTAGATCTTGCCTTCTTATTTTCACCATTCAAATTTCATGACCATAGCATGAATGGTTTTGTAGATACAGTGATTTGTGGGATATTTTGTGGAAAAAAATATCCCACAAAAAATAACTGATATTTTTTGTGCGAAAAAATAAAAGTTCAAAATTTAACTGGTATTTTCAAACTTTTACTTTTAAAGTCGAAATTTAAAACACAACCCAGGACTAACAAGGGGATGTCGGGGGATCATAATGGTGTCATCCAAAATGTCCTTCGACTGTTCCAACTACTTGTGGTTTTCCCTTAAAAAATGAGACCATAACTGTTATTTACGGTCCCTGCTTTAAAATATTAGATAACCTTATATCAGTAAATCACACCGCATATTTTTTTTTGCGTCATTTTGAAAGCAAAATTTGAAAAATGACTCTATTTTAACCTTACAAACGTTCTAAAAAATCGAGTTTTTAATTTTAATGACTGATTGTAAGTAATCTTTAAGTTTTTGCCATAACTAATATAATGCAAAAAGTTTTAGCTCTATTTGACTCGTATTTTTTTTTCTATAAACTAAAAATACCGAAATGAAATTTTACACATGTATTCTACGCACTCCTAGTAACATTTTAATAAAAAAAAAATTTTAAAAGAAAAAAACCAGAAACTGATTCCAAACAGCTGAAATAGCCGACAAGCAGCAACAACACCGCACTCAGTTACTGCAGTTTATTAATGAAGTTTTAAGAATTAAGATTCTCGCTTGTCGCTGAATACTCCCGGCTTGTTATAGTTCTCGTTTAGTTTTTGTAATGAAAAGTATATAGCTTAGGTGTTTATTATTGCATGAGTGCGATGGGTGAGATGTTGTGGGAATCTGAGTGGAGCTCGGTCGCCCAGGTACTGATAAAATTATAAAAGGTAAGATGAGACAGAGAATAAAGCGCGAAGTGCAGCAAATTGTAGATTTTGCACTTTGAACTTGTGGCAGAAAATGGATACATATCAAAAGAAGTGGAATGTAATGAAGAAATACGCCCGTAAGTAACCTCAAGAAGTGATTTAGCAAACCGTTGTAAATAACATTACAAATGTGGCAGCAAGCTCCTTACTTGAAATATTAATGCGCAATGGCAGTTCTCTTCCACTAAATGCAAGAACATTGAAACTGAATTTTTATACCTGAATACACTTTCAAATAAGCTTTCAATAAAAAATGTGTAATATTCTTAGGTTTTAAATTATTTTCAATGGGTGAAATAAAAAAATAATTGGAAAAGCTTTTTCTTAATTAACTATTTCGTTTTAATTTTGGGATGGCGATCGCTTTGAGAAAGACCTTGAGTCCCAAGTGGAGATCCAGCACTATAGATTGGAGAAATGAACTGGAGCTCTTCTTGAGGTCAAGCCAATCTCCAAGGTTAATGTTTATTGGGATTATTTTGTGATCACTAATATATTCGTACGGTTTCATGTTATCTGAAACAAGGAAAATTATATTTGCTTGTTTATCTTGCTCTTTTACCTTCCACATATAAAGTAAACAAAAAAATTTGTGGTCAAAATGAAGTGAGCGGTGCAAAAAGTTTCCGAAAAAATAAAATAAAATTATATTAAATCATTTAAAATATAAATTAAATAATAAATAAGAAAGTGTAGTGAAAAATCTGTTCTGTATTTATGTACATTGTTTTGTTCTTCAGTGTAATTAGTTTCCTTTTTCTTAGTTGAAAAGAATGTGTGGAATAAATTTTGGAATATTTGTACTTTGGGGCCCAAGGCCCTTTTTTTCTTAATGTGTTTTTGGAGCTCCTAAATCTAATGCTGCAAATAAAAGTTCAGTCTCAGTTGGTTTAGGAGATAAAAATCGTTAAAGTTTGAAAAATGCACGATACAATTACAAGGTAAGCTCATTTTAAGATGGATGCTCAAATGCGAGATTTTGCAACAACAAAGCTGTAGGAGCTACAAACGTCAAACAACAAAAGCAACAACAAAAATAACCACCTGATTTTGACAACTAGCAGGCCGTTTTCCCAATGTCCGGTTAAGTACTAACCAGAACTTTAACCAACAGTTAACCAAAAAGCTTTTTCTCAATAATCAGTTAGTTCTTAGCTATGTTTCCCTACTCGGTTGTAGCTCGGTTGTAACTTGCAAGCTGCTAGAATGTGTTTCCGTACTTTTTCTAGCTCAAAAGAGAGAAGAAGAACAAGCATAAAAGCGCTCTCTCGAGCTCGAAAGTTGCTAGCATGGTTTTATAATAATAAGGTGTTAGTGATTTTTTGACAACATCATGAATAGCTTTATATCTGTGAAAAAGCTGTGAGCGAAAGAGCGGAACTGTTGATGATGTTGTGTTATAGTTTTTATAGTTTATTGTGCGAATTAAGTATAAACAAATATTTAATACAATTAATTGTGCCATGTTGTGTTAACAAAAAGTTATTGCAGTTGCCTTCGCCCATTTGCCAAGTTCGCTATTGAATGGTTTCGTCATTTTATCAAAAACGTGTGCTGGAAGGTGCCACCAACATGAAGCTTTGGCCATCATGCAAATTGTCTTGCATTCACATTGGCTGCTTCAAGAACATATCGAATGCCATGCAAGAATGTTCAATGCCTCAACTGATAATAGCTATCAAAAGAAGTGGACATGGCGTTAAGTTTTAATCGACTGCAGGTTAGCTGAAGTGAAAAAGCAGCAGACCGAAGACCTACAAGCCTATATGGTTTTATAATGGCACTTTATTTAATTTACATTAATCATTACTTGCAAAAAAAAAAGAATTGAACAAAATTTATTTTCATTCCAATTCACCATCAGATGCTCTTGACAGGGGCGGAGCGACATGAATTTATAATTTTGAGAGAGAAGTGTCGAACTCACTAATACTTTATTATTATTACACCATGGTTGCTAGAAGTGTGCTGGAAAAATTTCTTCGAGCTTTATAAAAACAAGCATTATATTTTTTGCTTGTTTATGCTGTGCGGCATAAAATAAATTTACAAAAACTGAAACACAAACTACAAATAAATATAAATAAATAAACAAAAAATTAATTTGAAAGTTGGAAATTGATAATTGGCGAAAATAAATTTGGAGCTGTTTAAGTTTTATAGGCAATCAGCTGTTTTTGTGCTTGAAAATAGCTAGAAGTCATTTCCAAACTTTTGACACTATTCTCAAATTTCTTTTTACTCTGTCAGCTTGAACTTTACTCGACATTGTGTACGGAAACACACCGGTTAAGCTCTAATTAAGTTAATGGCAAGTTGTGGTTCCGGTTAGCTGCTAATCCACAGAACAGCTGAGTAGAGTAAACAAACAAAAAAATTCTTCATATGGAGTAAAATTTTACAGTATGTTGCGTTTTTCAACTTTTATTTCTTTTCGTGGCACAAAATCGCAAAAAAACGTAAAACACAAATTCACAAACAAGAAAAAAATTCTTCATATGGAGTAAAACGAACCAGTTCGTTCGTTGCTTTCTTGTCATACTGACATGTTTTTAATCTAAAAAGTTTCAAAGTTTTTTAGTTCTTTTGAAAACAAATTTTTTTTTTTATTTTTATTGTTTTCTTTTTTAAATTTTAGGCCAAGCATGTTGACAACAAGACAACATGAAGAACAAAGAAGGCAACAACCAAAAACAACAACAACGGCTTTGTATAGAGCAAATCAGACAGCTTGCCTATACAGACTGTTTCGTTGGCCGCTACACCAACTCATCAGTAGCCTTTGTATGACTTTACACTGTGATCCACTCCAGCTACTTAGGTTCTACATATACTGCCAATATGCCGAGAAAGTTACCCGGAATTTATTTTTGGCAGAGAACGCTTGAATTTTGTAACTGAGTTCTTATCTACTTTTTGATGCAAACCGTCGTATCATACTTTTAGGCATAGCCTTAATTCATGTGCATCTTCGAAATTCGATCACAGCCCTGCAAGACATGCCTGACCGAAACTCCAACACAATCACAACTTTTGCAGGAAAAACTAATACATTCTCAGTTATTTCACATTTGTCAGTTTTGTTAGAATGAGACAACAGTATAAACATTAAAATGGCTGAGTTGTGTCAAAGTTAGCGGAAAAATAAGTTTCTTGTCGGCTGTGAAAAATGTAAGTTGCAAAAATTGTTTTGAAAAATAAAATAAAGATTCCTGCAAAATATGAATATAGAGCGAAAGACATTTTTGTGACTATTAACTGAATTATTTATCTCAACATATACTTTTAGGGAGTTCATGTATCACTTGCATCTGGAGGCTGCAAAGACATTGCTGTCCGTGCATCTATTCACTCAGCTGCCCACCGTCATCTTCCGGTAAATAGCTGCTACTTTATGCTTATTGCTACCGAATTACAACTTAAACTCCATTTTTCTTTGTAGAACTATCAATAAATGCCATCATTCCTGTGTTTTAATGTCTGCTTTGCTGCACTTCGCATCACGCATGGTTGAGGTGCTACACACCATGTTTGGCTTTATATTGGCTGGTTCTTTTGTCTTTGACATTGTCGAATCTCTGCTCTCGATTTTAACGTTCCGCAAGCAGCAGGATATACTCAAATCAAGTGGTTCCACTGGCGCTAAACTCGCAGCAATTTCATGATCACTTTCCGCTAGTTAATCAGAGTCTTCTGTCGATCTTAATCTCACCAACCACTGCACAACGAAAGAGAATCCCTATAGAACAAGTCTTTTTGGTTGTTCCGACTCCAAGGACTCACCGCTTGAGGGTTCCACATTTAAAATCGATTTCAACATAGTCTATCAGAAGCTCTGCATCATTGTGACCATAGATCAGACCGCTCTGTTGTTGTATTTTCTACTGCATCGCAATGAACGCTTCTATCGTTTTGTAATGGCGAAAAATGATTTGGAGAACTTATAGCGCATTCTTTTCTGAAAAAAAATTCTGCATTTTTTCTGCCCTCTTCAAGAACTCTGCATTTTTTCTGTTCTTTTCTAAAAAAAAATGTTGACCTCAAAATAAAACGTGTTCTTTTCTCGAAAATGTTGACCGCAAAAGTATAACAAATGCAGAATTTTCTGACCTGTAAAATTCGACGGTTCTGTATTCTGCCCTCTAGTAATACCAACATTAAAACAAAGTAAAATAATTTTGACAACTCATACTTTGTGCTAAGAAAATTGTGATAAGCAAAGATTTCTAATTTTGAAAAATGTCTGAAATTGATTCCAATATTTTGTTGGTTAAAGTGGTTAGTTTTATAAAAAATGAATTTCTCGATTCGTCATCTTCATCACCGGAAGACAAATAAAATAATAAATAAATAATCAATAATAAATTAGTCAGAAATCAAAACAACAGTGCAGCCAATATTAAAAAAAAAAATGTTGCATTTTTTCTGTTCTTTTCTCAGCTCAAAAGAGGTCAACATTCTGTAAATTCAGGTCAGAATCTAAAAAATTCTGCATTCTGTAAGGGCAGAATTTTTTTTCAGAAAAGAATGCGCTATTAGTGATTCCCACACTGCAGACGTTGTATCAAGCATCTGACAACACTTCACATCCTATCAACATGTCGCTCATTGTATTGGTGATACTTAGTGAGGACGATAGCTTTAATTGGAATGTACATACACAACATCGTAAATGAAAGAAGGCGGAAGAGGCAGTAGTATTCACTTTATATCGTAATAATACTATTTTTATTTAAAAAATAATAATTTTTGATATATTAGGATTTTTAAAAATTCAATAAAACATGAACTATAATTATAAAAATAAAATGTTTTAAATAATGTTTTAACACTACGTTAGTCCTATATATTTACTACGTAGCATCTAACCGTTTTGTACGTTAGTCCTACACATTTATTACGTAACATTTAACCGTTTTGTATGTTAGTGCTACGTATTTTGTTCGTAACGTTTAACTGTTTAGCACGTTTCATCTAACAGAATGTAAAGGCAAGATTACCTCATATTTAAATTAGGTGTATTAGTTAAATACTTGGTTAAATTACCGGCAGTATTAACATGCGTAGGTGAGACAGCTATAAGTGAAAGTATACTTGACACTTCACGAGTAAGAAAAGGATGGTATTACTCATGTACACGAGTTTCGGGTAGTTTTTTCCCAACGCCCTTAAGAAACTCATAGAAACTCGTTCATATAGCCTACCCAAAATTTTCGTAGCACTATTAGTTAAATACCCAATTAATTTACCAGAACTGTTCTTGCTGGGAGCGGTTTACTGCTATCAGAGCATATTGAAGTTGTTGTTATTTTTGTTGTTTAGCTCCTCCCTTTTTTCCACACTTTCATTTTAGGGTTCAGTAAGTTTAACTGATGGTACACCTAAGATGGCGTGGAGACCATTTTTTGTTTCGAAGACGCACATGAAATAAGGCTATGCCTAAAAGTATGATACGATCTAGGTTTACCTTGGTACAGTTTGCATCAAAAAGTAGATAAGAACTCAGTTACAAAATTCAAGCGTTCTCTGCCAAAAATAAATTCCGGGTAACTTTCTCGGCATATTGGCAGTATATGTAGAACCTAAGTAGTTTGAGTGGATCACAGTGTGAAGTGATACAAAATCTACTGATGAGTTGGTGTAGCGGCCAACGAAACAGTCTGTATAGTCAAGCTGTGTGATTTGCTCTATACAAAACTGTTGTTGTTGTTTTTGGTTGTTGCCTTCTTTGTTCTTCATGTTGTCTTGTTGTCAACATGCTTGGCCTAAAGCTTAAAAAAATTTGTTTTCAATATAAATAATGAAAAGGCCGTATACAAATATTAGGGTTCTTAAATTCTTTTAAGTTAATTAACCATTCAATTCAAAACAATATTTGGCTGATCATATTTGCTGGGTCATCTTGTAGCGTGCCAACATTCATATTAATCCTTTTTATTAAAAAGTTTATTTTTGTGTCAATTTTAATATACACTTTATTTTATTTTTTGTGAGAGAGCGAATTATCATATTCTTCTTGCACATATATTTTAAAGTTATTGCATAAATTTCATTGCTTATTTTCTTCTTTTAACTACAAACAGGTTCTCTGTGTGCAAGTGAGTGAGAGCGATTGTTTTTTTATACTTGCTCATCTGTTTTTGACCTGTTTTGCTTTGTTTATTATTTGCATAACCAGGGCTGCACTTAATAACTTTTCAGTTCTTATTAAGGCCCCTATTAGGTACGACGAGTTATACGAGATTATTACTAGCGTGTAATTTGTAAATTTGTATTGTCTATTACACATTTGAGGTACATACGTGTCTGTCATCTGACAAGTATGTATCTCAGAGATGTGTTTGTATTTTTTGTGGTATTATGTTTAACAATGCAACTCTGTGTCGAGTGTAAGGACTGTTAAAAACTTACATCTGATTTGAGTTAGTTGTATATCGTCTTTTTCATACGAACTATTTATTTGTTTATTGTTTTTTGTTAATTGAGTGAAAATGGAAAAAATACGTAAGTAAAATAAAGTATAAATACATATATTATGTGACAAAGAATAAAGTTTTCTCGCTTTGTTTTTATGTATTTTTTTTTAACACAGCGCTCTTTGGACTAACCCATAAAAGAGCTTTTTTAACTATTTGTAAATATTTTAAACGATTTTTTAGCAGCACTCAAGAAGCGCTTCCATTCTAGCAAGCGCTTCTGCCATAGCGTTTCACACACCTGGAGCGCTTTTTAAGTAAACCTAATTCATATTATTAAAATTTACATTGGATGTCCTAGCTGTGTTAAACAAAAAAAAAACAAAAAAAAACACAAAAACAAAGCAAAAAAATTGTATTCTTTGTCACATGCTTGGATTAAATTCGTACTGCTGGCACTAGAGCCAAATGTCTTTCCGCTCTGCTATTTCCTTGCTTCCATACTTGTGAACCATGGTATAATAATACAAGGTAGCATTGACAGTTGCTTGGGAAAACATCTTCTGTCAAAAAATATACTCAAAAAAAGAGGGCTAACAATCCGCCATTGAAAACACAAACAATGTTGAAAACGTTGAAGTGAAAAAAACAACAACCACAGTAGCTGCAGATGCATATACACAAAAAGCTGTTTTTGACATGAGATGTTTTCTTGTAGAAGAGAAAATAAGCGGTTGTCAATGCTATCTTGCATTATTATACCATGCTTGTGAACAAAATACATATACACAAAAATTGAAATTAATGCGAACAGCTGATTCATTTCAATGAAAGTGTCAAAATTTCGATGTAATCATGCTCCAATATAAAAAGCAATTTTACACCACAGCTCAACTGAAAATGTATGTTATATGTAATATGGCAAAAAAGTTCAGTTGAGGTGTCTTAAGTCACGTCAACTTAAGTTGAGTTGTCGTACCTAATAGGAGCCTAAACTGTTTTATTGTAAAACCGAGTATCTTCTTTTTTTGTGTTTTTTTTTGCATATTAGTAATACTTTAAATTTAAAATGTTCTGCAGGTTCCATAATTGTGCTATAAAAGACGAATCCGACCGCGTGGTAAATCGCTGGTTGTGCGATTCGTTTTTCCACTTCATATGCGCAGCGTTGAATGTAAGAATTTATGACGGAATCAACGAAGGCAAAGGACTTCGTTGGTCATGTGTTGATTGATTGCAGATCTACGGATGTTGATATCCGTAAAGAGGCGGCTCAGGCCAGATTAGCTGAATTTTAAAGCTCGTTCAAAAAGTTTAAGGTCTTGGATGAAGCTTCTGCGTCTCCGAAACGAAAGCGAAGTAACTAAAATCTTCGAAGCTGAGCAAAATCTACTGCAATAGCCTTGCCTTTGTCATCAAATATCGATCTTATTTCACCTGCATCAGTTTTACCACCTGAAGAACCACTAAAAAACTCTGTTACTACAAACCAGAGTACTGATCAGTTGACGCCTAGTAGCGCTTTAGTTTCAGTTGATTTAATTTTAACTGTACCTTCTTCAGCAGTTCCCGCAAATGATGATTCTCCTCCTGTTGCAGAAAAAACATATGCTCACACTTGTGCTGCTAATGTTTCTCCTAGCATTACTACGAGTACTAATATTATTTCTTCCTCTCCTAGTTCGGTTTCTACTGGAGCTATACAGAAGCATATATCGAATACCAGCAATAAACTACCTGTTCATAAGGAACTGGTAGTTATTCCGCCAGCAAAATATATATTTGTTTCTCGCTTTGCAGTTGATACATCTGAAGGTGATATCTTATATTATTTAAACTCTAAGTTAAACCTTCTGAATAAGAATATTTCGGTTCACAAACTGAGATTCTCTTATCAGGGCACTATTTCTTCTTTTAAAATTACTTTGCCTAATGATCTCTTCAATAATGTTCTTGATCAAGGTTTTTGGCTGGAAAATACTTTGGTGCATGAATTTATTCAAAAATCACCGCCTCAAACTTCACTGGCTATTTTACCTGTTCACAGCATGAACCCAAAAAACTAGATTGTTGCCTTCAGTCCCTAGCCTTATATTAGAACGTTCGTGGTTTAAATACTAAATTTACAGACCCATACATTTTAAGCCATAATCTTCGCTTTGACATTATTGCTTTCAGTGAGACTTGGCTTAAACCTAGTACTTTAAGTACTGAAATTTTGTCTAACAATTTTAATATATACCGCAAAGATGGAAACTCTATTGCTGGTAATTTTTGCAATGGTGGTGGCGAGTTAGTTGCCGTTAAATCTTCTCAATTTTCGCAAGAAATATTAATATCTTGTCTTTAGATATTGAATTTTGCTGTGTTCTTGTAAAGTTTGGTACTTTGAGAATTTATGTCACATCTTCATATATACCTCCACTTTCTAGTGTTGAAGTGTATGGAAAACATTTGGCGTCGATTTATAAAATTTGCTCACAACTTCAGCCTTACGAGTTTTAAAAACTAGTGACTTCAACCTTTCTAATGTTTCCTGGAACTGCTATACTGAAAATTCTGCAGTACTGTTGCCATTTCCAGAGTGTTCATCCGATAACTAATTTTTAAATAAGCTTTTGAGCCAGGGACTTTTTCAAATTAGCTGCCACTATAATAGAAACAACCGCTTGTTTGACCTTATTTATTTTTTGAAGTGAAACTTCTTAGGCGGCGCTTCGAAATTTGAATGAGAATATTGAGGAGTGAAATTTCAAGGTCAATTTACTTCATTTCGTTACACGATAGAGAAGAAAGATATGTTGTACAGTAGATAGAATGAGAGAGATATACATTGTATAAAAGACTGAAAAAAATTTCTTTGTCAGCGCTGAGTATCGAACCTGCAATCTCAGTGTTATAAAGCCAACGTTCTATATGCTGTGCTAAGGTCTTCATATGTAAATCTTGTCTACATACCAATTAATCAAACTACTTTTCCTGTAGATGCGCAGCGGGAAAATAAACAGCGCTCCTAGCGGGAAAATATAACAGCCTTATTCATAAACACATTTTAGAGGCAGTGTAACTTTAAACAAGAAAACGCTATTCATAAACATTTTCGCAACCATGTTTTTTGTTTGTCTTTTCGTTTAATATCAAAGACATGCTCCATATGCGCCCTTTGCAGCATTTTTTTTATGTGGCGGCCATTGCAAATCCATTGGAATTCTTAATTTTTGTAGAGATTTTCTTTAGTTCAGACACAAACCTTACAAACATGAGCAGCGAATGAAAAAATGTTTATGAATAAAGCCCAAGAATGATAGAAAAATAGATTGCGCAGATAGTAAAAATAATTTTCTACGATCTGCGCATCTACGTTACGATAGACTTACGATATGAGCTTACGATATGGCTTTCTGTCAAGTCTTGTTAAAAATGTGAACAAATATGAAACAATGGCAAAAGATTCAAGAAACAAACTTGATCTAGCGTGACGTCATGATCGTAAAAAATACTTTGTTCGTAGCTAGAAATGTCAAAATGAAAAGTAAACAACATATCGGACCTGCACAATGCGTAATCTATTTTTCTATCATTCTTGAATAAAGCGTAGTATGCTGTAGAAACGAAAATTTCTTAGCATTTAATTCTACACCCGAACTATTAGTGTAGAGTCAAAAATGTTTGTATGGAGAAAAAAGTAACTACAGTACGGCCTTGCTCAATGCAACGAATAGAAATTCGGGCAATTGACATAGTTGAAGAAACGCAATTAAACTTCTAAACATAAAGCTTTATGTCTCTGAATCTTAGATATTGTGGGTTAATGCACTTTGTATCCTTAAATATTGTTTGAATAGATTTTTCATTAAAAATGTATTTTACAAGCAAAGAAGAACTGAAAGAATATAAGATAAAAGTTTATGCAAGTTTACGCAAATGCAAGTTGCGATAATTGTGCAATTCCATGACGCCAACTTGACACTGTGCGCAAGAAAAGTTGGAATAAGTTCTTTCAATAGATAACTATTTTATACATATCTTAGTTATATAATTTTATATCGAACTATTTACTATTAATAATAGTAAGTATAATGTGTGTGTGAAAGTTTTAGTTATCTTTTCACATTTAAAGTTTTGAACAAAAAAGTATTTATAAGGCTTAATTTTTTTAAAGCAAAAATAATAACTAAAATTTGTCCCATAGTTTTTGAGTACAAAATAACCGGTAATTTTTGATTTTTAGTTTTTAAGGCAGAAATAAAAATGAAAGTTAAGATCAAGTTTACAGTTGAGGTAGATTTATTGTTGTGACATTGTTCTGTGAAACTCCTTATTAATATGCCAAAAAAAATTTTTGAAAAACAAATTTATAAATGCACCTGAAGCTCCCATTGGCAAAAAAATCGCTCATTGTAGTTATGTAAAATAAAAAAATCCCTTTTTAAGAAATTATTCTCTTAATATGCGGAATATGCAACACTTGATTTTCTCACGATCATACTCTCGCTCTCAAACTTTCAATAAAGCTACGCTCTGAGTTTTCTCCCTAGTGCAGGGATGGGTTCTATTCCAGATGGAACTCTACGCCACGTTACGTTGCGTAGCTTTACGATTGCATAATCGAGCCTTTACACTAAAATCGTTCTTATTCTAGAAAAGAAAGAGTGTATACAAAGAAGAAGTTTCACTTCTTTACTGTATACACGGTATACTGTATCTTTTTTTATATAAAAATTTTGTATGAAAATGTCAAAATAAGGCAGCATATTTTTTTCAGATACTCTCGATGAGAATACCTTATATTTATTCCACCATGCTCAAACCGTATTCAAAATCCTGCCTTGGAGTTTAACTTTAAAAGAACGAATTATGTAATTTTAAGAAATAATTTGTCAATTTTCAACTGGTCATCTGTGCTTAATTTAATAACACAAGAATATTGCCACAAACGCTTGACTCTGCCGTATTTGCCTTTAACAGTACTCTTAATTATTGCTTTTTAACTTCAGTGCCACAGAGAAAATCATCTTTAATATCTGGTCCCGTTTGCAATACCAAAGAACTGAGAATGCTGAGAAACTTAAAATCGAAATATTATAAAAAGTATCAAAAAACTCATAAAATTTGTGATTTTGCTTCTTATACCTCAACTTAATATAACTATCGGCAATTATGCAGGCAATCCTATAATATATATTTAACAAAAGTTAAATTAAACATAAAATCTGGTGCAGAATCTTTTTGGAACTTTGTTAATACTAAACGTAGATAAATTCATATCCATCTTTTATGAAATATAAAACATTTGAATCAGAACAACGTCCGTGGCGTAGTTGGTTAAAGTGCGTGGCCGCTATGTCAAAGAACCTGGAGACCCAGGTAGCCAGCAGCGATAGAAAATTATTTGAATTAAAATGTACGGTCGCCACCTCTCTGCAGACAATGGCAAACCTCAGAGAGTAATAAAAATGCCATGTAAAGCTTCTTGAGAATAAGAACATTCCGTTCATCGCCGTTGGGAGTCGGCGTTAAGCCTGTAGGTCCATTTCTCGGTCAATTGTGTACAAACTTAATAACACGCACCACACAATTGATCATAAGAAGCTAGGTCAAAGTCCTTTCAAGGACTGAAATGGCCAGTTATTTATTTTATTTTTTTTTTGAATGAGAACAACATACTATAGTAGAATCAACATACTATTTGTAGTCTTTTTGCAGATTTCTTTAAAACCACTTATTCACCTGCTTCTTACGATAATTTTAGTTACCCTTATAATGTGCAACCTGGTGATATTTGCTCCCCAATAATTAATGTTAATACAGTTTTAACCTACTTAAAAAACCTCAAAACATCTTATAAAAGCGGTCCTGATAACATACCTTCATGTGTTTTGAAATACACTGTAGAACAAATTCAGGTTAGCAAAAGTTAGGTCAAAATAGAGTCTAAATTAGAAGACCCGTATCGCGGCGTTTCTTTATGTTAGTTCGAATTTTTTTTAATCGACCTTCGAACTTTGCAGTCAAATGCCGATTTTCAGCATATTGTTTATATGGTTTTTTGGCTATAACTCGTCGACTAATTGATATTTTTTCAATCTGTAAAAGCCAAATTATTGCTAAAAACCTGTGCAACAATTAAAATTTTTTAAAAAATTTATTTAGAAAATTTTTGTGGTGCTTATGAAGCAAAATGTTGGAATTCATCTCTTGCATCAGCATCTTGATCAACTCGCTCAACAGTTGCCAACTGAATCTGATGAGCAAGGCGAACGTTATCACCAAACTAAGCTTCCATTTGAAATAAGGTAACTATAGGTGTGCATATTTTGAATTCCTAGATTTTTCTTATATCTTTGTCAGAGTGCACAATTTAAACATTAACGATTGAAAACCTAATGATGGAGAAGATCATCCTAATGATGGAGAAGATCATCCGAGCTGCTGATTTGAGACGCAGTGGCACGATATTCTACAAAAGTATTATGCTGCTGGCGTATGCTGATGATATCGATATCATTGGCCATAATACGCGCGAAGTCAGTGCAGCATTCTCCAGGTTAGCGAAAGAGTCGAGTCGAATGGGTCTTGTAGTGAACGCAGATAAGACGAAATACCTAGTGTCAACAAATAAACAGTCCCAGCGTCTTGGAAACCACGTCACTGTTGACAACACCTCCTTCGAGGTTGTTAAGGACTTCGTCTACCTGGGATCCAGCGTAAACTCTTTCAACGATGTCAGTATTGAGATAAAGCGAAGGATAACTCTTGCCAACAGGTGTTACTTTGGGCTGAGTAGGCAATTGAGAAGCAGAGCCCTCTCTCGACGAACAAAACTCACGCTCTATAAGTCACTTATCATGCCCGTCCTATTATATGCAGCACAAACTTGGACGTTGAGCAGTTCTGATGAAAAGACTTTGGGAGCCTTCGAGAGAAAGATCCTTCGTAAGATCTTCGGTCCAATCTGCGTCAATGGCGAGTACCGAATTCGATGGAACCACGAGCTGTATGAGCTGTACGCTGACATAGACATAGTTAAGCGCATTAAAATCGAGCGGCTCCGCTGGCTAGGTCATGTTGAGCGAATGGAAAACGACGCTCCAGCGAAAAAAATATTCGATTCGGTGCCCGGTGGTGGTCAACGCAGAAGAGGACGCCCACATCTTCGTTGGAAGGATCAGGTGTTGGATAACCTGACTACACTTGGTGTTTCCAACTGGCGCCAGCAAGCGCAAAATAGAAATGGCTGGCGCAATTTCTTATACGAGGCCAAAACCGACCTTCGGTTGTAAGCGCCAGATAAGTAAGTAAGTAAGTAAGTAAGTAACGATTGAAAACTATTTTCGTTTCAGGTACAGACGATAGAAATCTCTCGATGCCATACTCGCTGAAATTTGTTGGTGGTATAAACACACCTTTGAACAAGAGGAAGAAGGGGAAGACAAAGATGAAATTCCAGAATATCTGTTAGACGAAATTATCGACCTTTGTGATGATGACGATGACCAAGATATTAGAGAGAGTAGTGATGTTGATCCACACCCGCCTGCTAAACGGCAACTGGCCAAATCATTAAATTAATTTATTTAATTATTTTACTTAAAACTTTTCATAACTAATTATGAATTTTTTATAATTATTTTTCTATGTTTCTTCAAAACCAACACTGAACAAAATTAGCACATAAAAAATGAGAAGTAAATTAATATTAAGCTAGAAAACGCAAGTTTTGCATTATGATTGTTTTCTTTTCAAATTAAATTTATTGAAGAAACTGAGAAGCATATTATAAATCAAACAGAAAGCAAAAAAGACTTAGTTTTGTGGAAAATATTTTCAAAAATTATGAAAAAAAATAATTTTTCCAACATTTTGCTTCATAAGCACCACAAATATTTTCTAAAGAAATTTTTTAAAAAATTTTAATTGTTGCACAGGTCTCTAGGAATAATTGGGCTTTTACAGATTGAAAAAATATCTAGAAAATCTACTGTTACTAGCCTTCTAGAATTCACATCAAAGACTATTGATAATTTTGGAAAAGGTCTACAAACAGATGTTATTTATACTGACTGTTGGCGAGGGATACAGTATTATATAGAAACTATTTGTATTTTTGATATTTTTGACCCTATCTTGATATGTAAACTTTAATCAGTTGGAAACTTCTTGGTAAATTAATATCACTTAATTGTCAAATTATTCGCCGTTGTACGAATTGAAAATTTCCGGCACTTTCTGCTTGGCAATCGTAAGAGGCATACAAACGTAAGTTAATCTTATTATAAATTTAAAATCATAATATTTAAGAATTTGTAAATGAATTAGGAAATAAAACATCCTCCATCGAAAGCAGGGGCGTTTTTATGTTAACTGTTGCGATTGCTGGAAGTCACAATCTTTTATTACGTTTATGAGGAAAAAGTGTCCACAGAAGCCTTTGTCGCGCATCAACGTGATCGTTGGAAATAAACACGTCAGCTGTATTGGAAGATATTAGCGTGCTCAGTATTGAAGTGCTAATTTGAGAGAGATCCCAAGTGTGCTGGGCGCTAGTTTTCATTGGAGCTCCCTACGTCGCACAGTGTGTCTTTTTCAATTTTAGCGTGCCTTAACTCATATCTCAAAAAGTTATATAGCTAGAGACATGAAATTTGGTAATTTTGTTTTCAAGACAAAAAAAAATAACTGTCACAAAAAATGGGAGTGATCTGTCAACTACCATGCCTACCACCCATACAACTGGAAAATAATTATTTGTATAAGTTTGGATGTATGTACGCTATAATGATAAAATTTGGTATATAAGTTTATCTCGTAACTTGAAACCTTTTGGCAAAAGGGGCCTGGTCGGTCAACTGCTACGCCTACCTCGACTACATACACAAATCCACTTGTTAGTAAACAACATTTTTATAATTTATTTAACACAATAACTTACAAAGGACAATCTATAAAAAAAAAAATAAATAAATAACTGGCCATTTCAGCCTTTGAAAGGACTTTGACCTAGCTTCTTATGATCAATTGTGTTGTGCGTGTTATTAAGTTTATATACAATTGACCGAGAAACGGACCTACAGGCTTAACGCCGACTTCGAACGGCGATGAACGGAATGTTCTTACTCTCAAGAAGCTTTACATGGCATTTTGATTACTTTCTGAGGTTTGCCATTGTCTGCAGAGAGGTGGCGGCCGTACAGAAAAATTATTTTAATTCAAATAATTTTCTGTCGTTCGAACCTGGGTCTCCAGGTTTGTTGACATAGCAGCCACGCACTTTAACCAACTACGCCACGGACGCCACAAGGACAATCTATACTATTATATAAAAGGGGTCTCTCGAATTTTCATCGTTCAATCAAGGGGGTAAATGCTGAACCTATTTTAATAATTCTTTCACTATTCAATTGCTATAATAAACGACCCTGCTACTGGGTACTGCGTGTAGAATTCATGCATTTTAATCCATGCTGCCATTGTATAAGCAGCAAAAGATAACAGGAAACAATAGCTTAAGCTCTTTGTTGAGCGAAAAAGGTGAGAGTGTACAACTAACCGCGCTGCCATCGTGAGTGGATAGTTGCACTCAGTTAATTTCTGCTGCAGTGTTGCCATAAGACCGATATGCTATAAGAGATATGAAAATATGTTTAAATATTATATTTATACTCCCAAGCAAAGCTGGGAACGGGTATGCGAGTAATATATAAATTAAATAATGTGGCAAATAAGTGGTGTGGAAAAACTGTGCTGTTTTCAATTTGTTGTTTTCCGTTTAATAAGTTTCCTTTTTTTTAGTTATAATTTAAGGAAAATACTGAAATAAAATAATAAAAAGTTTGTGTTTTTGTTTGAGCCAGGGTTTGAACTCGCAATTCGGACAGAGAAAGTTGACATTTAAGCAGTGTCGGGCAAAAATTAAATTCCTAATCACATGTGATTGAGCTAGGATTTGCTGCCGACGTCAATGTTCCCACACGTACACAATAAAAACTTCGTGTGGCGTACGAACAGTAGCCGAGTAAAGGCTTTGATTCGTGCTTATGAGCAGCTGTGAGCGTAATTTTGGTATTTAACTGATATCAGTTGACGTTAAAAATTCAAAAAGGTAGGAACTTGCTTCTGATCGCTTCGCAACTATTAAATGAATACAGAGAGAAAAATGTATGATGATAAACCTCGCCTGAGCTACTTTCTTTAATAAATTTTTATGCACCGTAGAAATCCCTTCGAATAAGAAACTTATTTCTTCCACAGTTCCATAGTTCTAACTATGGCCTGAATGAACCATTATCGCGATGCCTTACTTTGTTTAACTTTATTAACAGTCATGTGAATTTCGATATAAATAGACCTGCATTTGTAAGAGAAATTTATAAAGTAATTACTAATTCAAACTGTTAATATAAGAACATCTAACATCTCAATGTAAATGTTGAAATATCTGTATCTTTTTATTTAAATTAATTATTTTAGGTTAAGTTATAGTCTGTAATGGTGAAACCAGGTAGACGTATGAATAAATAAATAAATAAATGGATGCTAGATTTTTTTATAGAAAATACAAACAATGTAGCGCAATGCCTAATATGCGAACGCACTGTTTCTCGTTCCGTATTTATGTATGTGCAAAGGCATTACTCGGTGTGTCACCCACAATACAATTTAATTTTCGGAGAAGAAAGAAAATTAAAGCTTTTTGAATTAAAAGCTAAATATTTTTTAAGATTTATTGCTGATGATGTTAATAAAAATATTAATAATTCTAATATTCATAATAATAACATTTCTATTTTACAATTTAAAAAGGCATCCTTCGCTGTGTCATTGGCCTTGGCAAAAAAATACCGACCGTATGAAGATGGTATGTTTTTTAAAGAATTAAGTCAGGTTGTTTTCGGTTTTTTTGGGGAGCAAGGGAAAGAAATGCAAGGAATTGTAGAAAAAATGTGTTTATCCAGACGAAAAATAACTCGCCGAACGGAAGTTATTAGTAAATATTTATATTTTACCAAACAAAGGTTATTAAACTGCAAATTTTTTTCAATATGCCTTGACGAAAGTACGGACATAAATAATTTGAGCGTATTAATAATATGTGTTAAGTCAGTAGATGAAAAATTAAAAACAACAGAAGAAATACTTTCCGTTGTTTCTATGCATGGACATGTTACAGGCGAAAACCTCTTTAAAATACTACAACAAAACGTTTTTTCACTTTTTAACAAAAAAAAACTTACTGGAAAAAAGCAAGGGCTGATAGGTTGCTTAATGAAAAATAATTTAAAAATTCCAGCTTTTCATTGCATTATTCATCAGCAGTCGCTATTTTCGAAAGAGTTAAACCTTTCCTATGTAATGGAAATAGCCATAAAAATTATTAATACAATTCGAGGGGGACATAATGCACTACGGCACAGAAAATTTAAAGATCTTCTTGATGAACTTAATGCGGAATTCGGTGATTTGCTTTTGTATACAGAGGTTCGTTGGCTTAGCCGTGGCAGGAGCCTGCAACGCCTTTTTGATTTGAGGAATGAAGTTTTACTTTTTTTTAACAAAATTTATTTACCAACTCGGATGATTTCATTTCAGATCTTAAAAATAAAGATTTTTTATTAGACTTAGCCTTTTTATGCGACCTCACTCTTTTACTAAATCAATTGAATCTGTCACTGCAGGGTAAAAAGAAGCATATTTTTAAGGTAGTGCCTATTGTAGAACACTTTGAGCGCAAACTTAATATTTTAATAATTAATTTAAAAAATAATGATTTGCCCAATTTGGATAAAACTTGGATAATATGGTCAGATAATTTAAATTTCAATAAATTAAAAGACTATACAAGGATTGTTGAGGAATTATTAATAAATTATAAGAAAAGATTTCAGGATTTTCATATAATTAAAACCGCAATTGAATTGAATAATAATCCCTTAATTTGCAAAATAAGCGACCAACCAACAGAACTACCGCAGAGCTAACCATGCTGCATTATTTTCCATCCCTAATTTTATTGATTTTTGGGCGGTAAAAGGGGGTGTGGCAGATTTTTTCCCTAAACCATCTCGTACTTGAAAAAAATCTCAAAATTTCAGCTCTATCGGCTCAGTAGTTTTGGAGTTTCTAGCCATCACACAGACAGCGTTTTGCTTTTTATCTATATACTAGCGATACCCGGCGCGCGTTGCTGCACCCGGCAAGTATATTGGAAATAATAAGTAAATTCAAAACTTTTATTAGGACCTTAGTCTGATACCATGCTCATGTTCCACTGCCCGTTACAGTTTCCCAGTAGCAGAACATCACTCTTAGGTGGAAATTCCATTATTAGTTTCAATGTCCTGTGATTTTAACTTCTATAGCTATTCTGTATAGAAAATCGGGCCACACCCCCTTTTCAATGCACATGCCAGTTTTGCAGTAGAAAGACTTTGGCAATTAGTAACTCCATACTAAGTTTCATTGTCCTGCGACGTTTAGTTCCAAAGCTATTCAATATCAAAGATTTGACTTGTATGGTCGAAGCCATAACCTCTTTTCCTATGCCCGTCCCAATTCTAATGTAGAAATACATTCTCCATTCTGAGTTTCAATGTTATGTGACATCTACTTCCAAAGCTTTTCCGGACCTAAAGTTGAATTGTATCGCCAGTGCCACGCCCACTTGTCCAATGGTCACTCAATTTTGCCAGTCAAAACACGCAATTAAATAGTACGTTTTTACCGAGTTAAAGTTATATGTGACTTATAGTTCGAGAGTTATACCTTAAATTTGGGCTGCTGGAAAAGTGCCACACCCCTCGTCCAAAGCCCATAATTTTTCACTAGTGGAACGGCACGTGAAAATTTCATTCGAATATCGAATTTCGATGCTGTGTGACCTATAATTCCAAAAATATTCGATATCGCATATTCGCAGAAGGAAGTATCCAATTTGGTTCAGTCGTTTTCAAGTTTTAAGCAGCTGAACAAACCAAGATAGATAAGAATATAGATATATATACATATGTAAGGGAGGGGGAACCCCCAGCATATTTATATAGCTCTCTCCCCATTTGTAGTACTGTTGCCAACAGTGACCATATCAACTAACGTGCTAAATTTTAGTCTGAAATATAAAACTTTCATTAATTTGTGGGCGATAAAAGGGGGTGTGACAAAAAATGTTCAAAATGTTCAAAAAATGAACACAACAAAGAAAACCTCAAGCAAATCGGATGCTCCGTTCTTGAGCTATGGAATTACAAACACAAATTTTTTATATAAATATATACGTAGGCTTGCCATAATTTTTTGAAAACAAGTCCGGACACTTTTCGAGTTTTTCTTTTTTTTTTTTGTGGAGGGGGGGGGGGGGTATGAGTAGATGACATCCACAATTTTGCTTCACTTGTACAATTCATGTTTTTTAAGATAAAGCTTGCAGCAAGAATTCTGAACTTAATTATGTAAGAAGCTGTTGATTTTTTCTTATCTTCTTTGATACCTTTGATGCTTTCAAATTAGTAGGAATATAAAACAATTAGGAAGTATGTAATTCATTTATATTTAACGAAATATTTAAAAATAAACAAGTTCTTTAAAAAATAATAAACTTAGAATATAAAAACGAAACAATAACTCCACAATAAATAGTTATATGAAAATAAAATAAAAACTAAAATGAATTTTTAACTAAATATGTATCAAATGTGGGGCTACTTAGTACAAAGTAGTACTAAAACACCTACTAAAACAAATCGCAACATTTCGCAAATCAAGAAGGGTCAAAACAAATTAATACTAACTGCAGACAACAATCGTAAATATAACAACGATATGATTAACAGTTTATTAAATTATTTTATTAGTTTCTTACACAACTTATTATTAGTTGTGGCGTCCGTGGCGTAGTTGGTTAAAGTGCGTGGCCGCTATGTCAACGAACTTTGGAGACCCAGGTTCGAACCCCAGCAGCGACAGAAAATTATTTGAATTAAAATACTTTTTCTGTACGGCCGCCACCTCTCTGCAGACAATAACAAACCTCAGAGAGTAATCAAAATGCCATGTAAAGCTTCTTGAGAACGAGAAAATTCCGTTCATCGCCGTTCGGAGTCGGCGTTAAGCATGTAGGTCCTGTTCTCGGTCAATTGTGTAAAAACTTAATAACACGCACAACACAATTGATCATAAGAAGCTAGGTCAAAGTCCTTTCAAGGGCTGTTATTTATTTATTTTTTTAGTTTCTTACACAGGGTGTTTCAGCTACTTTCTTAAAGATCACTTTGTGTTCACACGAGAACTTTTTTCTAGGAAAGAGATATTATAATTATTTTTTCAAATTTGTTGGGTCCAAGTCCGGACAAAGTCCGCACATGGTTGAAAAGTCCGGACAATCCGGACTAAATCCTGACGTATGGCAAGCCTATATATACGACTTTTTTATAAATACAGATATGGGAAAAATCTTTAAAATGCCATATCTCCGGAAACAATGGGCCAATTTCGTGCAAACTTCCCCAACGTACTCTGAAATATTTGTTGAAATCGGTCGACCCGTTTCCGCAGCAAGTGGTGACATCAACACTACTTTTTATATAAATAGATTTCATATTAACTATCAATACTATCAATTAATGCGCACATACTTTTTCAGCTATAAACAATATAAGGTATTCTGTTATTCCTTGTTAGCTAATATGGATTAATTACTTTCATCAAATTAGCATAGCCACTATTTTGTCGTACAAAAATGGATCTTAATAAGTGTTTTATCAAAACTTCAACCTTTGAAATGTGAGCTTAGCAACACTGCTAATAAAAGCTTTTTATCAGATACTTGATAAGAGATGGCAGCACCGCTGCTACTGTTTGGCAGCAATGAGTCGGAGTCAAAAACAGCAACAGCATTTGTCTGATTTACTCTTTCGTGTTATCGTATAAAGACGAATTCTAGCTTACCTCGCAAGGGTACTACGCGATTGATACAGATTTATATTTATGTAAATATTCTCATGCTTACTTATTTATTTATTTTAAACATGTTACTGTAGGGAATTTCATAAAAAAGGATAGATTCTGTCTATTTTAAAATTTACATTGTTGTTGCTTCATTAGCTCATTTTTTCGATCATGCTTATAAGCAAGGCAACACACAATGGAAAAGAAAGAAACAGCTTTGTGCTGCTTAATTTTCTATGAAGTTTTTTAAATGGTATTAATCTCAAATTTTAATAACTTTTTAGGATAGGTTTTAAAAAATAAAATATGCAATAGCTTAAGTTAAGAATCACGCTTTGAATTAGTAAAGAATTATTAAAATCGGTTCAGTGGTTCTTTTGTTTAGCGTACACGAGGATATGTGATAAGCCTTTTATATACTAGTATAGATAAATAGGCGTAGGCAGAACAGTTAAGAACCATATTCTCTCTCGTTTTTCAACCGATTTTGATAAGTTTTTTTTTCAAACCAGTAAGAGTAGAGAGAAGGAGTGCACCGAATATCTATGGTGGGTGTGGCACATCTTATACAACCCAAATTTGCGATATCGAAAAGCTTTATAGTTATAGATCACACAACCTCGGAAATCGGTATTCGATCTCAAATCAAACGTACCATTCCACTTGTTACATTTCATAGGCATTGAAAGAGGGGCGTGGCACTTTCCAGCAGCCCGAATTTTCGGTATAGCTTTCGCACTATAAGTTACAAATCAATAAAACTCGGTAGTAACTTCCTATTTAGTCGTGTTCTTCGACTGGAAAAATTAAACTAGCATTATACAAGGGGGTTTGGCACCACCCATACAATTCAAAAGTTTCTATATCGAATAGCTTTGGAAGTAAATGGCGTATAACAATGAAACTGAATATGGAGTTCAGACTTGGTTATATCCTTCTACTAGAAAGTAGAATATGGGGATTAGGGTATTGGGACGGGCATTGGACAAAGGGTTGCTCCGAATATACAGAGTTTTCCAATAGGAACTTCACAACTTTAAATTAAATTTCTGAACGCACCCTTTTACTAATCATCAAACTGTTACTGTCAATTTATTTAGTAAACTCAACATTTTTATCTTGGTAAAGTACACGAACGAACAACGGCTGCAATTTATAAAAATTTGCTACCGAAATTCGGAGTCGGTGATCGCAACATTAAAAGCGTTAACTGCAATATTCGGTTGTAATTCTCGCCCTAGTAGACAGACAATAACAAGTGTAGTGCAAAAATTTGAGTCTTCATTAAGCCGTTTCGCTCTATCGAGAAAAAAACCCAAATGTTACCGCCTCATATGAACTATTATGTCGAGAAAATTACGGGAGTGCAAAATTTTTTCTTTTATGGGTGTGGGAAAAACAGCCGAATCGTTTTTTTGTCTATAACTCGGTTATTTATAGTCGATTATTAAGTTTTATATATCGTTGGAAAGGCCATAGCAAGGGCTATATTAATATTGTAAAATCTTTGAACTGTGACGTCACCTTGTACTAGTTCTCGACATCACTTTCTAAACGTTAGAGGTCTCGATTCTAAGCTTTCCGATATTTTCATTAACAGTTTTGATTTTGAATATAACTTTATAATTTTGACTGAAACTTGGCTTCGCTCTAACGTTTTAAATTCTGAAATAATGTGCAATAAGTACCAAATTTTTCGTAAAGATCGCTATGATAAGATCGGTGGCGTTCTGATAGCTGTCCATAACTCGCTTGCTTCGGAGGAATTAACAATTCCTGGTACCAACGACCTGGAGTTTATTTGTGTTACAGTTAAAGTAAATAATAATACTATTTTTCTTACTTGCTCTTACATTCCACCTAAAAGTGATTTAACAATTTACTTAAACCATATTAGTGCCATCGAAACCGTCCATAATATGCTTAAAAATATGGATACTATCATTGCATTAGGTGATTTCAACTTACCTTCTGTGTCCTGGAGTATTTCCGATGATTCCGCATTTCTTACTCCTATTTCTGCCTCTGATTGGATAAATGATTTCTTAGATAAGTTGTCCGATCTGTGTCTTCAGCAGGTTAATAATATTCTTAATAAAAATTATAGATCTCTTGACCTTGTATTTGTAGATAGATGCACTTCCGTAAATCTCCGTCGTTCGAACCCAGTTTCTTTACCGGAAGACGATTATCATCCAACTCTTGAAATAACAATATAACTTGCCAACGAAAATGAAAATAAATTAGCTCCAGATACGCGAAATAATAAAATTTTTAACTTAAAAAAAAACAGACTATGTTAAAATTAATGCTCTTCTCGCGCGGATTGACTGGTCCCCAATTTTAAGTAATAGGTCTTCGTACTCTTTTTATGATGTCAAATCTTCAGTACAGTTTCTCAATGATACCTTGCAAAAATGTTTCTCATTATCTGTGCCAAAAAAAAAAAAAAAAAATAGCAATTTCAAACCTTTAAACCTTCCTTGGTTAACTAATGAGCTTAAGTCTTTAAAAAATTTCAAAAATCGCTTATTTAAGAAATATAAAAAGTCAGGCTGTAATTTAGACTTCGCTTGCTATTCCTCTTGTCATCTTGCGACATCGAAGTTTCCAACATGTTTGCAAACTTCTTTAAAACAACCTTCTCCGATATACCATTGAGCATGAGTCTTGAATATCCTTACCTACCACCAGTTAACTCTTTTGAAACCCCCGTAATAGATTCTAATATAGTTATGCATTACCTTCGACAAGTTAAATCTTCTTTTACGACTGGTCCTGACGAAATCCCGAGCTGCATTTTAAAACATTGTTGTATAAGTTTGTGTTCTCCCCTATCAAAAATTTTTAACACATCCTTGCACATACCTATAATACATACATATAATACCTCTTCATAAATCCGGCTCAAAAATTGATGTTTCCAATTACCGAGGTATAGCAAAACTAATCGCAATCCCTAAGTTAATTGAGAAAATTATAACTGATCAAATAACCCACGTCGTATCTTCCTCCATTTCCACCTCTCAACATGGTTTCTTAAAGGGAAAATCTACGTCAACTAACCTCTTGGAGTTTACTTCGCGTGTCATTAAAGGTTTTACTTTAGGACGACAGACTGACGATATTTATACAGACTTTAGCACAGCTTTCGATTGTGTCAATCATACAGTGTGACGAAATCGACCAAAAAAAAAAAGCACAACCAAACTTTATAGAAATTCTTAAAGAGGGACATGTTGTGAGTCCATCGCACTTGGTCTGGCCTCTCAATGTCGTCACAATTTTTTTTAATTCATTTTTAAAGTTGAAAGGTCCGATTTTTGTTGCGTCGACGTTCATTGAATTTTTACAGCTATTTGCCTTGTTGGAAATTTAAAACAAATTCCACTTCTTTTCAGTAGAATTTCACGTAAAACAATGCTGTAATAAAATAAATACGACAAAATACAAAATAAAGCGTGTAGCGAAGCAAATTCCTTAATTTTTCTTTAATTTCATAAAAAAAATTAGTGTTTCTATAAATTTAAATGATATAATGCTGCATAAATGACATCTTTTTTTCACAAAAATTCATTGCACGTAAAACTACCTTTTCATTGAATCCAAAACCATCAATATCGGTTCAGAATTGGCAAAATGGCGGCAGTTTTAACGTTTTTTTTTTATCAGAAAACACTGACTCTCATGTATATGTTGCTATCGCACAAAGTGCTGTCATTTTGTCAAATCTTAACCGATTTTGGACATCTTTAGCTCATTGGAAAGAAAATATGATGAGAAACATACGTGTAGAATATTGCAATATAGATCTTTGAAAAATATAAAAGTTACTATGGAACGAATAAACATATTTTTACTTTCAACTGAATTTTTATATGAATGTGTACGAGTGCATTAGACCGTAATGGAAAAAAGGAAGCTGCACACTGTCTAATCTGAAGCATTTTTTTAAGAAAATTTCGAAAAAAAACAATTGTTTTTTCCCGAACGTTTTAGTCTTTCTTCATATCTTCGGCATTTACAGACCTATCTTGTCCAAAAATGATATATCAATGTTTCTATTTCGAGGCTTCCAAATTTTTTGCTCTAAAAGACATTGGGATCGATTACCCCTTTCAAGTACTTACCAGATTTCAACTTTTACGACATGAATTAAAAAAGAAGTGTCAAATCAAAAAAAGGCTTTTTGAGCCGTTGCCCAAAACCTTGAAAGTCCTCAATTAAATTTTTATTTGCATTTTTTTTATCTTTTAAATAAAACACAGAACTTTATTAGTGGGTAAGCTTTTGCTAAAAAGTCACTTTAATTATTTTAAAAAGCTACTTTTCACATATAAAAAAGTAGGGTTAGTTTACCTTTCATATACTTTCTCGTGGGTAAGTGCTAGAACGGTGTGATTGATCTCAGTGACATTTAGGGCAAAAAAGTTGGACTTCTCGAAATAAAAACATTTATATATCTTTCTTTAATGGCTTTTTCTTTTCTTGGCAAAAAATTCTGCACTCTCAGAGGGCATTTTACATTTTACATTTTACATTTTGACCTGCACTCAAAAAATGTTGAACTGTTCTTAGTCGAGAAAAGATCAGAAAAATGCAAGATTTTTTCAATGATGTTGTGTTGGCTGTACTGTTGCTTACTTTTGAGAACAATTTTTATAATATTTATTTTGTCATCCGTGAAAAAGCTCAAATTTTAATGAAATGTCAATGATAATATTTAATATTTTCCTTACATGTCACTTTTTTTGTTCATTCAGTTGGTAGCATTTGAGGGCCGAATTTAAAATCGTCGATCTTGAGAGAGAAAAATTCTGCATTTTTTCTACTTTCAATGTCAACATTGTCGAGAAAAGAACTCGATTTAATTTGCAGGTCAAAATTTTTTTGAGAAAAAAGCACATAAAGGGCAGAGTTTTCAAAGAGGGCAGAAAAAATGCAGAATTTTTTTGAGAAAAGTAAACGCCATAAGATAGAACTGTAAATGCCGAAGATAAACTTAAGATAAATTTTCTCACAAAAATGTTTCAGATTATATGGTGTGACGTGTACTTTTTTACACATTTCATACACATTCATTCATATAAAAATTCTATTGAAAATAAAAAAATATGCTTATTCGTTATACTCGTGAGGAGGACGACCCTCACAAGGCAACGCGTGAGGGTCAAGGGGGCGTACTTCACATGGCAACGTGTCTGACTGCATCAACCTGGTGAGGCCAGCATTATCCATGTCGAGCTCGTCTCAAGTCGACTCAAACCTCTGCGTGGTGTCCTCTAGAAATGGCAAACTGGCAACCGTTAGTTTGACGGCTAATCTGAGCGGCGGGGTCCCCCTGCCTTTAAAGGGTTGTGCGTTGGGTTTGAAGCCCACCACGTAAAAACAAATTTCAATAAAACCGACAAGAAAAAAAATAAAAATGATCCCCAAATCTGATGACGACTACCGCAAACGAAAAACTGACAATGATTTACGGATATGCACTTGGAACGTCCGAACCCTTAATTGGGATGGTGCCTCTATCCAACTTAGATAGATAGATAGAAAGATATCTTAGAAAGATACAAAGCTGATATCAATGCAATCCAAGAAATGCGATGGAAGGGACAGAATTGCTCCCGGCAAGCATCCTGTGATATCTACTACAGCGGCCATGCGGAGAAGCACGAATTTGGATGCGGATTTGTGGTTGGCAAGAGACTACGACATCATGTCCTGCGATTCACACCTGTGAACGAACGACTTGCCATAATCCGTGTCAAGGCAAGATTCTTTAACATAAGCCTGATTTGTGCGCACGCTCCGACAGAAGATAAGGACGATGAGACCAAAGACAGCTTCTACGAGCGCCTTGAAGAGGCCTATGAGCGCAGCCCCCGCCACGACATAAAAATCGTGCTTGGTGACTTCAACGCCAAGGTGGGAAAAGAAAATATCTTTGGTCCAACAGTCGGAAAGTTCAGCCTCCACGACAATACCTCCGATAACGGAATGAGGCTCCTTGACTTTGCCGCAGAGCGAAACATGGTCGTTAGTAGCACTAGATTCAAGCATCTCAATATTCATAAAGCAACTTGGCTGATCAAAAGACGCGCAACCAAATAGATCACGTTTTGATTGACGGAAAGCACTCTTCCAGTGTTTTAGATGTACGCACGATCCGTGGTGCCAATAAAGACTCGGATCACTATCTTGTCGCAGCCAAGATCCGTACAAGCCTGTGCGCAACCAAGAATGCACGCAATCCAGCACAGAGAAAGCTAGACGTTGAAAAGCTGCAATCAAAACGAACAACCGAAGACTTCGCTACTCGACTCTCACTCCTGCTTCAAGAAAGCACTCCTCCGATCAACGATATATGCGCGCAGTGGAATCACATTTCCCACTCAATGCGTACGGCTGCCGAAGAGGTGATTGGCTATCACCGCCCTCGCCGAAACCAGTGGCACGACCAAGAGTGTCGCGACGCCACTGCAGAAAAAGACGCCGCCTACAAAGCCACCCTGCAGTCGGTTGTAACGCGTGCTGCTAAAGAGCGATACAAAGAGAAAAGGAGGGAAGAGAAACGCATTTTCAGGTGAAAGAAAAGAGAAGCGGAAATGTGTGAGTGTGAGAAAATTGAGATGCATGGTGACAGGAACGAGGTCCGAAAATTTTTCGAAAAATTAGACGCCTGGCCGATGGTTTTAAGACCGGGGCCTCTTCCTGCAAGGATGAAAATGGGAATCTAGTACACTGATGTGTATAGATATCCAGAGTACACTGATGATGTGGAGGGAACACTTCTCTAGGCTTCTGAATGGCGACGACGACAACAATCCCGCCAATAGAGATGATATTCCCGAATCCCCAATTTTGGACGACAGCGTTGAAGTTCCGCTGCCCGACCATAGTGAAGTCTTGAAAGATATAAAAAAATAAAAAAATAAATAACTGGCCATTTCAGCCCTTGAAAGGACTTTGACCTAGCTTCTTATGATCAATTGTGTTGTGCGTGTTATTAAATTTGTACACAATTGACCGAGAACCGGACCTACATGCTTAACGCCGACTCCGAACGGCGATGAACGGAAAGTTCTCGTTCTCAAGAAGCTTTACATGGCATTTTGATTACTCTCTGAGGTTTGCCATTGTCTGCAGAGAGGTGGCGGCCGTACAGAAAAATTATTTTAATTCAAATAATTTTTTGTCGCTGCTGGGGTTCGAACCTGGGTTTCCAAAGTTCTTCGACATAGCGGCCACGCACTTTAACCAACTACACCACGGACGCCACTTGAAAGATATAGCTCGGCTTAAAAACAACAAAGCCGCAGGAGCCGATGGCTTACCTGCTGAGCTCTTCAAGAATGGCGAAGCTCTATTTAAATGCATTCATGAGCTCCTATGCAGAATATGGTCGGAGGAATACACTCCAAACGATTGGAATCTCAGTGTGCTCTGCCCAATCCACAAGAAAGGCGATCCCACAATTTGCGCCAACTACCGTGGGATAAGCCTTCTGAATATCGCATTTAAGGTCCTGTCGAGCGTTCTATGTGAAAGACTGAAGCCCATCGTAAACTAGCTGATTGGGCCTTATCAGTGTGGCTTCAGACCTGGTAAATCCACCATAGTCCAGATATTTACGCTACGACAAATCTTGGAGAAGACCCTAGAAAAACAAATCGACACACACCATCTTTTTGTCGATTATAAAGCCACCTTCGACAGTCCAATAAGGAATCATCTATACTCCACCATGTCTGAATTTGGTATTCCTGCAGAGCTCATCCGTCTTTGCAGAATGACACTGAGCAACACCAGCAGCACAGTTAAGATCGGGAAGGATCTCACTCCTCCAATCGATACCAAACGAGGTTTCAGACAAGGTGATTCCTTATCGTGCGACTTTTTCAACCTAATGATGGAGAAGATCATCAGAGCTGCTGATTTGAGACGCAGTGGCACGATATTCTACAAAAGTATTATGCTGCTGGCGTATGCTGATGATATCGATATCATTGGCCATAATACGCGCAAAGTCAGCGCAGCATTCTCCAGGTTAGCGAAAGAGTCGAGTCGAAGGGGTCTTGTAGTGAACGCAGGTAAGACAAAATACCTAGTGTCAACAAATAAACAGTCCCAGCGTCTTGGAAACCACGTCACTGTTGACAACATCTCCTTCGAGTTCGTTAAGGACTTCGTCTACCTGTAATCCAGCGTAAACTCTTTCAACGATGTCAGTATTGAGATAAAGTGAAGGATAACTCTTGCCAACAGATGTTACTTTGGGCTGAGTAGGCAATTGAGAAGCAGACCCCTTTCTCGATGAACAAAACTCACGCTCTATAAGTCACTAATCATGCCCGTCCTATTATATGCAGCACAAACCTGGACGTTGAGCAGTTCTGATGAAAAGACTCTGGGAGCCTTCGAGAGAAAGATCCTTCGTAAAATCTTCGGTCCAATCTGCGTCAATGGCGAGTACCGAATTCGATGGAACCACGAGCTGTATGAGCTGTACGCTGACATCGACATAGTTAAGCGAATTAAAATCGAGCGGCTCCGCTGGCTAGGTCATGTTGAGCGAATGGAAAACGACGCTCCAGCGAAAAAAATATTCGAGTCGGTGCTTGGTGGTGGTCAACGCAGAAGAGGACACCCACATCTTCGTTGGAAGGATCAGGTGTTGGATAACCTGACCACGCTTGGTGTTTCCAACTGGCGCCAGCAAGCACAGAACAGAAATGGCTGGCGCAATTTCTTATACGAAGCCAAAACTGACTTACGGTTGTAAGCGCCAGATAAGTAAGTAAGTAACATATTTTTGGTTGTTTTCTTAGGTTACATTTGCAAATATTCACAAAATATGAAATATTTTTTAAATTTAGTAAACTTAAAAATTGTCCGTTATTTTGACATCAAAAACATGAACATATCTTGAAAACTATGAAAAATTTTACTACGACGAGATATTTCATCGTTGCTCAAAAATGAGAAAAAACAATCAGAACTTTTATTTTGTGACTTTCGATTCAAATACCTGCGCTGATATTTTATACAGTTTGTTAAATCTTTTTTTTTTGTCTTAAAGCTTCAACAAAGTACTATGAAAACCTTATTGCAAGAATATCGTTAATTGAGTAAATATATTTTATATATTTTTTCAAAAAAAGGTCTGAAATATTGGAGTTTTCCTCAAAAAAGGCTCAAAAATTGTTTTCGTTGTAAAAATAATTTAAATTGAAATTCGCAAATTTTCTATTTAGAATTTGGTTATTATTTTGGTTTTATTATTTTTTATTTATTATTTAATTTTTATTATTTTTAAAACCAAAAAATTGATATAAATCTGGTTCCTGAAAATTAATAATGTTGAAATTCCTTTAATTTGTGCAATTTATTTGTAATATTAATCCTACAAAAAATTTATTGTATCCAGTTTTGTTTACACAAATTATCCTTATAGATGCAAAATGTACTAAACAATGGAATGAAAAGGTGTAGTTGCATATATGAAGATTTCTTTTATTTGAGTCAATTTGCCCAATGGTTTTTTTTAAAACAAAGAAAAAACACTTAATATTTTTATAGTTACACTTTCCAACATATTTACAGTGGAACATTTTAGATTTTTCTTACTGAAAATGACTTTAAGTATAATTTGATGATAAAAAAACCATTATTTTGTATAAATTTTTAAATATATTTTTTCATTTTTTAAAAATCTTTTTTTCATAAAATCATATCAGAATTTAACTATATATTTACGAAACTAAAAACTTATTGCAAAATCTTTTCCACGTCAAAAGTTATGTTTGGTTAAATTTGGCATAGTTTTAGTGCATTGCATTCAATTTTTCTTCGTTCATTTAAAGTTCTAACTTTGACAAATTTTCAAAAAATATGCAAGTTATTTCGACTTTTAGATATTATTTTCAAATAGCATAAATATATTTCTATTGAGAAAATAAGTCTTTTTTTACAAATTCCTCATTTTTTTTGAGGGACTTATGGCCCGCTAAAATTGAAAAAGACACTCTGTGCGTCGTGAACGTCGTATGACAACTTTAGACTTACTTGGAAGGCACCTGAAGGTATTTGCTTACAAGTTAGCTACTGGAGCACCCAACGAACTCAACGACAAATCTTACGTGATCGTAAGCAACGACAGTTGCAGGCGAAAATAGAAAAAGTAGTCAAACACTCAAGAGGTACGGTTCTTGGACGTCTGGACACATGTACAGCGTAGTGGCAACGTAATTGATCTGACTTCGGTAGACAACCTTGGCATCACGGTGAGTACCTATTTAATTTGATTACGGCGTTGAGAAGGTTTGGGTTTGAAGGTTAGGTTTATCAAATGCCTCAAAAAACGCATCAACATCAAAGACAACTGAAGAAAACATGTCAGACAAGGACGAAAACAGCAACAACGAATTGGATAACACTGTGTGTGAGAGACCGATTCTAACATCTGACATGACATCATCACTTGAGCTAAAATTAAGCCAAATCATGCAGCAAATGGCTGCGATGCATGCTGAAATAATTAAGATTATGCTTCTATCACCGTCCGCGAGTCGAACAAAAAAATAGTCAAATTCGCGAAGTTGGCATCACCGTCAGCGAATGTAGTAAATCTTATTCGACTTAAACGTCAAAAACAGGCGAGTGAAAAAACTTCGTGGTATCACTGTTCTCGAATTTCGCATATATTCCTGGACTGAAACGTCAAAAACAGACGAGTGAAATTATTTTGTGAGAAGCCGGCGAACGCAGATCTTTTCTTTTGTTTTATAAATGGATAATAACGTAAAAAGGTAAGCATTTGCAATATTTTCCATTTGTATGCTGTTTAGTTCTGATTATTATCATTTTTAGCATGAAAAAACCCAACAGCCGGCAGTTCAAGAAAATGGTGGAGCCGATGGAGCAAAATCCAAACATTGCAACTGGATTGTGGAAATTTGGCTCCACAAAGTCCAGCAGCAAGGAAGCATGGGAGTTTTTTGCAGTGCAATTGAATGCTCTGGGGCCGCCTTTACGAGTAGGAAAAGAATGGCATAAGGTATAAATAAGGATAAAGAAACTCAAACCGAGGTGTTGCAAAGATTAAAAAGTGTAGGAAAGGATTTGCACGAAATCGCAAGGTACACAAGAAATATGTACGACCTGAAAGGTAAAAAAGTAGCCCTTTTAAAAACAAAAGAAGAGAGAAAAGAACGGGAAAGTTTAGAAGCAAATCGTCGGCAGAAGGAAATATTGGACTTGAAACTCTTAGAAATGAAGAAGTTAAAGTATAGTGCAAAGTAGAACACGAACGTGAATATTTCTTGTGTTCATTACGATTTCGTGCAAATCCTTTTTTACACTTTTTAATCTTTGCAACACCTCTGTTTGAGTTTCTGTTTGCTTTTTCAATGTATAAATTTGTTTATTTTAATTTACTTGGAGACCTGAACTCATGTATTATGTTAACACAAGTTAATTTATAATTATACCTTTTTTCTGTGAAAAATTATAGAACTTTTTTAAATGCTTATAGTTTTAGATTAAATATAATACTTATGTTTTTTGGTTTGTTATATTTATGTGAAATAATTTATTTAAGTTTTGTTTTGAAAAAATGGAATATAAAAAATAAAATATTCAAACAATGATATATAAAAAATGAAATATAATAAGAATTGAAATAATATATTTAAAGTGACATCACTATTTCTTGTCTTCGTCGCACTCCATCCTCGATATTAATTTCAATATTTACATGCTGTGATATTGGAGGCTCAACTACGTCCATTGCGATTTCAGGTGGGTTCGGCACATTGAAATGCATTGAAGGCACAGCATGAATTTACAATTTGTGTTGCTTTTTTTGGAGAGTAATGGAGTTTCCTCTCATTTAACAGGCATCGAAAGCGAGATTTAAGCACCCCAATGGTTCTTTCCACAATATTTCTACCTTTTGCGTTTATTTTATTGAATTTTGCTTCTCTGCTTCCAGTACTTGTGTTGCGAAAGGGCGTCATTAAATACGGACGTAGTGGGTAGCCGGAATCACCTTAAATACTTAAAATAATTTCAAAAATTTTTGTTTAATTATAACATGCAACAATTAATTAATACCTAAGTACATTGAGCTCAATTCTCCTGCTTGGTACATCCTTTCAAGTACAACGTTCAATGCACTGGCACTCCAAACGAATGAGTCATGACTTGACCCGGGAAACCTGCCGTCAACAAACCGTATCGTCATGTTGTGGTCACAAGCCTACATATTAAGATGCTAGAGATTTAAAGGAATGTCATTACATGGTACTTACGATCATTGCATTTATGCTGAAGTATCCTTTCCTGTTCAGATAGTGGTGTTTCGCATATGCTGGGGCAACAATATCAATATGCGTTCCATTGACACATCCAATAACTCCCAGGAATCCGAATTTTAAATAGAAAGAATTCCTAGCTTCTCCTTTTTCCTGTTCAGACATTGTTGCTGAAATCCACACAGGACAGAGCTTTGCCTCAACAACACTCACAACTTCCCCTAAGATTGTGGACACCGTTGATTGTGCGAGACCTAGTTTGAAGTCGTTGCCAACGCTCTTTTGGTAGCTACCGTCCGCAAAAAAGCACAGAGCACTGGCAAGCTTCAAAATTGGTGGAATCGCACAACTTCTGAAAGACTGAAAAGAATCTTCAATTTTCTGCAGAACAAAAACGAAGGCTTCTTTGTTCTATCTAAAATAAGATTGGAACCTATAAGAAGTTTCTAATTATTTAATTAACGGAGCATATACAATTCAATCAATCTCCATCTTCTTCAATTCAAAATCTCGAAGTTTAATATTTTCTCTTAATCTTTTTTCTTAAAGTTGATTTTTTTCATCATGCTGCATATTATATTTTTAATTCAATATACGCCATCATCTTCCTCTCCTGAGTTTGTTCCAGTTTTTAGCATGCCGTATTTAACGCTTTCCATTTACATACGCCTTGTTGTTTGTCCAGTTCTCTGTTCCTGAAACAGACCATTCACCGTTATACTCGGAAGTTTTCCAATTTTGAGAGTCAGCAAAGTTGATCCACCAGTAGGTCTGTATCTATTGTGCTGCTTTGGAACAGAAGCTGCAGCTTTAGGCATCTTATATCCAGCGTCCTATCGCTTAATGGATAAATTCTGCACAAGCCTATATGACGATGAAGACCTTTGCGATATTTTTTGCAGCTGTAATGAAACTCGTTTAAAAAATTACCCAATTTCTTATATAATCAAACTTACTTGAAATGATATTTTGTATGTTTGACAACCTCATTCATAAAACTTGTTTTGGTAGGTCTTGGCAGCTAATTTTTTTGTAGGTTTTAGTATAACAGTTCCTTTTCTAGCTAGGTAGCAAGGAGTCTTTTTAATTCGAGCAACAAAAACACTTTGGTTTTTTTTTTAAATTGGTAAGCCTTTCGAAGTTTGGACCTAATTTTTCGGCTCCAAAGCGGTGACAACATGAAATACGAAATAGAAAAATTTTAATTTTCATCTGAATGAATGAAAGAAACACTTTAAAACAGGGACCGTAACCGTTAAACCATTTTTCTAAAAAAGTTGAAAGTTTTAGTTATTTTTTGTGTTTTATTATATTGAACAAGAATTAACCAGAATTTTTTAACTTCTATTTTTTCGCACAAAAAATAACTGTTATTATATGTGGGATATTTTTTCCCACAAAATATCCCACAAATCGCTATATCTAAGAAACTGCTTATTATAGGGTCATAAAATTTGAAAGATAAAAACATGGCAAGTCTGTCGCATAGCCGGAGATATTTGAGGCGATGAGAGCAAGAGTGGCCTAACCCACAAAAATATGAAAATTAAAATAAATGCAGATCTAGCGTCGCAACTGCTGCTGCTAATTCAAATATTGACATTTTGTTATAATATACCACTAAAAAGCAAATTTAGAAGAGGCGAATAATATTGTGAATAAACGAAAAAAATAAAAGAAATTCAAATGAAAATCTTAATATGATTCCATTAGATATGTTGGTGGGTTAGACCACTCTTGTTCTCATCGCATCATTTGTCCATATGAATGATTGACCACGTGCTTGTTTTTTTTTTTTTTTAATACAACGTTAGTTTTGTGCATTGAAGAAAAGATTTAGTTCTATCTGTATCTGTATGAATGAATTGAGCACATGCTTGTTTTTTTAAGGGAACTCTCAGTAAATCATTAAATTCCATTGTTAAATCAGCAAGTGCAGCGTTTCTATCCGACTTGTAGATGAAATCATAGAATGTAAAAAAGGGGCGTGTCCCGCCCATTTTTTGTCATATGGTAGATCTTGCCTTCTTATTTTCACCATTCAAATTTCATGACCATAGCATGAATGGTTTTGTAGATACAGTGATTTGTGGGATATTTTGTGGAAAAAAATATCCCACAAAAAATAACTGATATTTTTTGTGCGAAAAAATAAAAGTTCAAAATTTAACTGGTATTTTCAAACTTTTACTTTTAAAGTCGAAATTTAAAACACAACCCAGGACTAACAAGGGGATGTCGGGGGATCATAATGGTGTCATCCAAAATGTCCTTCGACTGTTCCAACTACTTGTGGTTTTCCCTTAAAAAATGAGACCATAACTGTTATTTACGGTCCCTGCTTTAAAATATTAGATAACCTTATATCAGTAAATCACACCGCATATTTTTTTTTGCGTCATTTTGAAAGCAAAATTTGAAAAATGACTCTATTTTAACCTTACAAACGTTCTAAAAAATCGAGTTTTTAATTTTAATGACTGATTGTAAGTAATCTTTAAGTTTTTGCCATAACTAATATAATGCAAAAAGTTTTAGCTCTATTTGACTCGTATTTTTTTTTCTATAAACTAAAAATACCGAAATGAAATTTTACACATGTATTCTACGCACTCCTAGTAACATTTTAATAAAAAAAAAATTTTAAAAGAAAAAAACCAGAAACTGATTCCAAACAGCTGAAATAGCCGACAAGCAGCAACAACACCGCACTCAGTTACTGCAGTTTATTAATGAAGTTTTAAGAATTAAGATTCTCGCTTGTCGCTGAATACTCCCGGCTTGTTATAGTTCTCGTTTAGTTTTTGTAATGAAAAGTATATAGCTTAGGTGTTTATTATTGCATGAGTGCGATGGGTGAGATGTTGTGGGAATCTGAGTGGAGCTCGGTCGCCCAGGTACTGATAAAATTATAAAAGGTAAGATGAGACAGAGAATAAAGCGCGAAGTGCAGCAAATTGTAGATTTTGCACTTTGAACTTGTGGCAGAAAATGGATACATATCAAAAGAAGTGGAATGTAATGAAGAAATACGCCCGTAAGTAACCTCAAGAAGTGATTTAGCAAACCGTTGTAAATAACATTACAAATGTGGCAGCAAGCTCCTTACTTGAAATATTAATGCGCAATGGCAGTTCTCTTCCACTAAATGCAAGAACATTGAAACTGAATTTTTATACCTGAATACACTTTCAAATAAGCTTTCAATAAAAAATGTGTAATATTCTTAGGTTTTAAATTATTTTCAATGGGTGAAATAAAAAAATAATTGGAAAAGCTGTTTCTTAATTAACTATTTCGTTTTAATTTTGGGATGGAGATCGCTTTGAGAAAGACCTTGAATCCCAAGTGGAGATCCAGCACTATAGATTGGAGAAATGAACTGGAGCTCTTCTTGAGGTCAAGCCAATCTCCAAGGTTAATGTTTATTGGGATTATTTTGTGATCACTAATATATTCGTACGGTTTCATGTTATCTGAAACAAGGAAAATTATATTTGCTTGTTTATCTTGCTCTTTTACCTTCCACATATAAAGTAAACAAAAAAATTTGTGGTCAAAATGAAGTGAGCGGTGCAAAAAGTTTCCGAAAAAATAAAATAAAATTATATTAAATCATTTAAAATATAAATTAAATAATAAATAAGAAAGTGTAGTGAAAAATCTGTTCTGTATTTATGTACATTGTTTTGTTCTTCAGTGTAATTAGTTTCCTTTTTCTTAGTTGAAAAGAATGTGTGGAATAAATTTTGGAATATTTGTACTTTGGGGCCCAAGGCCCTTTTTTTCTTAATGTGTTTTTGGAGCTCCTAAATCTAATGCTGCAAATAAAAGTTCAGTCTCAGTTGGTTTAGGAGATAAAAATCGTTAAAGTTTGAAAAATGCACGATACAATTACAAGGTAAGCTCATTTTAAGATGGATGCTCAAATGCGAGATTTCGCAACAACAAAGCTGTAGGAGCTACAAACGTCAAACGACAAAAGCAACAACAAAAATAACCACCTGATTTTGACAACTAGCAGGCCGTTTTCCCAATGTCCGGTTAAGTACTAACCAGAACTTTAACCAACAGTTAACCAAAAAGCTTTTTCTCAATAATCAGTTAGTTCTTAGCTATGTTTCCCTACTCGGTTGTAGCTCGGTTGTAACTTGCAAGCTGCTAGAATGTGTTTCCGTACTTTTTCTAGCTCAAAAGAGAGAAGAAGAACAAGCATAAAAGCGCTCTCTCGAGCTCGAAAGTTGCTAGCATGGTTTTATAATAATAAGGTGTTAGTGATTTTTTGACAACATCATGAATAGCTTTATATCTGTGAAAAAGCTGTGAGCGAAAGAGCGGAACTGTTGATGATGTTGTGTTATAGTTTTTATAGTTTATTGTGCGAATTAAGTATAAACAAATATTTAATACAATTAATTGTGCCATGTTGTGTTAACAAAAAGTTATTGCAGTTGCCTTCGCCCATTTGCCAAGTTCGCTATTGAATGGTTTCGTCATTTTATCAAAAACGTGTGCTGGAAGGTGCCACCAACATGAAGCTTTGGCCATCATGCAAATTGTCTTGCATTCACATTGGCTGCTTCAAGAACATATCGAATGCCATGCAAGAATGTTCAATGCCTCAACTGATAATAGCTATCAAAAGAAGTGGACATGGCGTTAAGTTTTAATCGACTGCAGGTTAGCTGAAGTGAAAAAGCAGCAGACCGAAGACCTACAAGCCTATATGGTTTTATAATGGCACTTTATTTAATTTACATTAATCATTACTTGCAAAAAAAAAAGAATTGAACAAAATTTATTTTCATTCCAATTCACCATCAGATGCTCTTGACAGGGGCGGAGCGACATGAATTTATAATTTTGAGAGAGAAGTGTCGAACTCACTAATACTTTATTATTATTACACCATGGTTGCTAGAAGTGTGCTGGAAAAATTTCTTCGAGCTTTATAAAAACAAGCATTATATTTTTTGCTTGTTTATGCTGTGCGGCATAAAATAAATTTACAAAAACTGAAACACAAACTACAAATAAATATAAATAAATAAACAAAAAATTAATTTGAAAGTTGGAAATTGATAATTGGCGAAAATAAATTTGGAGCTGTTTAAGTTTTATAGGCAATCAGCTGTTTTTGTGCTTGAAAATAGCTAGAAGTCATTTCCAAAGTTTTGACACTATTCTCAAATTTCTTTTTACTCTGTCAGCTTGAACTTTACTCGACATTGTGTACGGAAACACACTGGTTAAGCTCTAATTAAGTTAACGGCAAGTTGTGGTTCCGGTTAGCTGCTAATCCACAGAACAGCTGAGTAGAGTAAACAAACAAAAAAATTCTTCATATGGAGTAAAATTTTACAGTATGTTGCGTTTTTCAACTTTTATTTCTTTTCGTGGCACAAAATCGCAAAAAAACGTAAAACACAAATTCACAAACAAGAAAAAAATTCTTCATATGGAGTAAAACGAACCAGTTCGTTCGTTGCTTTCTTGTCATACTGACATGTTTTTAATCTAAAAAGTTTCAAAGTTTTTTAGTTCTTTTGAAAACAAATTTTTTTTTTTATTTTTATTGTTTTCTTTTTTAAATTTTAGGCCAAGCATGTTGACAACAAGACAACATGAAGAACAAAGAAGGCAACAACCAAAAACAACAACAACGGCTTTGTATAGAGCAAATCAGACAGCTTGCCTATACAGACTGTTTCGTTGGCCGCTACACCAACTCATCAGTAGCCTTTGTATGACTTTACACTGTGATCCACTCCAGCTACTTAGGTTCTACATATACTGCCAATATGCCGAGAAAGTTACCCGGAATTTATTTTTGGCAGAGAACGCTTGAATTTTGTAACTGAGTTCTTATCTACTTTTTGATGCAAACCGTCGTATCATACTTTTAGGCATAGCCTTAATTCATGTGCATCTTCGAAATTCGATCACAGCCCTGCAAGACATGCCTGACCGAAACTCCAACACAATCACAACTTTTGCAGGAAAAACTAATACATTCTCAGTTATTTCACATTTGTCAGTTTTGTTAGAATGAGACAACAATATAAACATTAAAATGGCTGAGTTGTGTCAAAGTTAGCGGAAAAATAAGTTTCTTGTCGGCTGTGAAAAATGTAAGTTGCAAAAATTGTTTTGAAAAATAAAATAAAGATTCCTGCAAAATATGAATATAGAGCGAAAGACATTTTTGTGACTATTAACTGAATTATTTATCTCAACATATACTTTTAGGGAGTTCATGTATCACTTGCATCTGGAGGCTGCAAAGACATTGCTGTCCGTGCATCTATTCACTCAGCTGCCCACCGTCATCTTCCGGTAAATAGCTGCTACTTTATGCTTATTGCTACCGAATTACAACTTAAACTCCATTTTTCTTTGTAGAACTATCAATAAATGCCATCATTCCTGTGTTTTAATGTCTGCTTTGCTGCACTTCGCATCACGCATGGTTGAGGTGCTACACACCATGTTTGGCTTTATATTGGCTGGTTCTTTTGTCTTTGACATTGTCGAATCTCTGCTCTCGATTTTAACGTTCCGCAAGCAGCAGGATATACTCAAATCAAGTGGTTCCACTGGCGCTAAACTCGCAGCAATTTCATGATCACTTTCCGCTAGTTAATCAGAGTCTTCTGTCGATCTTAATCTCACCAACCACTGCACAACGAAAGAGAATCCCTATAGAACAAGTCTTTTTGGTTGTTCCGACTCCAAGGACTCACCGCTTGAGGGTTCCACATTTAAAATCGATTTCAACATAGTCTATCAGAAGCTCTGCATCATTGTGACCATAGATCAGACCGCTCTGTTGTTGTATTTTCTACTGCATCGCAATGAACGCTTCTATCGTTTTGTAATGGCGAAAAATGATTTGGAGAACTTAGTGATTCCCACACTGCAGACGTTGTATCAAGCATCTGACAACACTTCACATCCTATCAACATGTCGCTCATTGTATTGGTGATACTTAGTGAGGACGATAGCTTTAATTGGAATGTACATACACAACATCGTAAATGAAAGAAGGCGGAAGAGGCAGTAGTATTCACTTTATATCGTAATAATATTATTTTTATTTAAAAAATAATAATTTTTGATATATTAGGATTTTTAAAAATTCAATAAAACATGAACTATAATTATAAAAATAAAATGTTTTAAATAATGTTTTAACTGTACGTTAGTCCTATATATTTACTACGTAGCATCTAACCCTTTTGTACGTTAGTCCTACACATTTATTACGTAACATTTAACCGTTTTGTATGTTAGTGCTACGTATTTTGTTCGTAACGTTTAACTGTTTAGCACGTTACATCTAACAGAATGTAAAGGCAAGATTACCTCATATTTACATTAGGTGTATTAGTTAAATACTTGGTTAAATTACCGGCAGTATTAACATGCGTAGGTGAGACAGCTATAAGTGAAAGTATACTTGACACTTCACGAGTAAGAAAAGGATGGTATTACTCGTGTACACGAGTTTCGGGTAGTTTTTTCCCAACGCCCTTAAGAAACTCATAGAAACTCGTTCATATAGCCTACCCAAAATTTTCGTAGCACTATTAGTTAAATACCCAATTAATTTACCAGAACTGTTCTTGCTGGGAGCGGTTTACTGCTATCAGAGCATATTGAAGATGTTGTTATTTTTGTTGTTTAGCTCCTCCCTTTTTTCCACACTTTCATTTTAGGGTTCAGTAAGTTTAACTGATGGTACACCTAAGATAGCGTGGAGACCATTTTTTGTTTCGAAGACGCACATGAAATAAGGCTATGCCTAAAAGTATGATACGATCTAGGTTTACCTTGGTACAGTTTGCATCAAAAAGTAGATAAGAACTCAGTTACAAAATTCAAGCGTTCTCTGCCAAAAATAAATTCCGGGTAACTTTCTCGGCATATTGGCAGTATATGTAGAACCTAAGTAGTTTGAGTGGATCACAGTGTGAAGTGATACAAAATCTACTGATGAGTTGGTGTAGCGGCCAACGAAACAGTCTGTATAGTCAAGCTGTGTGATTTGCTCTATACAAAACTGTTGTTGTTGTTTTTGGTTGTTGCCTTCTTTGTTCTTCATGTTGTCTTGTTGTCAACATGCTTGGCCTAAAGCTTAAAAAAATTTGTTTTCAATATAAATAATGAAAAGGCCGTATACAAATATTAGGGTTCTTAAATTCTTTTAAGTTAATTAACCATTCAATTCAAAACAATATTTGGCTGATCATATTTGCTGGGTCATCTTGTAGCGTGCCAACATTCATATTAATCCTTTTTATTAAAAAGTTTATTTTTGTGTCAATTTTAATATACACTTTATTTTATTTTTTGTGAGAGAGCGAATTATCATATTCTTCTTGCACATATATTTTAAAGTTATTGCATAAATTTCATTGCTTATTTTCTTCTTTTAACTACAAACAGGTTTTCTGTGTGCAAGTGAGTGAGAGCGATTGTTTTTTTATTCTTGCTCATCTGTTTTTGACCTGTTTTGCTTTGTTTATTATTTGCATAACCAGGGCTGCACTTAATAACTTTTCAGTTCTTATTAAGGCCCCTATTAGGTACGACGAGTTATACGAGATTATTACTAGCGTGTAATTTGTAAATTTGTATTGTCTATTACACATTTGAGGTACATACGTGTCTGTCATCTGACAAGTATGTATCTCAGAGATGTGTTTGTATTTTTTGTGGTATTATGTTTAACAATGCAACTCTGTGTCGAGTGTAAGGACTGTTAAAAACTTACATCTGATTTGAGTTAGTTGTATATCGTCTTTTTCATACGAACTATTTATTTGTTTATTGTTTTTTGTTAATTGAGTGAAAATGGAAAAAATACGTAAGTAAAATAAAGTATAAATACATATATTATGTGACAAAGAATAAAGTTTTCTCGCTTTGTTTTTATGTATTTTTGTTTAACACAGCGCTCCTTGGACTAACCCATAAAAGAGCTTTTTTAACTATTTGTAAATATTTTAAACGATTTTTTAGCAGCACTCAAGAAGCGCTTCCATTCTAGCAAGCGCTTCTGCCATAGCGTTTCACACACCTGGAGCGCTTTTTAAGTAAACCTAATTCATATTATTAAAATTTACATTGGATGTCCTAGCTGTGTTAAACAAAAAAAAAAAAAAAAAAAACACAAAAACAAAGCAAAAAAATTGTATTCTTTGTCACATGCGAGGATTAAATTCGTACTGCTGGCACTAGAGCCAAATGTCTTTCCGCTCTGCTATTTCCTTGCTTCCATACTTGTGAACCATGGTATAATAATACAAGGTAGCATTGACAGTTGCTTGGGAAAACATCTTCTGTCAAAAAATATACTCAAAAAAAGAGGGCTAACAATCCGCCATTGAAAACACAAACAATGTTGAAAACGTTGAAGTGAAAAAAACAACAACCACAGTAGCTGCAGATGCATATACACAAAAAGCTGTTTTTGACATGAGATGTTTTCTTGTAGAAGAGAAAATAAGCGGTTGTCAATGCTATCTTGCATTATTATACCATGCTTGTGAACAAAATACATATACACAAAAATTGAAATTAATGCGAACAGCTGATTCATTTCAATGAAAGTGTCAAAATTTCGATGTAATCATGCTCCAATATAAAAAGCAATTTTACACCACAGCTCAACTGAAAATGTATGTTATATGTAATATGGCAAAAAAGTTCAGTTGAGGTGTCTTAAGTCACGTCAACTTAAGTTGAGTTGTCGTACCTAATAGGAGCCTAAACTGTTTTATTGTAAAACCGAGTATCTTCTTTTTTTGTGTTTTTTTTTGCATATTAGTAATACTTTAAATTTAAAATGTTCTGCAGGTTCCATAATTGTGCTATAAAAGACGAATCCGACCGCGTGGTAAATCGCTGGTTGTGCGATTCGTTTTTCCACTTCATATGCGCAGCGTTGAATGTAAGAATTTATGACGGAATCAACGAAGGCAAAGGACTTCGTTGGTCATGTGTTGATTGCAGATCTACGGATGTTGATATCCGTAAAGAGGCGGCTCAGGCCAGATTAGCTGAATTTTAAAGCTCGTTCAAAAAGTTTAAGGTCTTGGATGAAGCTTCTGCGTCTCCAAAACGAAAGCGAAGTAACTAAAATCTTCGAAGCTGAGCAAAATCTACTGCAATAGCCTTGCCTTTGTCATCAAATATCGATCTTATTTCACCTGCATCAGTTTTACCACCTGAAGAACCACTAAAAAACTCTGTTACTACAAACCAGAGTACTGATCAGTTGACGCCTAGTAGCGCTTTAGTTTCAGTTGATTTAATTTTAACTGTACCTTCTTCAGCAGTTCCCGCAAATGATAATTCTCCTCCTGTTGCAGAAAAAACATATGCTCACACTTGTGCTGCTAATGTTTCTCCTAGCATTACTACGAGCACTAATATTATTTCTTCCTCTCCTAGTTCGGTTTCTACTGGAGCTATACAGAAGCATATATCGAATACCAGCAATAAACTACCTGTTCATAAGGAACTGGTAGTTATTCCGCCAGCAAAATATATATTTGTTTCTCGCTTTGCAGTTGATACATCTGAAGGTGATATCTTATATTATTTAAACTCTAAGTTAAACCTTCTGAATAAGAATATTTCGGTTCACAAACTGAGATTCTCTTATCAGGGCACTATTTCTTCTTTTAAAATTACTTTGCCTAATGATCTCTTCAATAATGTTCTTGATCAAGGTTTTTGGCTGGAAAATACTTTGGTGCATGAATTTATTCAAAAATCACCGCCTCAAACTTCACTGGCTATTTTACCTGTTCACAGCATGAACCCAAAAAACTAGATTGTTGCCTTCAGTCCCTAGCCTTATATTAGAACGTTCGTGGTTTAAATACTAAATTTACAGACCCATACATTTTAAGCCATAATCTTCGCTTTGACATTATTGCTTTCAGTGAGACTTGGCTTAAACCTAGTACTTTAAGTACTGAAATTTTGTCTAACAATTTTAATATATACGGCAAAGATGGAAACTCTATTGCTGGTAATTTTTGCAATGGTGGTGGCGAGTTAGTTGCCGTTAAATCTTCTCAATTTTCGCAAGAAATATTAATATCTTGTCTTTAGATATTGAATTTTGCTGTGTTCTTGTAAAGTTTGGTACTTTGAGAATTTATGTCACATCTTCATATATACCTCCACTTTCTAGTGTTGAAGTGTATGGAAAACATTTGGCGTCGATTTATAAAATTTGCTCACAACTTCAGCCTTACGAGTTTTAAAAACTAGTGACTTCAACCTTTCTAATGTTTCCTGGAACTGCTATACTGAAAATTCTGCAGTACTGTTGCCATTTCCAGAGTGTTCATCCGATAACTAATTTTTAAATAAGCTTTTGAGCCAGGGACTTTTTCAAATTAGCTGCCACTATAATAGAAACAACCGCTTGTTTGACCTTATTTATTTTTTTTATATAAAAATTTTGTATGAAAATGTCAAAATAAGGCAGCATATTTTTTTCAGATACTCTCGATGAGAATACCTTATATTTATTCCACCATGCTCAAACCGTATTCAAAATCCTGCCTTGGAGTTTAACTTTAAAAGAACGAATTATGTAATTTTAAGAAATAATTTGTCAATTTTCAACTGGTCATCTGTGCTTAATTTAATAACACAAGCATATTGCCACAAACGCTTGACTCTGCCGTATTTGCCTTTAACAGTACTCTTAATTATTGCTTTTTAACTTCAGTGCCACAGAGAAAATCATCTTTTATATCTGGTCCCGTTTGCAATACCAAAGAACTGAGAATGCTGAGAAACTTAAAATCGAAATGTTATAAAAAGTATCAAAAAACTCATAAAATTTGTGATTTTGCTTCTTATACCTCAACTTAATATAACTATCGGCAATTATGCAGGCAATCCTATAATATATATTTAACAAAAGTTAAATTAAACATAAAATCTGATGCAGAATCTTTTTGGAACTTTGTTAATACTAAACGTAGATAAATTCATATCCATCTTTTATGAAATATAAAACATTTGAATCAGAACAACGTCCGTGGCGTAGTTGGTTAAAGTGCGTGGCCGCTATGTCAAAGAACCTGGAGACCCAGGTAGCCAGCAGCGATAGAAAATTATTTGAATTAAAATGTACGGTCGCCACCTCTCTGCAGACAATGGCAAACCTCAGAGAGTAATAAAAATGCCATGTAAAGCTTCTTGAGAATAAGAACATTCCGTTCATCGCCGTTGGGAGTCGGCGTTAAGCCTGTAGGTCCATTTCTCGGTCAATTGTGTACAAACTTAATAACACGCACCACACAATTGATCATAAGAAGCTAGGTCAAAGTCCTTTCAAGGACTGAAATGGCCAGTTATTTATTTTATTTTTTTTTTGAATGAGAACAACATACTATAGTAGAATCAACATACTATTTGTAGTCTTTTTGCAGATTTCTTTAAAACCACTTATTCACCTGCTTCTTACGATAATTTTAGTTACCCTTATAATGTGCAACCTGGTGATATTTGCTCCCCAATAATTAATGTTAATACAGTTTTAACCTACTTAAAAAACCTCAAAACATCTTATAAAAGCGGTCCTGATAACATACCTTCATGTGTTTTGAAATACACTGTAGAACAAATTCAGGTTAGCAAAAGTTAGGTCAAAATAGAGTCTAAATTAGAAGACCCGTATCGCGGCGTTTCTTTATGTTAGTTCGAATTTTTTTTAATCGACCTTCGAACTTTGCAGTCAAATGCCGATTTTCAGCATATTGTTTATATGGTTTTTTGGCTATAACTCGTCGACTAATTGATATTTTTTCAATCTGTAAAAGCCAAATTATTGCTAAAAACCTGTGCAACAATTAAAATTTTTTAAAAAATTTATTTAGAAAATTTTTGTGGTGCTTATGAAGCAAAATGTTGGAATTCATCTCTTGCATCAGCATCTTGATCAACTCGCTCAACAGTTGCCAACTGAATCTGATGAGCAAGGCGAACGTTATCACCAAACTAAGCTTCCATTTGAAATAAGGTAACTATAGGTGTGCATATTTTGAATTCCTAGATTTTTCTTATATCTTTGTCAGAGTGCACAATTTAAACATTAACGATTGAAAACCTAATGATGGAGAAGATCATCCTAATGATGGAGAAGATCATCCGAGCTGCTGATTTGAGACGCAGTGGCACGATATTCTACAAAAGTATTATGCTGCTGGCGTATGCTGATGATATCGATATCATTGGCCATAATACGCGCGAAGTCAGTGCAGCATTCTCCAGGTTAGCGAAAGAGTCGAGTCGAATGGGTCTTGTAGTGAACGCAGATAAGACGAAATACCTAGTGTCAACAAATAAACAGTCCCAGCGTCTTGGAAACCACGTCACTGTTGACAACACCTCCTTCGAGGTTGTTAAGGACTTCGTCTACCTGGGATCCAGCGTAAACTCTTTCAACGATGTCAGTATTGAGATAAAGCGAAGGATAACTCTTGCCAACAGGTGTTACTTTGGGCTGAGTAGGCAATTGAGAAGCAGAGCCCTCTCTCGACGAACAAAACTCACGCTCTATAAGTCACTTATCATGCCCGTCCTATTATATGCAGCACAAACTTGGACGTTGAGCAGTTCTGATGAAAAGACTTTGGGAGCCTTCGAGAGAAAGATCCTTCGTAAGATCTTCGGTCCAATCTGCGTCAATGGCGAGTACCGAATTCGATGGAACCACGAGCTGTATGAGCTGTACGCTGACATAGACATAGTTAAGCGCATTAAAATCGAGCGGCTCCGCTGGCTAGGTCATGTTGAGCGAATGGAAAACGACGCTCCAGCGAAAAAAATATTCGATTCGGTGCCCGGTGGTGGTCAACGCAGAAGAGGACGCCCACATCTTCGTTGGAAGGATCAGGTGTTGGATAACCTGACTACACTTGGTGTTTCCAACTGGCGCCAGCAAGCGCAAAATAGAAATGGCTGGCGCAATTTCTTATACGAGGCCAAAACCGACCTTCGGTTGTAAGCGCCAGATAAGTAAGTAAGTAAGTAAGTAAGTAACGATTGAAAACTATTTTCGTTTCAGGTACAGACGATAGAAATCTCTCGATGCCATACTCGCTGAAATTTGTTGGTGGTATAAACACACCTTTGAACAAGAGGAAGAAGGGGAAGACAAAGATGAAATTCCAGAATATCTGTTAGACGAAATTATCGACCTTTGTGATGATGATGACGATGACCAAGATATTAGAGAGAGTAGTGATGTTGATCCACACCCGCCTGCTAAACGGCAACTGGCCAAATCATTAAATTAATTTATTTAATTATTTTACTTAAAACTTTTCATAACTAACATTTCAAAATTATATTTTTTTTCCATATTTTTATAATTTATTTTTCTATGTTTCTTCAAAACCAACACTGAACAAAATTAGCACATAAAAAATGAGAAGTAAATTAATATTAAGCTAGAAAACGCAAGTTTTGCATTATGATTGTTTTTTTTTCAAATGAAATTTATTGAAGAAACTGAGAAGCATATTATAAATCAAACAGAAAGCAAAAAAGACTTAGTTTTGTGGAAAATATTTTCAAAAATTATGAAAAAAAATAATTTGTCCAACATTTTGCTTCATAAGCACCACAAATATTTTCTAAAGAAATTTTTTAAAAAATTTTAATTGTTGCACAGGTCTCTAGGAATAATTGGGCTTTTACAGATTGAAAAAATATCTAGAAAATCTACTGTTACTAGCCTTCTAGAATTCACATCAAAGACTATTGATAATTTTGAAAAAGGTCTACAAACAGATGTTATTTATACTGACTGTTGGCGAGGGATACAGTATTATATAGAAACTATTTGTATTTTTGATATTTTTGACCCTATCTTGATATGTAAACTTTAATCAGTTGGAAACTTCTTGGTAAATTAATATCACTTAATTGTCAAATTATTCGCCGTTGTACGAATTGAAAATTTCCGGCACTTTCTGCTTGGCAATCGTAAGAGGCATACAAACGTAAGTTAATCTTATTATAAATTTAAAATCATAATATTTAAGAATTTGTAAATGAATTAGGAAATAAAACATCCTCCATCGAAAGCAGGGGCGTTTTTATGTTAACTGTTGCGATTGCTGGAAGTCACAATCTTTTATTACGTTTATGAGGAAAAAGTGTCCACAGAAGCCTTTGTCGCGCATCAACGTGATCGTTGGAAATAAACACGTCAGCTGTATTGGAAGATATTAGCGTGCTCAGTATTGAAGTGCTAATTTGAGAGAGATCCCAAGTGTGCTGGGCGCTAGTTTTCATTGGAGCTCCCTACGTCGCACAGTGTGTCTTTTTCAATTTTAGCGTGCCTTAACTCATATCTCAAAAAGTTATATAGCTAGAGACATGAAATTTGGTAATTTTGTTTTCAAGACAAAAAAAAATAACTGTCACAAAAAATGGGAGTGATCTGTCAACTACCATGCCTACCACCCATACAACTGGAAAATAATTATTTGTATAAGTTTGGATGTATGTACGCTATAATGATAAAATTTGGTATCTAAGTTTATCTCGTAACTTGAAACCTTTTGGCAAAAGGGGCCTGGTCGGTCAACTGCTACGCCTACCTCGACTACATACACAAATCCACTTGTTAGTAAACAACATTTTTATAATTTATTTAACACAATAACTTACAAAGGACAATCTATAAAAAAAAAAAAATAAATAAATAACTGGCCATTTCAGCCTTTGAAAGGACTTTGACCTAGCTTCTTATGATCAATTGTGTTGTGCGTGTTATTAAGTTTATATACAATTGACCGAGAAACGGACCTACAGGCTTAACGCCGACTTCGAACGGCGATGAACGGAATGTTCTTACTCTAAAGAAGCTTTACATGGCATTTTGATTACTTTCTGAGGTTTGCCATTGTCTGCAGAGAGGTGGCGGCCGTACAGAAAAATTATTTTAGTTCAAATAATTTTCTGTCGTTCGAACCTGGGTCTCCAGGTTTGTTGACATAGCGGCCACGCACTTTAACCAACTACGCCACGGACGCCACAAGGACAATCTATACTATTATATAAAAGGGGTCTCTCGAATTTTCATCGTTCAATCAAGGGGGTAAATGCTGAACCTATTTTAATAATTCTTTCACTATTCAATTGCTATAATAAACGACCCTGCTACTGGGTACTGCGTGTAGAATTCATGCATTTTAATCCATGCTGCCATTGTATAAGCAGCAAAAGATAACAGGAAACAATAGCTTAAGCTCTTTGTTGAGCGAAAAAGGTGAGAGTGTACAACTAACCGCGCTGCCATCGTGAGTGGATAGTTGCACTCAGTTAATTTCTGCTGCAGTGTTGCCATAAGACCGATATGCTATAAGAGATATGAAAATATGTTTAAATATTATATTTATACTCCCAAGCAAAGCTGGGAACGGGTATGCGAGTAATATATAAATTAAATAATGTGGCAAATAAGTGGTGTGGAAAAACTGTGCTGTTTTCAATTTGTTGTTTTCCGTTTAATAAGTTTCCTTTTTTTTAGTTATAATTTAAGGAAAATACTGAAATAAAATAATAAAAAATAGTAACAAAAAGTTTGTGTTTTTGTTTGAGCCAGGGTTTGAACTCGCAATTCGGACAGAGTAAGTTGACATTTAAGCAGTGTCGGGCAAAAATTAAATTCCTAATCACATGTGATTGAGCTAGGATTTGCTGCCGACGTCAATGTTCCCACACGTACACAATAAAAACTTCGTGTGGCGTACGAACAGTAGCCGAGTAAAGGCTTTGATTCGTGCTTATGAGCAGCTGTGAGCGTAATTTTGGTATTTAACTGATATCAGTTGGCGTTAAAAATTCAAAAAGGTAGGAACTTGCTTCTGATCGCTTCGCAACTATTAAATGAATACAGAGAGAAAAATGTATGATGATAAACCTCGCCTGAGCTACTTTCTTTAATAAATTTTTATGCACCGCAGAAATCCCTTCGAATAAGAAACTTATTTCTTCCACAGTTCCATAGTTCTAACTATGGCCTGAATGAACCATTATCGCGATGCCTTACTTTCTTTAACTTTATTAACAGTCATGTGAATTTCGATATAAATAGACCTGCATTTGTAAGAGAAATTTATAAAGTAATTACTAATTCAAACTGTTAATATAAGAACATCTAACATCTCAATATAAATGTTGAAATATCTGTATCTTTTTATTTAAATTAATTATTTTAGGTTAAGTTATAGTCTGTAATGGTGAAACCAGGTAGACGTATGAATAAATAAATAAATAAATAAATAAATGGATGCTAGATTTTTTTATAGAAAATACAAACAATGTAGCGCAATGCCTAATATGCGAACGCACTGTTTCTCGTTCCGTATTTATGTATGTGCAAAGGCATTACTCGGTGTGTCACCCACAATACAATTTAATTTTCGGAGAAGAAAGAAAATTAAAGCTTTTTGAATTAAAAGCTAAATATTTTTTAAGATTTATTGCTGATGATGTTTATAAAAATATTAATAATTCTAATATTCATAATAATAACATTTCTATTTTACAATTTAAAAAGGCATCCTTTGCTGTGTCATTGGCCTTGGCAAAAAAATACCGACCGTATGAAGATGGTATGTTTTTTAAAGAATTAAGTCAGGTTGTTTTCGGTTTTTTTGGGGAGCAAGGGAAAGAAATGCAAGAAATTGTAGAAAAAATGTGTTTATCCAGACGAAAAATAACTCGCCGAACGGAAGTTATTAGTAAATATTTATATTTTACCAAACAAAGGTTATTAAACTGCAAATTTTTTTCAATATGCCTTGACGAAAGTACGGACATAAATAATTTGAGCGTATTAATAATATGTGTTAAGTCAGTAGATGAAAAATTAAAAACAACAGAAGAAATACTTTCCGTTGTTTCTATGCATGGACATGTTACAGGCGAAAACCTCTTTAAAATACTACAACAAAACGTTTTTTCACTTTTTAACAAAAAAAAACTTACTGGAAAAAAGCAAGGGCTGATAGGTTGCTTAATGAAAAATAATTTAAAAATTCCAGCTTTTCATTGCATTATTCATCAGCAGTCGCTATTTTCGAAAGAGTTAAACCTTTCCTATGTAATGGAAATAGCCATAAAAATTATTAATACAATTCGAGGGGGACATAATGCACTACGGCACAGAAAATTTAAAGATCTTCTTGATGAACTTAATGCGGAATTCGGTGATTTGCTTTTGTATACAGAGGTTCGTTGGCTTAGCCGTGGCAGGAGCCTGCAACGCCTTTTTGATTTGAGGAATGAAGTTTTACTTTTTTTTAACAAAATTTATTTACCAACTCGGATGATTTCATTTCAGATCTTAAAAATAAAGATTTTTTATTAGACTTAGCCTTTTTATGCGACCTCACTCTTTTACTAAATCAATTGAATCTGTCACTGCAGGGTAAAAAGAAGCATATTTTTAAGGTAGTGCCTATTGTAGAACACTTTGAGCGCAAACTTAATATTTTAATAATTAATTTAAAAAATAATGATTTGCCCAATTTGGATAAAACTTGGATAATATGGTCAGATAATTTAAATTTCAATAAATTAAAAGACTATACAAGGATTGTTGAGGAATTATTAATAAATTATAAGAAAAGATTTCAGGATTTTCATATAATTAAAACCGCAATTGAATTGAATAATAATCCCTTAATTTGCAAAATAAGCGACCAACCAACAGAACTACCGCAGAGCTAACCATGCTGCATTATTTTCCATCCCTAATTTTATTGATTTTTGGGCGGTAAAAGGGGGTGTGGCAGATTTTTTTCCCTAAACCATCTCGTACTTGAAAAAAATCTCAAAATTTCAGCTCTATCGGCTCAGTAGTTTTGGAGTTTCTAGCCATCACACAGACAGCGTTTTGCTTTTTATCTATATACTAGCGATACCCGGCGCGCGTTGCTGCACCCGGCAAGTATATTGGAAATAATCAGTAAATTCAAAACTTTTATTAGGACCTTAGTCTGATACCATGCTCATGTTCCACTGCCCGTTACAGTTTCCCAGTAGCAGAACATCACTCTTAGGTGGAAATTCCATTATTAGTTTCAATGTCCTGTGATTTTAACTTCTATAGCTATTCTGTATAGAAAATCGGGCCACACCCCCTTTTCCAATGCACATGCCAGTTTTGCAGTAGAAAGACTTTGGCAATTAGTAACTCCATACTAAGTTTCATTGTCCTGTGACGTTTAGTTCCAAAGCTATTCAATATCAAAGATTTGACTTGTATGGTCGAAGCCATAACCTCTTTTCCTATGCCCGTCCCAATTCTAATGTAGAAATACATTCTCCATTCTGAGTTTCAATGTTATGTGACATCTACTTCCAAAGCTTTTCCGGACCTAAATTTGAATTGTATCGCCAGTGCCACGCCCACTTGTCCAATGGTCACTCAATTTTGCCAGTCAAAACACGCAATTAAATAGTACGTTTTTACCGAGTTAAAGTTATATGTGACTTATAGTTCGAGAGTTATACCTTAAATTTGGGCTGCTGGAAAAGTGCCACACCCCTCGTCCAAAGCCCATAATTTTTCACTAGTGGAACGGCACGTGAAAATTTCATTCGAATATCGAATTTCGATGCTGTGTGACCTATAATTCCAAAAATATTCGATATCGCATATTCGCAGAAGGAAGTATCCAATTTGGTTCAGTCGTTTTCAAGTTTTAAGCAACTGAACAAACCAAGATAGATAAGAATATAGATATATATACATATGTAAGGGAGGGGGAACCCCCATCATATTTATATAGCTCTCTCCCCATTTGTAGTACTGTTGCCAACAGTGACCATATCAACTAACGTGCTAAATTTTAGTCTGAAATATAAAACTTTCATTAATTTGTGGGCGATAAAAGAGGGTGTGACAAAAAATGTTCAAAATGTTCAAAAAATGAACACAACAAAGAAAACCTCAAGCAAATCGGATGCTCCGTTCTTGAGCTATGGAATTACAAACACAAATTTTTTATATAAATATATACGTAGGCTTGCCATAATTTTTTGAAAACAAGTCCGGACACTTTTCGAGTTGTTCTTTTTTTTTTTGTGGAGGGGGGGGGGGGGTATGAGTAGATGACATCCACAATTTTGCTTCACTTGTACAATTCATGTTTTTTAAGATAAAGCTTGCAGCAAGAATTCTGAACTTAATTATGTAAGAAGCTGTTGATTTTTTCTTATCTTCTTTGATACCTTTGATGCTTTCAAATTAGTAGGAATATAAAACAATTAGGAAGTATGTAATTCATTTATATTTAACGAAATATTTAAAAATAAACAAGTTCTTTAAAAAATAATAAACTTAGAATATAAAAACGAAACAATTACTCCACAATAAATAGTTATATGAAAATAAAATAAAAACTAAAATGAATTTTTAACTAAATATGTATCAAATGTGGGGCTACTTAGTACAAAGTAGTACTAAAACACCTACAACAACAAATCGCAACATTTCGCAAATCAAGAAGGGTCAAAACAAATTAATACTAACTGCAGACAACAATCGTAAATATAACAACGATATGATTAACAGTTTATTAAATTATTTTATTAGTTTCTTACACAACTTATTATTAGTTGTGGCGTCCGTGGCGTAGTTGGTTAAAGTGCGTGGCCGCTATGTCAACGAACTTTGGAGACCCAGGTTCGAACCCCAGCAGCGACAGAAAATTATTTGAATTAAAATACTTTTTCTGTACGGCCGCCACCTCTCTGCAGACAATAACAAACCTCAGAGAGTAATCAAAATGCCATGTAAAGCTTCTTGAGAACGAGAAAATTCCGTTCATCGCCGTTCGGAGTCGGCGTTAAGCATGTAGGTCCTGTTCTCGGTCAATTGTGTAAAAACTTAATAACACGCACAACACAATTGATCATAAGAAGCTAGGTCAAAGTCCTTTCAAGGGCTGTTATTTATTTATTTTTTTAGTTTCTTACACAGGGTGTTTCAGCTACTTTCTTAAAGATCACTTTGTGTTCACACGAGAACTTTTTTCTAGGAAAGAGATATTATAATTATTTTTTCAAATTTGTTGGGTCCAAGTCCGGACATAATCACAAGTCCGGACAAAGTCCGCACATGGTTGAAAAGTCCGGACAATCCGGACTAAATCCTGACGTATGGCAAGCCTATATATACGACTTTTTTATAAATACAGATATGGGAAAAATCTTTAAAATGCCATATCTCCGGAAACAATGGGCCAATTTCGTGCAAACTTCCCCAACGTACTCTGAAATATTTGTTGAAATCGGTCGACCCGTTTCCGCAGCAAGTGGTGACATCAACACTACTTTTTATATAAATAGATTTCATATTAACTATCAATACTATCAATTAATGCGCACATACTTTTTCAGCTATAAACAATATAAGGTATTCTGTTATTCCTTGTTAGCTAATATGGATTAATTACTTTCATCAAATTAGCATAGCCACTATTTTGTCGTACAAAAATGGATCTTAATAAGTGTTTTATCAAAACTTCAACCTTTGAAATGTGAGCTTAGCAACACTGCTAATAAAAGCTTTTTATCAGATACTTGATAAGAGATGGCAGCACCGCTGCTACTGTTTGGCAGCAATGAGTCGGAGTCAAAAACAGCAACAGCATTTGTCTGATTTACTCTTTCGTGTTATCGTATAAAGACGAATTCTAGCTTACCTCGCAAGGGTACTACGCGATTGATACAGATTTATATTTATGTAAATATTCTCATGCTTACTTATTTATTTATTTTAAACATGTTACTGTAGGGAATTTCATAAAAAAGGATAGATTCTGTCTATTTTAAAATTTACATTGTTGTTGCTTCATTAGCTCATTTTTTCGATCATGCTTATAAGCAAGGCAACACACAATGGAAAAGAAAGAAACAGCTTTGTGCTGCTTAATTTTCTATGAAGTTTTTTAAATGGTATTTAATCTCAAATTTTAATAACTTTTTAGGATAGGTTTTAAAAAATAAAATATGCAATAGCTTAAGTTAAGAATCACGCTTTGAATTAGTAAAGAATTATTAAAATCGGTTCAGTGGTTCTTTTGTTTAGCGTACACGAGGATATGTGATAAGCCTTTTATATACTAGTATAGATAAATAGGCGTAGGCAGAACAGTTAAGAACCATATTCTCTCTCGTTTTTCAACCGATTTTGATAAGTTTTTTTTTTTAAACCAGTAAGAGTAGAGAGAAGGAGTGCACCGAATATCTATGGTGGGTGTGGCACATCTTATACAACCCAAATTTGCGATATCGAAAAGCTTTATAGTTATAGATCACACAACCTCGGAAATCGGTATTCGATCTCAAATCAAACGTACCATTCCACTTGTTACATTTCATAGGCATTGAAAGAGGGGCGTGGCACTTTCCAGCAGCCCGAATTTTCGGTATAGCTTTCGCACTATAAGTTACAAATCAATAAAACTCGGTAGTAACTTCCTATTTAGTCGTGTTCTTCGACTGGAAAAATTAAACTAGCATTATACAAGGGGGTTTGGCACCACCCATACAATTCAAAAGTTTCTATATCGAATAGCTTTGGAAGTAAATGGCGTATAACAATGAAACTGAATATGGAGTTCAGACTTGGTTATATCCTTCTACTAGAAAGTAGAATATGGGGATTAGGGTATTGGGACGGGCATTGGACAAAGGGTTGCTCCGAATATACAGAGTTTTTCAATAGGGACTTCACAACTTTAAATTAAATTTCTGAACGCACCCTTTTACTAATCATCAAACTGTTACTGTCAATTTATTTAGTAAACTCAACATTTTTATCTTGGTAAAGTACACGAACGAACAACGGCTGCAATTTATAAAAATTTGCTACCGAAATTCGGAGTCGGTGATCGCAACATTAAAAGCGTTAACTGCAATATTCGGTTGTAATTCTCGCCCTAGTAGACAGACAATAACAAGTGTAGTGCAAAAATTTGAGTCTTCATTAAGCCGTTTCGCTCTATCGAGAAAAAAACCCAAATGTTACCGCCTCATATGAACTATTATGTCGAGAAAATTACGGGAGTGCAAAATTTTTTCTTTTATGGGTGTGGGAAAAACAGCCGAATCGTTTTTTTGTCTATAACTCGGTTATTTATAGTCGATTATTAAGTTTTATATATCGTTGGAAAGGCCATAGCAAGGGCTATATTAATATTGTAAAATCTTTGAACTGTGACGTCACCTTATACTAGTTCTCGACATCACTTTCTAAACGTTAGAGGTCTCGATTCTAAGCTTTCCGATATTTTCATTAATAGTTTTGATTTTGAATATAACTTTATAATTTTGACTGAAACTTGGCTTCGCTCTAACGTTTTAAATTCTGAAATAATGTGCAACAAGTACCAAATTTTTCGTAAAGATCGCTATGATAAGATCGGTGGCGTTCTGATAGCTGTCCATAACTCGCTTGCTTCGGAGGAATTAACAATTCCTGGTACCAACGACCTGGAGTTTATTTGTGTTACAGTTAAAGTATATAATAATACTATTTTTCTTACTTGCTCTTACATTCCACCTAAAAGTGATTTAACAATTTACTTAAACCATATTAGTGCCATCGAAACCGTCCATAATATGCTTAAAAATATGGATACTATCATTGCATTAGGTGATTTCAACTTACCTTCTGTGTCCTGGAGTATTTCCGATCATTCCGCATTTCTTACTCCTATTTCTGCCTCTGATTGGATAAATGATTTCTTAGATAAGTTGTCCGATCTGTGTCTTCAGCAGGTTAATAATATTCTTAATAAAAATTATAGATCTCTTGACCTTGTATTTGTAGATAGATGCACTTCCGTAAATCTCCGTCGTTCGAACCCAGTTTCTTTACCGGAAGACGATTATCATCCAACTCTTGAAATAACAATATAACTTGCCAACGAAAATGAAAATAAATTAGCTCCAGATACGCGAAATAATAAAATTTTTAACTTAAAAAAAAACAGACTATGTTAAAATTAATGCTCTTCTCGCGCGGATTGACTGGTCCCCAATTTTAAGTAATAGGTCTTCGTACGCTTTTTATGATGTCAAATCTTCAGTACAGTTTCTCAATGATACCTTGCAAAAATGTTTCTCATTATCTGTGCCAAAAAAAAAAAAAAAATAGTAATTTCAAACCTTTAAACCTTCCTTGGTTAACTAATGAGCTTAAGTCTTTAAAAAATTCCAAAAATCGCTTATTTAAGAAATATAAAAAGTCAGGCTGTAATTTAGACTTCGCTTGCTATTCCTCTTGTCATCTTGCGACATCGAAGTTTCCAACATGTTTGCAAACTTCTTTAAAACAACCTTCTCCGATATACCATTGAGCATGAGTCTTGAATATCCTTACCTACCACCAGTTAACTCTTTTGAAACCCCCGTAATAGATTCTAATATAGTTATGCATTACCTTCGACAAGTTAAATCTTCTTTTACGACTGGTCCTGACGAAATCCCGAGCTGCATTTTAAAACATTGTTGTATAAGTTTGTGTTCTCCCCTATCAAAAATTTTTAACACATCCTTGCACATACCTATAATACATACATATAATACCTCTTCATAAATCCGGCTCAAAAATTGATGTTTCCAATTACCGAGGTATAGCAAAACTAATCGCAATCCCTAAGTTAATTGAGAAAATTATAACTGATCAAATAACCCACGTCGTATCTTCCTCCATTTCCACCTCTCAACATGGTTTCTTAAAGGGAAAATCTACGTCAACTAACCTCTTGGAGTTTACTTCGCGTGTCATTAAAGGTTTTACTTTAGGACGACAGACTGACGATATTTATACAGACTTTAGCACAGCTTTCGATTGTGTCAATCATACAGTGTGACGAAATCGACCAAAAAAAAAAGCACAACCAAACTTTATAGAAATTCTTAAAGAGGGACATGTTGTGAGTCCATCGCACTTGGTCTGGCCTCTCAATGTCGTCACAATTTTTTTTAATTCATTTTTAAAGTTGAAAGGTCCGATTTTTGTTGCGTCGACGTTCATTGAATTTTTACAGCTATTTGCCTTGTTGGAAATTTAAAACAAATTCCACTTCTTTTCAGTAGAATTTCACGTAAAACAATGCTGTAATAAAATAAATACGACAAAATACAAAATAAAGCGTGTAGCGAAGCAAATTCCTTAATTTTTCTTTAATTTCATAAAAAAAATTAGTGTTTCTATAAATTTAAATGATATAATGCTGCATAAATGACATCTTTTTTTCACAAAAATTCATTGCACGTAAAACTACCTTTTCATTGAATCCAAAACCATCAATATCGGTTCAGAATTGGCAAAATGGCGGCAGTTTTAACGTTTTTTTTTTATCAGAAAACACTGACTCTCATGTATATGTTGCTATCGCACAAAGTGCTGTCATTTTGTCAAATCTTAACCGATTTTGGACATCTTTAGCTCATTGGAAAGAAAATATGATGAGAAACATACGTGTAGAATATTGCAATATAGATCTTTGAAAAATATAAAAGTTACTATGGAACGAATAAACATATTTTTACTTTCAACTGAATTTTTATATGAATGTGTACGAGTGCATTAGACCGTAATGGAAAAAAGGAAGCTGCACACTGTCTAATCTGAAGCATTTTTTTAAGAAAATTTCGAAAAAAAACAATTGTTTTTTCCCGAACGTTTTAGTCTTTCTTCATATCTTCGGCATTTACAGACCTATCTTGTCCAAAAATGATATATCATTGTTTCTATTTCGAGGCTTCCAAATTTTTTGCTCTAAAAGACATTGGGATCGATTACCCCTTTCAAGTACTTACCAGATTTCAACTTTTACGACATGAATTAAAAAAGAAGTGTCAAATCAAAAAAAGGCTTTTTGAGCCGTTGCCCAAAACCTTGAAAGTCCTCAATTAAATTTTTATTTGCATTTTTTTTATCTTTTAAATAAAACACAGAACTTTATTAGTGGGTAAGCTTTTGCTAAAAAGTCACTTTAATTATTTTAAAAAGCTACTTTTCACATATAAAAAAGTAGGGTTAGTTTACCTTTCATATACTTTCTCGTGGGTAAGTGCTAGAACGGTGTGATTGATCTCAGTGACATTTAGGGCAAAAAAGTTGGACTTCTCGAAATAAAAACATTTATATATCTTTCTTTAATGGCTTTTTCTTTTCTTGGCAAAAAATTCTGCACTCTCAGAGGGCATTTTACATTTTACATTTTACATTTTGACCTGCACTCAAAAAATGTTGAACTGTTCTTAGTCGAGAAAAGATCAGAAAAATGCAAGATTTTTTCAATGATGTTGTGTTGGCTGTACTGTTGCTTACTTTTGAGAACAATTTTTATAATATTTATTTTGTCATCCGTGAAAAAGCTCAAATTTTAATGAAATGTCAATGATAATATTTAATATTTTCCTAACATGTCACTTTTTTTGTTCATTCAGTTGGTAGCATTTGAGGGCCGAATTTAAAATCGTCGATCTTGAGAGAGAAAAATTCTGCATTTTTTCTACTTTCAATGTCAACATTGTCGAGAAAAGAACTCGATTTAATTTGCAGGTCAAAATTTTTTTGAGAAAAAAGCACATAAAGGGCAGAGTTCTCAAAGAGGGCAGAAAAAATGCAGAATTTTTTTGAGAAAAGTAAACGCCATAAGATAGAACTGTAAATGCCGAAGATAAACTTAAGATAAATTTTCTCACAAAAATGTTTCAGATTATATGGTGTGACGTGTACTTTTTTACACATTTCATACACATTCATTCATATAAAAATTCTATTGAAAATAAAAAAATATGCTTATTCGTTATACTCGTGAGGAGGACGACCCTCACAAGGCAACGCGTGAGGGTCAAGGGGGCGTACTTCACATGGCAACGTGTCTGACTGCATCAACCTGGTGAGGCCAGCATTATCCATGTCGAGCTCGTCTCAAGTCGACTCAAACCTCTGCGTGGTGTCCTCTAGAAATGGCAAACTGGCAACCGTTAGTTTGACGGCTAATCTGAGCGGCGGGGTCCCCCTGCCTTTAAAGGGTTGTGCGTTGGGTTTGAAGCCCACCACGTAAAAACAAATTTCAATAAAACCGACAAGAAAAAAAATAAAAATGATCCCCAAATCTGATGACGACTACCGCAAACGAAAAACTGACAATGATTTACGGATATGCACTTGGAACGTCCGAACCCTTAATTGGGATGGTGCCTCTATCCAACTTAGATAGATAGATAGAAAGATATCTTAGAAAGATACAAAGCTGATATCACTGCAATCCAAGAAATGCGATGGAAGGGACAGGATTGCTCCCGGCAAGCATCCTGTGATATCTACTACAGCGGCCATGCGGAGAAGCACGAATTTGGATGCGGATTTGTGGTTGGCAAGAGACTACGACATCATGTCCTGCGATTCACACCTGTGAACGAACGACTTGCCATAATCCGTGTCAAGGCAAGATTCTTTAACATAAGCCTGATTTGTGCGCACGCTCCGACAGAAGATAAGGACGATGAGACCAAAGACAGCTTCTACGAGCGCCTTGAAGAGGTCTATGAGCGCAGCCCCCGCCACGACATAAAAATCGTGCTTGGTGACTTCAACGCCAAGGTGGGAAAAGAAAATATCTTTGGTCCAACAGTCGGAAAGTTCAGCCTCCACGACAATACCTCCGATAACGGAATGAGGCTGCTTGACTTTGCCGCAGAGCGAAACATGGTCGTTAGTAGCACTAGATTCAAGCATCTCAATATTCATAAAGCAACTTGGCTGATCAAAAGACGCGCAACCAAATTGATCACGTTTTGATTGACGGAAAGCACTCTTCCAGTGTTTTAGATGTACGCACGATCCGTGGTGCCAATAAAGACTCGGATCACTAACTTGTCGCAGCCAAGATCCATACAAGCCTGTGCGCAAGAATGCACGCAATCCAGCACAGAGAAAGCTAGACGTTGAAAAGCTGCAATCAAAACGAACAACCGAAGACTTCGCTACTCGACTCTCACTCCTGCTTCAAGAAAGCACTCCTCCGATCAACGATATATGCGCGCAGTGGAATCACATTTCCCACTCAATGCGTACGGCTGCCGAAGAGGTGATTGGCTATCACCGCCCTCGCCGAAACCAGTGGCACGACCAAGAGTGTCGCGACGCCACTGCAGAAAAAGACGCCGCCTACAAAGCCACCCTGCAGTCGGTTGTAACGCGTGCTGCTAAAGAGCGATTCAAAGAGAAAAGGAGGGAAGAGAAACGCATTTTCAGGTGAAAGAAAAGAGAAGCGGAAATGTGTGAGTGTGAGAAAATTGAGATGCATGGTGACAGGAACGAGGTCCGAAAATTTTTCGAAAAATTAGACGCCTGGCCGATGGTTTTAAGACCGGGGCCTCTTCCTGCAAGGATGAAAATGGGAATCTAGTACACTGATGTGTATAGATATCCAGAGTACACTGATGATGTGGAGGGAACACTTCTCTAGGCTTCTGAATGGCGACGACGACAACAATCCCGCCAATAGAGATGATATTCCGGAATCCCCAATTTTGGACGACAGCGTTGAAGTTCCGCTGCCCGACCATAGTGAAGTCTTGAAAGATATAAAAAAATAAAAAAATAAATAACTGGCCATTTCAGCCCTTGAAAGGACTTTGACCTAGCTTCTTATGATCAATTGTGTTGTGCGTGTTATTAAATTTGTACACAATTGACCGAGAACCGGACCTACATGCTTAACGCCGACTCCGAACGGCGATGAACGGAAAGTTCTCGTTCTCAAGAAGCTTTACATGGCATTTTGATTACTCTCTGAGGTTTGCCATTGTCTGCAGAGAGGTGGCGGCCGTACAGAAAAATTATTTTAATTCAAATAATTTTTTGTCGCTGCTGGGGTTCGAACCTGGGTTTCCAAAGTTCTTCGACATAGCGGCCACGCACTTTAACCAACTACACCACGGACGCCACTTGAAAGATATAGCTCGGCTTAAAAACAACAAAGCCGCAGGAGCCGATGGCTTACCTGCTGAGCTCTTCAAGAATGGCGAAGCTCTATTTAAATGCATTCATGAGCTCCTATGCAGAATATGGTCGGAGGAATACACTCCAAACGATTGGAATCTCAGTGTGCTCTGCCCAATCCACAAGAAAGGCGATCCCACAATTTGCGCCAACTACCGTGGGATAAGCCTTCTGAATATCGCATTTAAGGTCCTGTCGAGCGTTCTATGTGAAAGACTGAAGCCCATCGTAAACTAGCTGATTGGGCCTTATCAGTGTGGCTTCAGACCTGGTAAATCCACCATAGTCCAGATATTTACGCTACGACAAATCTTGGAGAAGACCCTAGAAAAACAAATCGACACACACCATCTTTTTGTCGATTATAAAGCCACCTTCGACAGTCCAATAAGGAATCATCTATACTCCACCATGTCTGAATTTGGTATTCCTGCAGAGCTCATCCGTCTTTGCAGAATGACACTGAGCAACACCAGCAGCACAGTTAAGATCGGGAAGGATCTCACTCCTCCAATCGATACCAAACGAGGTTTCAGACAAGGTGATTCCTTATCGTGCGACTTTTTCAACCTAATGATGGAGAAGATCATCAGAGCTGCTGATTTGAGACGCAGTGGCACGATATTCTACAAAAGTATTATGCTGCTGGCGTATGCTGATGATATCGATATCATTGGCCATAATACGCGCAAAGTCAGCGCAGCATTCTCCAGGTTAGCGAAAGAGTCGAGTCGAAGGGGTCTTGTAGTGAACGCAGGTAAGACAAAATACCTAGTGTCAACAAATAAACAGTCCCAGCGTCTTGGAAACCACGTCACTGTTGACAACATCTCCTTCGAGTTCGTTAAGGACTTCGTCTACCTGTAATCCAGCGTAAACTCTTTCAACGATGTCAGTATTGAGATAAAGTGAAGGATAACTCTTGCCAACAGATGTTACTTTGGGCTGAGTAGGCAATTGAGAAGCAGACCCCTTTCTCGATGAACAAAACTCACGCTCTATAAGTCACTAATCATGCCCGTCCTATTATATGCAGCACAAACCTGGACGTTGAGCAGTTCTGATGAAAAGACTCTGGGAGCCTTCGAGAGAAAGATCCTTCGTAAAATCTTCGGTCCAATCTGCGTCAATGGCGAGTACCGAATTCGATGGAACCACGAGCTGTATGAGCTGTACGCTGACATCGACATAGTTAAGCGAATTAAAATCGAGCGGCTCCGCTGGCTAGGTCATGTTGAGCGAATGGAAAACGACGCTCCAGCGAAAAAAATATTCGAGTCGGTGCTTGGTGGTGGTCAACGCAGAAGAGGACACCCACATCTTCGTTGGAAGGATCAGGTGTTGGATAACCTGACCACGCTTGGTGTTTCCAACTGGCGCCAGCAAGCACAGAACAGAAATGGCTGGCGCAATTTCTTATACGAAGCCAAAACTGACTTACGGTTGTAAGCGCCAGATAAGTAAGTAAGTAACATATTTTTGGTTGTTTTCTTAGGTTACATTTGCAAATATTCACAAAATATGAAATATTTTTTAAATTTAGTAAACTTAAAAATTGTCCGTTATTTTGACATCAAAAACATGAACATATCTTGAAAACTATGAAAAATTTTACTACGACGAGATATTTCATCGTTGCTCAAAAATGAGAAAAAACAATCAGAACTTTAATTTTGTGACTTTCGATTCAAATACCTGCGCTGATATTTTATACAGTTTGTTAAATCTTTTTTTTTTGTCTTAAAGCTTCAACAAAGTACTATGAAAACCTTATTGCAAGAATATCGTTAATTGAGTAAATATATTTTATATATTTTTTCAAAAAAAGGTCTGAAATATTGGAGTTTTCCTCAAAAAAGGCTCAAAAATTGTTTTCGTTGTAAAAATAATTTAAATTGAAATTCGCAAATTTTCTATTTAAAATTTGGTTATTATTTTGGTTTTATTATTTTTTATTTATTATTTCATTTTTATTATTTTTAAAACCAAAAAATTGATATAAATCTGGTTCCTGAAAATTAATAATGTTGAAATTCCTTTAATTTGTGCAATTTATTTGTAATATTAATCCTACAAAAAATTTATTGTATCCAGTTTTGTTTACACAAATTATCCTTATAGATGCAAAATGTACTAAACAATGGAATGAAAAGGTGTAGTTGCATATATGAAGATTTCTTTTATTTGAGTCAATTTGCCCAATGGTTTTTTTTTAAAACAAAGAAAAAACACTTAATATTTTTATAGTTACACTTTCCAACATATTTACAGTGGAACATTTTAGATTTTTCTTACTGAAAATGACTTTAAGTATAATTTGATGATAAAAAAACCATTATTTATATATGTATAAATTTTTAAATATATTTTTTCATTTTTTAAAAATCTTTTTTTCATAAAATCATATCAGAATTTAACTATATATTTACGAAACTAAAAACTTATTGCAAAATCTTTTCCACGTCAAAAGTTATGTTTGGTTAAATTTGGCATAGTTTTAGTGCATTGCATTCAATTTTTCTTCGTTCATTTAAAGTTCTAACTTTGACAAATTTTCAAAAAATATGCAAGTTATTTCGACTTTTAGATATTATTTTCAAATAGCATAAATATATTTCTATTGAGAAAATAAGTCTTTTTTTACAAATTCCTCATTTTTTTTGAGGGACTTATGGCCCGCTAAAATTGAAAAAGACACTCTGTGCGTCGTGAACGTCGTATGACAACTTTAGACTTACTTGGAAGGCACCTGAAGGTATTTGCTTACAAGTTAGCTACTGGAGCACCCAACGAACTCAACGACAAATCTTACGTGATCGTAAGCAACGACAGTTGCAGGCGAAAATAGAAAAAGTAGTCAAACACTCAAGAGGTACGGTTCTTGGACGTCTGGACACATGTACAGCGTAGTGGCAACGTAATTGATCTGACTTCGGTAGACAACCTTGGCATCACGGTGAGTACCTATTAAATTTGATTACGGCGTTGAGAAGGTTTGGGTTTGAAGGTTAGGTTTATCAAATGCCTCAAAAAACGCATCAACATCAAAGACAACTGAAGAAAACATGTCAGACAAGGACGAAAACAGCAACAACGAATTGGATAACACTGTGTGTGAGAGACCGATTCTAACATCTGACATGACATCATCACTTGAGCTAAAATTAAGCCAAATCATGCAGCAAATGGCTGCGATGCATGCTGAAATAATTAAGATTATGCTTCTATCACCGTCCGCGAGTCGAACAAAAAAATAGTCAAATTCGCGAAGTTGGCATCACCGTCAGCGAATGTAGTAAATCTTATTCGACTTAAACGTCAAAAACAGGCGAGTGAAAAAACTTCGTGGTATCACTGTTCTCGAATTTCGCATATATTCCTGGACTGAAACGTCAAAAACAGACGAGTGAAATTATTTTGTGAGAAGCCGGCGAACGCAGATCTTTTCTTTTGTTTTATAAATGGATAATAACGTAAAAAGGTAAGCATTTGCAATATTTTCCATTTGTATGCTGTTTAGTTCTGATTATTATCATTTTTAGCATGAAAAAACCCAACAGCCGGCAGTTCAAGAAAATGGTGGAGCCGATGGAGCAAAATCCAAACATTGCAACTGGATTGTGGAAATTTGGCTCCACAAAGTCCAGCAGCAAGGAAGCATGGGAGTTTTTTGCAGTGCAATTGAATGCTCTGGGGCCGCCTTTACGAGTAGGAAAAGAATGGCATAAGGTATAAATAAGGATAAAGAAACTCAAACCGAGGTGTTGCAAAGATTAAAAAGTGTAGGAAAGGATTTGCACGAAATCGCAAGGTACACAAGAAATATGTACGACCTGAAAGGTAAAAAAGTAGCCATTTTAAAAACAAAAGAAGAGAGAAAAGAACGGGAAAGTTTAGAAGCAAATCGTCGGCAGAAGGAAATATTGGACTTGAAACTCTTAGAAATGAAGAAGTTAAAGTATAGTGCAAAGTAGAACACGAACGTGAATATTTCTTGTGTTCATTACGATTTCGTGCAAATCCTTTTTTACACTTTTTAATCTTTGCAACACCTCTGTTTGAGTTTCTGTTTGGTTTTGCAATGTATAAATTTGTTTATTTTAATTTACTTGGAGACCTGAACTCATGTATTATGTTAACACAAGTTAATTTATAATTATACCTTTTTTCTGTGAAAAATTATAGAACTTTTTTAAATGCTTATAGTTTTAGATTAAATATAATACTTATGTTTTTTGGTTTGTTATATTTATGTGAAATAATTTATTTAAGTTTTGTTTTGAAAAAATGGAATATAAAAAATAAAATATTCAAACAATGATATATAAAAAATGAAATATAATAAGAATTGAAATAATATATTTAAAGTGACATCACTATTTCTTGTCTTCGTCGCACTCCATCCTCGATATTAATTTCAATATTTACATGCTGTGATATTGGAGGCTCAACTACGTCCATTGCGATTTCAGGTGGGTTCGGCACATTGAAATGCATTGAAGGCACAGCATGAATTTACAATTTGTGTTGCTTTTTTTGGAGAGTAATGGAGTTTCCTCTCATTTAACAGGCATCGAAAGCGAGATTTAAGCACCCCAATGGTTCTTTCCACAATATTTCTACCTTTTGCGTTTATTTTATTGAATTTTGCTTCTCTGCTTCCAGTACTTGTGTTGCGAAAGGGCGTCATTAAATACGGACGTAGTGGGTAGCCGGAATCACCTTAAATACTTAAAATAATTTCAAAAATTTTTGTTTAATTATAACATGCAAAAATTAATTAATACCTAAGTACATTGAGCTCAATTCTCCTGCTTGGTACATCCTTTCAAGTACAACGTTCAATGCACTGGCACTCCAAACGAATGAGTCATGACTTGACCCGGGAAACCTGCCGTCAACAAACCGTATCGTCATGTTGTGGTCACAAGCCTACATATTAAGATGCTAGAGATTTAAAGGAATGTCATTACATGGTACTTACGATCATTGCATTTATGCTGAAGTATCCTTTCCTGTTCAGATAGTGGTGTTTCGCATGTGCTGGGGCAACAATATCAATATGCGTTCCATTGACACATCCAATAACTCCCAGGAATCCGAATTTTAAATAGAAAGAATTCCTAGCTTCTACTTTTTCCTGTTCAGACATTGTTGCTGAAATCCACACAGGACAGAGCTTTGCCTCAACAACACTCACAACTTCCCCTAAGATTGTGGACACCGTTGATTGTGCGAGACCTAGTTTGAAGTCGTTGCCAACGCTCTTTTGGTAGCTACCGTCCGCAAAAAAGCACAGAGCACTGGCAAGCTTCAAAATTGGTGGAATCGCACAACTTCTGAAAGACTGAAAAGAATCTTCAATTTTCTGCAGAACAAAAACGAAGGCTTCTTTGTTCTGTCTAAAATAAGATTGGAACCTATAAGAAGTTTCTAATTATTTAATTAACGGAGCATATACAATTACTTACAGCCCCTCAGGAAGTTCTAGAGGATTGGATTGATCCCTAATACTTCGACGTGGTCTGCACAAAGTTTCTTTTTGCTCCAGTTCGTCTTCTCCAAAGAATAACTCGGCACTGCTTATCATTTTTCTGTTCTTTATATTTTCTTATTAATGTTTTTTTATTCGAACAATTTTACTTTTGATTCACGTAAAAACAATTTGTTTGACGTTTCATTGTTTAATTTTATGTTTTATGCCCTGGCAGCACTGAATTTGGGGCGAATAAGTAGATTCCCAAACAATGATACCACAGCAATATAAGTTCGCTAGCTGATTCGACTCGACTGCAAAATTCGACTCTCAGATGGTGATAGGGGCACTAGTCAACAGCAGATTGGAATTATTTCGGCGGCCACATCGGTTTCCATAATAAGTGGTGTAGAGTAGGGCATATCGAAAAATTTAGATCGTATTCTAAGAGGTCTCAAAAGTTCCATGGGGTTGTCAAGATCACCCAAAACAAAATTTTAAGGAAAAAAAGGATGTCTTCCTGCCCCGCAAGGACAAAGTTGTTTTTTGAGGAAAACAGTAAAAAATAACTACCTTAAAATGCTTTGACTTTTATAGAAAAAAACTACGTATGTCTTAAAGCAAAAGTAAGTATAGGCTTAAACTAACAATTTTAACATGCAATAACAATAGAGTTTAGCTACTACAGCTTTTTCGCACATTCTCAGCATTAACGCATTCAAAGTCACAACCCAGAAATCTTTGAAATTTTTAACGATATTGATATTAGTGGCTCAAAATAAGTTAATGTGGGAAAAATTTACCCACCAAAATATGGTTGGGCTCAAGGACAACACAAGACTTCACGATTAACCATGCAAAAACATAACCATGCAATTACACAATAGTTTTTAATCTACTCTTGAGTTAACCTTTAGACAAGTTAACTTCAAAAAAGCTACAATTGTTAACTAATTTACTCATACGGTTTAATGGAGCAGTTAACATATAATTTGTTCTACTAAATGGTAAGTAAATTAAATTGTTAGCATTTCTACTGCTTCTACGATTAGAGTTAAAATTTATAAGAGAAAGAAGTTCTGGAGAATCGAATACACCGATGATGAGTTGGTGCAAATAGACGATATCTGCAGACTTCCTTCGCTCACTCAATGATTGCATTTTTAAAAGTTTTAAGCGATCCTCGTAAGGATGAAGGTTAAAAATGTCAAATCCACTTAAGCCCCTTAGGGCAAACCGAACAAAGCATTTTTGGATTCTCCCTATTCTATCAACATGCACATTGTAACTTGGAGACCAAACTTGACTTGCGTACTCCAAGTGAGGACGCACTATTGCGTAATACAAACAATATATTGGTAAACACGATGCCACTCACAATGTTTATCCACAATGTCCTGTGTGAAGGATATTCGAAGCAAAAGTTGTAATAGAGAGAGCACAGTGCTTTTGATTGTTACCCAATAGTCTAAATTTTGGTGGTGTTGATTATACTGTTAACGTATTCCTTAAAGTTGCCGAATTAATAATAAGCATAATTTTTGCATATGCATTTTCCTATTTTTGAGAAATTTAGACTTGAAAGCAGTTTTTTAACTTTTTCAAAAAAATGAATAAAAGATTTTATATCTCGGGTACCAGAAATGGTACCGAAGAAACTTTGCCCAATTTGGATTCTTCACATATTCCTGAACAACACCTTATCTAAAAGTCTTAATTTAAAATGCCAGCTTAAAGCCACAATTTTATTTTGGAACACGGCATGCAGTCGATAAATGCAAGCAGCTTAAGGGCATGCAAGGGCAAGAAAGATGGCGACTGGTCAGGCAGCACAAGCTTTGCTTTAATTGCCTGAATAGTTGACATCGCAAAGACAAATGCACGGCAAAGTTCGTTTGTGACGTCAACGGTTGCGGCAAGAAGTACCATCCACTTTTAAACTTCTCTTCAAAATTTTGCCTGTAAAGTTATATGCAAAAAGGTCATCGATAGCTTTGCTTTTATTGATGAAGGATCTGCGTTAACATTAATGAATCGAGATCTGGCCGAGCGTCTCGAGTTAAATGGTTCCAGCAGTTACCTGACGTTGCAATGGCTTGGGAATAATACGAACACGGAGCGTTCGAGAAAGGTTGATTTGAAAATATCCGGTATAGAGCCAGGCAGTAAGCAATTTCCATTGAAAAATGTAAGGACAGGAATGACTTACGTCTGCCTACTCAAACCCTGGATATTAATGATCTGCATAACTAAATGATCTGCAATGCTAAGCCAGAGCTGTTAATCGGATTGAACGATTCTCACCTAGGAATATGCAAGAAGGCCATGGCGAATGGCTGGAAAGGACGTGATGCTACGCTAACGAGTTTAGGCTGGGTGATCTATGGTCCAAACAGCAAACAAACTGGAAGCGTGGCTAATAGATCATTCTTTATCCAAGAAGAGAGCTGTAAAAATCTTGAAACTTTGGTAAAAAGGTACATTGTAGATGATAATCTGGAAGTTCGTGGATAAAAAGAGTTGCAAGGAGTGCCAGAAATTGAACGAGCAAAGAAAATTCAAATGCAGACAACCGTACACGGGTTTCTTTAGAAATCGGAAAAGGTAACACTACCTGACAGCAGAAATATGGCATTCAAGAGATTTTCATCACTAGAAAACAAATTTAACCGGAACGAAGAATATTACCAAGAATATAGCGCAATCATCGAAAAATATCAGCAGAAGGGAAACGCGAGGAAGCTAAGCGTGGATGAGGCTGGCAGAAGAGGACTTGGTATTTACCACACTTTGAAGTAAGAAACCCCAGTAAGGGCCGCGGAAGTTAAAGACGTGTCGCTTAATTCAATGTTGTTAAGTGGCCCTGATCAGAACGAGTCTCTACTTACTGTCTTGATGAAGTTCAGACGAAAACGCTTCGGTGTGTGTGCGGAAATTGTGGAAATTGTAATGACAGAACACAATATGGTTTCTTTTTAAATAACAAGCTCTTTATTTAATGTTGCTTAACATACTATGGTTGATGAACGACTGCAAGATAAGTTCTAACTTAAGCTACGTTTATGCATTAGAATTCAATTACACAAGAGAGTGAGAGCATTAAAACATTTTTTAGGTTGAAACTTACCCGTTAGTATTGTTACACTATTCAACATAATACTACAATATCCCCCCCTTGAAATCGTTCATCTTCCATTTCACAATATGCAATAAAAATTCAAATTACAATTTCATGTTCTTAATCCAATAAGCCAGATAAAATTTCAAATTAAATTCATTTACTTGAAGTACATATAACTTAAGTAATAAATGTTTCATCTTTAAATTAAAATACTAAGTTGATTTATTTTGCTTCTTAAATTGTATCTCCCGACATCTAAATTATTATTTACGGTAACTTGTGAACCCACTTCAATTTCAGAGTTTTCGTTTTCAACTACTGGTGAATTAATTGGACTATCTAGTTGTTCTGTAGCATTTCCACAAACACTATCCGCGAAAACAAGATTTTGCATTGGACTAGCCATTGGACTACGCAACCAAATACCCGAATTATTTGAAGTTTTGCAAGAAATGATTTGGTTTGCGTGCCTCTTCCATACCTTCCCAGTGTCATAGACTTTGACCAAAATTATTTGTTTCCCGAGTATTTTAACAATATTTGCTTTTGTCCAAGAAATTCGACCAGTAATCGAAAAAGCCTTTGTCATTACAGAATCATTTACCTCAAAATTATTTCTTTTACTACCTCGATAGTATTTTTTCTGATTATTTTGTTGATTTTTTACATTTGCTCTAATGAGATGTTCACTTTTTCTCTGAACTAGTCTTTGAGGTTTTAATAAATCTAATCTTGTTCGCAGCTGCCTACCAAACATTAACTCTGCCGGTGATACACCAGTGCTACCATGAACCATGAACATAAAAATCGATTTAATACAATACAAAAAATGCTTAAATTCACCGGACACAAATGCAGTCCCGTTATCCGAGACCAACGTCTCAGGTAACCCAAAACGTGCAAATAAAGTTTTTAAAATATTTATGGTAGCCTTACTTGTTGTAGTTTTCCCCATATCGATGCATTCGATCCATTTACTATAAGTATCTACTATAACAAGGCACCAGCGGTTCATGAAAGGACCAAAAAGTCTACATGGACCCTACTCCATGGTTTCTTGGGCCAATCCCAAGTCTCTAACTCTTCCTTAGCTGAACTTGCTCTTGTTATCAAGCATGCATGACATAATTTAACACTATCTTCTAGATCTTTACATTGACCAGGCCACCAGCAACATTCGCGCGCCATTGCTTTCAATTTACTAATTCCCATATGGGATGCGTGTAAAAACTGAATTACTTCCTCTTGCAGCACCTACGGAATGACTAGTCGATATCCTCAAAATAAACACTCGGAATCTACCGATAATTCGAAACGTCTATCAAAAAATGGACGTAACTCTCTATCAGTGCAACTACTGGGCCAGTTCCCCTTCACAAATGTACACACAGTCTGCAACAATACGTCATTTTTCACTTCTTTTCTGACTTTTTCAACGTTAATAGGAATATTTCCGACTTTTTCAACATAATTCAGATAAACACCATCCGTAAATTCTTCTTTAACAAATTTATCACCATTCGGGTGTCTCGAAAAATAGTCAGCTATATTAGTGGCAGACTTAATGTGAGCTATGTCAAAATTATAGCCTGATAGGGTAATTGCTATTTACTGAAGCCTGCTTGCTGCCATGAGCGGAATGCCTTTTTTAGGGTTAAAAACATGATGCAGCGGTTTATTGTCTGTTACCAACGTAAACTGACGCCCAAACAGAAAATGATGAAATTTTTTAACACCGAACAAAATGGCTACAGCTTCTTTGTCTAACTGCGAATACCGCTACTCGGTTTCAGACAGCTTCCTGGACGCATATTCTATTGGTCTTTCTACACCTGATTCGGAAACTTGGGACAATACAGCCCCCAACCCCCTACTGGGCTAGCATCGACTGTTAACTTTGTTTTCAATTTAGTGCTAAACACGTATCGGATCTTAATGCTGCCTTTAACCCATCAACTGCGCGGTTGCATTCCTCTGACCACACAAACGCCTTAAGTAATTCATATAAAGGTGCACCTAGGCTGGCCACATTGGGTAAAAATCGCCTATAAAAATTAATGACTCCAAGAAAAGCTTGAAGCTCCTTTACACTTTTTGGATAGGGTTAAAGGAGCTTATCATCAATCTCGCGAACTTTTTCTGGGTTGGTATGTAAACCATTTTGGTCAATTACATGACCTAAATACTCAACTCTTTTACATAAAAACTTACATTTATTTTTTGCAAGCTTAAGACCCGCTTCCTGCAATATTTTAAGAACATTATTTACTCTGTCTAAATGAATTTTTCTATTAGGTGCTGTCAAAATGTCGTCGAGAAAAACCACTACCCCCTTTAAATGCCTCAAGAGACCCTCCATCAGTTTTTGAAAAATCGCCGGAGCAGACGACAGCCCGTAAATAAGCCGGGTGTACTGAAATAAGCCCTTCGTTGTGGAAATGGTGGTCAACTTACGCGATTCTGTATTCAGCTCAATTTGCTGATACGCCATCGTCAAATCCAATTTGGTGAATTCCTGCCCTCAATACAATTTCGAAAATATCCTCTATACGAGGTAAGGGATACTTTTCCACCAATAAATTCGGATTTAACGAGACTTTGAAGTCCCCACATATTCTAACACCTCCACTTTTTTTTAAAACCGGGACAATGGGTGTAGCCCATTCTGAAAACTCAACCGACTCAAGCACTTTTAATCGAACTAAATTTTTAATTTCCTGCTCAACTTTCTTTTGAATCGCTAAAGGAACTGGCCTCTGCTTAAAAAACTTTGCCACTGATCCTTCTTTGAGCTGCAATTTTGCTTGAGCCTTTTTGAAACAGCCTAGGCTTCCATCAAATAAATCACGAAAGTCACTAAAAATCTGTTTTTCCATTACCTGGACTTCGCGTTCAGTGTAATTACAGCTCTTAAAAAATTTCTACCTTGGTCCACCATTTTTCACAACCATAACTGACAATTCTTCACGCTTTCCTTTGTACTCGGCAGTCATTATGCATATTCCCACTGGGCTAATTGCAGTGCCGCTGTATGCTCTTAAAATTATGTCTGTTTGGGACAGCAAAAACTCACCAAAATATTGCTTAAATGTTTCAAACGCAAGCACGCTATATTCCGAACCTCTGTCTAACTCCACGAACATCGGGACATTATTTAACTTTATATTTACTTTTATTGGACCATCGTGTGCACTCGTGATCGAAAACATATTCACCTCACTATTATCGATATAGTTAAGACTTGCTCTTTTTATCGTCATTATCATTATATTTTTTACAATGATTGCATTTAAAATTTTTATACCTGCACCTGTTACTACTATGACCGGAGAATGCACAAACTTTGCAAAGTTGTTGTTGTTGTTGTTTTTGCTGCTGTCTTGAATCAGGGAACTGTTGCTGTTGACGCTGTTGTTGCATGTTACTGTTTTTCTGCTTACCCCTAGTCCACATTGATTTACCTTTGTTGCTACTTACAAAATAACAAGCCTCTTGCGGTTCTTGCTTGATCTTGTCAATGTCATTTTGCTGATGAATATATTCTGCAGTATTCGCTATTTCCATCGCTTTACTCATGCTGCATGCGGACACGTTCTCCATAAAAATTCTATCCCTAGCCGGACATTTTTCCAGCCCCATTATGAATTTGTCTCGAACTGCAGTTTCCAAGAATTCACAGCTTACTGCTAAAGCGCGCACTCGTGCTGACTATTCGCTTATTGACTCTGATGCTAATTTGTTGTTACTATAAAACTTTTAGCGCTCCACAAAAGCTGAAGATGCAGGTTTAAAATGACCTGTCATCGCCTGCATACACGCATCAAAAGTCGTTGTCTCCTCCTCTAGTTTTGCTGGATTTACTAGATTCTGAGGCAATACATATGCTTTTTCACTTAGAGAGGTTAGCAGCGTTGCTTTCTTCTTTTTGACATCGGTGATTGCGTTGGCAATGAAAAATTGCACAAGCTGCTGGTGAAAAACATTCCATGAATTTTCTTCATGATGGAATCGTGGCACATTTCCAATTAGGTACGTCGTCATCTCTTCTGGTATTGCTTCTTCAAGCGTTGTTTCTCTTGACTTCAAATGTTCGCCCGTATGTTACCACGTGTTGGTGATCGAAACTCCTCGTCGCCAATTGTAATGACAGAACACAATATTGTTTCTTTTTAAATAACAAGCTCTTTATTTAATGTTGCTTAACATACTATGGTTGATGAACGACTGCAAGACAAGTTCTAACTTAAGCTACGTTTATGTATTAGAATTCAATTACACAAGAGAGTGAGAGCATTAAAACATTTTTTAGGTTGAAACTTACCCGTTAGTATTGTTACACTATTTAACATAATACTACAGAAATTTTCCACCAAATTAAAATTCGTAAGGAAGACCAAGACTCACAGCGCTTTCTATGTAAGCCGGATAGAGACGGGCAGCTTGAAGAATACGTAATGGTAGCAATGACGTTTGGAGTGACTTGCTCGCCGTCTTCTGCACAATTTGTTAAGAATTTCAATGCGACCGAGTTTTGGGATAAGTACCCAGAGGCAGTCGTTCACAATAGAACAATCATTACATCGATGATTTTGTTCATTGCTTCGATGATGAATACGAAGCTGCACGCGAAATCGAGAATATTGTATGGATCCATAAAAAAGGTGGGTTTGTCTTGGGAAAAATTATTTTTAATTCGCAATATGTTTACGAGAAATTTGAGAAATATGCCGCTCGAGCAGATAATATTAATCTAAGCTTTAATAAAAATTCTGGGTTAAATGTTTTTAAAGTATAAGGATTATACTTTAAGGACCTTTTTTCTGCTGGCAGATGAAAGCAAATGGCCAGCAATTAGGTATTATCCGACACAATGTTCGTCAAAAATTTGTGATGATGGCAGTGGAAGCTGAGAGCAACACCTTTGAAAGATTTTCTTGTTATATGCGATTGAAGAGGATAGTAGCGTGGATTTTACGTATTTGCAATTACTGTCTGAGAAGGATAAACGCACGATCAAATAAAGAGCTGAGTTTGAAGGAATTGGAAACGGCGGATAATACAGTTTGTCGCATCGCTCAGATGAGTGAATTTCCTGATGACTACAACATTCTGTCCTCAGGCGGAAAAATAGAAAAATCTAGTCAGCTTTTCAATTATGCACCTTATCTAGATGTGAATAGAGTTATGTGAGTCGGAGGACGGATTGGCCATGCAATTTTATGGAAGCACCAAAATGAGAATACCACTGTCTCCGAAATTCGACGCAAATTTTGGGTGCCACATATAAGAGTGGAAGTAAACCGAGCTGCGAAAAGTTTCCAGGCGTGCAAAAATAACAGAGCAGTAACTGAGGCACCACTTATGGGGTAGCTATGTACCTGAAGACCGGCTGAAGCCATTTGTAAGGCCATTTTCGTATGTCGGCGTCGATTACATGGGTCCATTTATGGTAGCAATTGGTCGTCGAAGTGAGAAGCGGTGGATACTCTAATTCACGTGTCTGACGATTCGAGCTGTCCATTTGGAATCACGAGACCTCACAAACGATACATGCTTGATATGTATCCGCAACTTTATGAATAGGCGTGGCACTCCAATAAGAATTCCATCGGACATAGGTACTATTTTTATAGGCGCGAATAGATAACTGAAGAAACAGCTCGGTGAGTTTGATCATGGAAAAATCAGAAACGCTTTGTCTACCAAAAATATCAAATGGCTGTTTAACTACCCACTCAACCCCCACGTCGGAGGATGCTGGGAGCGCCTGGTTAGAAGAGTGAAAATAGCTTTTTGACATTCAATGCAGAGTTGAAGTCTCCAAGAACATTGTTTATAGTCCACTCACTCACCAATGGATACGCCTACATCTCAACCTCTCACCCCTAATCACTTTCTTATAGGTACAGCTAATGCCGAGTAGACGCCGCATCCTGAAGAAAGGATGCGTGTGACAACTAAACAATGGCGTAAGGTACAACAACTTCAATATTGCTTCTGGAAAAAATGGTTGTGCGAATATTTATCCGACTTATGTGGCGTCCGTGGCGTAGTTGGTTAAAGTGCGTGGCCGCTATGTCAAAGAACCTGGAGACCCAGGTTCGAACCCCAGCAGCGACAGAAAATTATTTGAATTAAAATAATTTTTCTGTACGGCCGCCACCTCTCTGCAGACAATGGCAAACCTCAGAGAGTAATCAAAATGCCATGTAAAGCTTCTTGAGAACGAGAACATTCCGTTCATCGCCGTTCGGAGTCGGCGTTAAGCATGTAGGTCCGGTCCTCGGTCAATTGTGTACAAACTTAATAACACACACAACACAATTGATCATAAGAAGCTAGGTCAAAGTCCTTTCAAGGGCTGAAATGGCCAGTTATTTATTTTTTTTTTTTTATGCCGAAGAACAAAGTGGTGTCGTCTAGTGAAGCCACTTGAGATATATGACGTAGTATTAGTCTGCGACAGCAGAATTCTTCGATCGAGATGGCCCGTGAGGGTGCTCCCTGGAAAGCACCAGCAGGTTCGTTCGGCAGAAGTAAGGTACAGTGGTGGCACTATAAGAAGGCCGGCTTGCATGCTTGCGAAGTTGGATCTTAGAGGTGAATCTTAGCCGTTTTGGATTCACGGAGGACGAGATGTTGGCGAGGGATACCGTATTATATAAAAACTATTTGTATTTTTGATCTTCTTAAACACCCTATATTGAAATGTAAACTTTAATCGGTTGGAAACTTATTCTTAAATTAATATCATTTAATTGTCAAATTATTCGCCATTGTACGAATTGCTAATTTCCGGCACTTTCTGCTTGGCAATCATAAGAGGCATACAAACGTAAGTTAATCTTATTATAAATTTAAAATCTTCATATTTAAGAATTTGTTAATGAATTAGAAAATAAAACAACCTCCATCTAAAGCAGGGGTGTTCTTATTTTAAGTGGCGCGATTGCTGGAAAGTCACACTGACTTTAGTAAAGCTTTTGATGTTGTAAATCATTAGCTCTTAATTTTAAAACTAACCCTTCTCGGTTTTCCAACACCATTAGTGCTTTGGGTTGAATCTTATTTATTAAATAGAACACAAAGTGTTTAACCTCGTTAAGTCAGAGGAGTTCCCTGTTACTTCCGGTGTACCTCAAGGAAGCCTCCTTGGGCCTCTATTGTTTTTGCTTTTCATTAATGATTTACCATCTTTTGTAATACATAACAATATTTTACTATATGCTGATGATGTTAAACTTTTCCTGTCATATAAAAATGAGCAAGACTCTTTTTTCTTACAAACTGATCTTGACCATCTCTGTGACTGGTGTGAAATCAATTGCATGAAGCTTAACTTGAAAAAGTGTTCACACATGGCTTTTTCTCGCTGACAACCTTCTCGAAGTTATTGCAAAATAATTGACTATACACTTTTTCGATGATCTTGGAGTAACTATGGATCCCAAACTTCGCTTTCATATTAATAAAGCTATAAGCAGAGTAAATGTACTTTAGGATTTATAAAACGATGGTCAAAAGATTCACTTCGCTTGTAAGGCCCATACTTGAGTATGCGTCAATTTTCGGGTGTCCTAGATATGGGTGTTATGTTGACGATATAGGATAAGTACAGAAACAATTTCTTGTGTTTTGTTTACGCAATATATATTGTCATGCTGACATTCACTTACCACCCTATGAATATCAATTAAAGCTTGTTAACCTACATTCTCTAAGAAATCGTAGAATCATGCTTAATGTTTGCTGGATTTATCAACTTATACTTGGATTTGTTGATAGTCCATACTTAATGAGTAAAATTTACTTTAATCTTCCTCTTCGACCAAGAAGATCTTTTGAGCTACTTTTTATGAACTTTTGTAGAACTAATTACTTGCAAAATGAACCCCTAAGAAGTGCTTGCGGAGACTTCAATTCCGTTTCAGATGTTATATCTTTTAATGAAACCCTATACTCAATTAAACGTAAAATAATAGATTATCTGCAGCAACGCCACTGACTCTTAACAAACTCTTCCAAGGATACAGAATTTTTACTGTTGGATGGTAATCAATCACCACATTTACATCTGAATGGACCTATACTTGTCGAACTTATTCCTATATAGGATGTGAGAACGATCTATATAGTATATATATTAATATAAGTGGCTTATTAGACCAAGTTTGTCTATGTCAGTGATGCACACGAGATGCTTACGGAGCCGCTCGGCTTTCACATACAAGTCGTGTGTGCGAAGGTACTGAACTTATACGACGCTAGCAGAGAATCAGTTTGCGTTTGCACTTCATAGAGTGAGCGTTTCATGCGCAAATTAATTTGTTAAATGATGTACAGACGCAATATATGAATTAAACATGTTTCGATCTTTTTAGGAATTTATTTATTTTTTTATTTAAACCCTTATTAAAAGCCTCAATCTATCTATCAAAAAACACTTTATGCTATCATTTGATTCAATGAGTGTAAAAGTATTTTTTTTTTAGTATTCTGCTCACACACACATACTAAAACAAAAATGTTGTGCTTGTATTGGAAGGTCTGCCAACGCTGTGCATCAGTGGTCTATGTACATGCGGTCGTTACCTTTGCCTTAGGCTGCGAACATAGTGAACGCGAGTTGCTGAGCCGAGCCGAAAAACATATTAGAGCAACACAGTACGCAAGTCATGCATCTCTTTTACCCGAATGCGTTTTTGAGTTTCAATCGGCTCGGATCAGCAACTCGCGTCTACTATGTTCGCAGCCTTAGCTTGCTAGGAACTTGGTGTGATAAATAAAAGATGAATCAAGACTTCATCGGCTTTAGAATCACAGAATGAATAATATTGTATATATACTATCAGTATGGCGTACGGACCTTGTTCGTCTTGATACCTACCACTGTTCTAGATCTGACACTCTGATACTTTGTACTAGTGGTGGAAAACTATCGATAGTACTATTGCCACTATCGATGGTTTTCTACTATCGCCACAATCGATAGTACAAAAAATACTATCGATAGTGCTTCGATAGCGCTTTTCACTATCTTCGATAGTTTGCATACAAAGTTTTGCAAACAAAATAATAATTGTTGCTCTCTTTAATTTAATTTCTCCCCATGCTTTCATTGCTACCTTTTTTGTTTCCTTTACATATTTTGCAACTGCTAATACGTTGCAACCCTGCACACGCTATTTAGCAAAGAAAAGCGGATCTGTCAAAAAAAAAGCAAATAAGCACAAATTTGTAAAAATGGATAAATATTTAACAAAGAAAGCAAAAGGTTTGTAAATTATTTTTGTATACTGGTTATTATTTAACAAGTATTAGTTTTTTCAGAAAAGGCATCTTCCATCGAAGCACAAAGCAGTGGCGGCAGTTCTTGTTCTCATTCAAAATCAGATGAGGAAGTTCCGCGAAAAAGAACTGGAGTGAAACGCAAGAAATTTACATTTCTTTGGAACTACTTTAAAAAGTCAGCAGATAAAAAATCAGCCAAATGTCTTAATTGTGGCAAAGAATACAAGACAAGTGGTAACACAACGAATTTGCAAGATCATTTAAAAAGGTTCCATCCAGAATTAAGGAGTTCGACTGCTGCTGAAACCAGTACAGAAATAAATCAGGCTAGTAGTTCCAGTAGTGCACGATCTAGTATGAAGTCGATGGAATCCTATTTTAAAAGAGCAATTGAATATGACAATAATTCAGCAAGGAAAAATGACATTGACCGTGCTTTAAGTAATATGATTGCCACAGATATCCAACCCTTTAATATCGTCGAAAATGAAGGTTTTCAACAATTTGTGAAAATTTTAGATCCGCGTTATAAATTGCCAAGCAAGATTACTATTAGAAATGTTTATATGAAAGAATTATTTGATGATGCTAAAAATAAATTAATGAATGTTTTAGAAAGTGTAAAGTATTTAGGAATTACGTGCGACTGCTGGACATCGTGTGCTAATGAAAATTATTTGACAGTAACGTGCCACTTCGTTAATAATGATCTGTCCATGAAGTCAGCAGTTCTTTCAACAAAAAAACTTTAAGATGTAACTAACCACAATGCCCACAACATTTTCAGCTCTTTGAAAGATGTACTTATAAACTGGGGAATATACGATAAGGTTTCATGTATAGTTACAGATAACGCCTCGAGTATGATTTAGGCATGTGGTTTCTTACAAAAGAGTCGTCTTTCATGTTTTGCACACACACTTAATTTAGTTGTTCAAGACGGGTTGAAATTATATCACAAAAACGACTCCTTACATCGAATACTGTCAAAATGTAAAACAATTGTTACTTTTTTTAAAAGTAGCACCATTGCAAATGAAAAATTTAAATCAGAACAGAATGGTGAGCCATTAACTCTGATTCAAGAAGTACCAACTAGGTGGAACAGTACTTTTTTAATGATACAGAGAATTCTGCAAACAAAAGATGTACTATCAAAGGTACTATTATCAATCGTTAAAGCACCTCCAACGCTCACTGCTGAAGAAATAATTATTCTGCATGAGATAGAAGAATTACTTTCAATTTTTAAAGATGCTTCTAAGCAAACTACTGCAAGTAAATATGTAACTATATCTTTAATTATACCAATTGTAAATGGTCTTCATCGCAAAATGCTGGAAGTACAAGAACAAGTTTTTACTTCAGAGGGGCAAAAATTATGTTTGATTCTGAAAAAATCGATTGAGAATAGATTATTTGAATATGAGTTGCTGAAAGAGACCGGAATTGCAACTATAATAGATCCTCGATTTAAAAAAGAAGGTTTTCGAATGCTGAGTAATGCTGAAATGGCTTCAAGTCATCTTAAAAATGAGCTTCAAATACTTACTACATCGACCAATTTAAACAAAAGTGAAGAAAATGAAAGTTTTTAATCTGAAGCAGCTTGTAGCACAAAAACGTTCTCATTTTTTAGTTTCTTGGAGAGTCGATTGAACGAGAAATATCGGTCAACGAAAATGGTCACCAAATATTTTGAAAGTCCGAACACATCACAAGACTCTGACCCTTTGCTATTTTGGAAGGTATGAATTATTTAAATTTATGACAATATAAGTTTTTAAAGAAAGCAAACATTTTTTTTAGATAAATGGCAATGAACTTTGTTTTCTCAAGGAGTGTGCACTTAAATTCTTATGTATTCCTGCAACATCCATTGAATCGGAGAGAATTTTTATTAAAACAGGACAAATTATTTCGATGCGTAGATCGCAATTAAAAGAAAAAAATGTAGATATGCTTACATTTTTAAATAAAAATCAATGGCTTCTTTAAAAATAGACAGTATATAGTTGAAAAATCTTTGTTTTCAGATCTTTTTATAACTTGATCTAACAGTGCTCTTTATAGTCGATGTATGATAGTTAATTTTTTATCAGAAGGGACTTTTCTTGACTAGAAATCAAGTTTTCCAAACGTTTAAGAAGATAAATAGTTGAAGATATTAAGATAAAAACTACAAAATGGAAAAATAGTCGTAATTATTTACATTTTTTCACGGGGTTTTTTTGTGTTCTGTATGCATTGATGTAAAGCAGCAATATACATATAAACAATTTTTAAGACTATCGGAAAACAATCGATAGTTTTTTCGATAGTATCGACACTATCGATGGTAGTTCACTATCGATAGTGCAACTATCGATAGTCCTGACTATCGATAGTTTTCCAACACTACTTTGTACCACATTTCCGCTTCGAGGTGTTATATGTATATTAAAATGATATATATAAAATGTATATTAATGAGACCCAGTTTGTCTTAGTGTCTGCGTTCGCAACAATTTTCTTTTCGTACAAGGAAATTCGTGTGGTAAGTACAACCCAATTCGTCGGATTACCAATTTGTTAAGCCAAGACTTCATTGGCTTCAATACAGAACGATATATATTTTATACATATTCTCATTCTCGATGCCACAGCCTCTGGATGATTTATTAATTTATTTTTTGCTTTAATAAAGGTATTAATTCATATTATCTATTAATCTGTACATTTTTAAACGTTCATACTTTAATTTGGATTACATTACAACTGAACTTATTTTACTTTGGTTTTGTATTTGCAATTGAAACGAACTGAACTCTTTATATTAGTATTATTATTAGTATTATTAGTGTTAGAATAATAATTCTAAAATATTTTAAAATGATATAAAGCTTAAAGGGCTTAGCAAATAAATAAATAAATAAATAAATAAATAAATAAATAAATAAATATAAAAATTTTGCAGTATATTGCGTTTTTCTACTTTTATTTCTTTTCATGGCACAAAATCACAAAAAAACGTAATTACAAGACATGCAGTTATATGCAGTTTTTGCGTATTCGCAATTGAAAAATTCACAATTATTGATTTAACCGGAGGTTGCTTAATCAGCACTTGGTGAAACCGAAAATGTTTTTGTAGCTATCTCTTAGTTAAGAGCTAGACTAACCCGGACATTGAGAAAACGGCCATAAATGTGTATTTGGAGCTCCTTATGCCATGTCTACACAGAGAGTTTAGTTTTTTTTGCAGGATTGAACTCAACTAAACTCAACTTTATTTTTGTGTTTATCAAATTTTAATATGAGAAATGCCTAAAAGAATGCTAATCTTTATATGACGCGTTTAAAGCAAAAGAAAGCAATATTTTGTATACACGCAAAAATCGAAAAGGAAAAGGTTCAGCGCAAAAGTGAGCACAACTTGGTTGCACGGCTCATCAAACAGAAGTTGCATGTGGATGACGGTTGCAAGCGAACATTGAAAGTTTGCATGTTGATTGGAAAAGAGGTTGCGGGGTACATGCTGAAGAGCATAAATGCTTGGTGTTTGTTTGATCGTTGATTATTTGAGAATCTGGGCGCTTGTGCTATGGAAAAAGAATTATACTTATTTAACTCGAAAGTTAAACAAGTTTTAGGAAAGAAAGTAGGTGTATAAAAATTAAAGCATTAGCTATGGAGTATCACTTCTTTTATTGAATATGAAACACCTTACCACGTTGCGAGTTGAAAAGCAAGAGAGCAACGCAAGAACATCTTTACAAAAAGGAAGCTGTCTCGACATAAAATTAAGAACAGGCTTATATACTTAAAACTATGTTCGAACTTTTTAAACGCCATCTCGTGGCTTAGTTAGGAGTTGTAATTTTATAGTGTTTTGACATTAGTGTTTGACATAAACATGCCGCCCGCCTTGCAGTACGGCTACAATGAATAAACTTAAAATCGCTAAGCAAATTTTGTTTCTTCAAAAATATGATTAAAGAATATAATTCAATTCAAAGTTGATATAAATGTAATACATAGTTTGAAATACAATTTAAAGAAAATAATAATTTTAAATATGAAATATAAAGTTCAGAATGTTAACAATTCAAAGGATAAATATTAACGTATTGAGTTATAGTATTACAATAAACGATAAGAAAATTGGAAATCAGAAATATGAATGAAATAATGAAATATTGAAATAATAAAATACGTGAATATTGAGTATTATAGGTTAATGTAATATAAGTTATACCGAGGCGATGCATAAAATTTCAATTCATTATATAGTGCAAAAAGTATTTTTATTTTGAATTGTTTTGTTTGAATTCGAATTGTCTTTTTATTATTTGAATGTAACTAGATTTGAAAGGACCCGGATAAGATCCAGCCAAAGACCGTATTCTGAGCGACAGGGAGTCCATTAGTACTTGGCAACATACCTTGTTGAATGATCTTAGGATAAAGATCAGTGCCAAGCACGACAGAGATCGGATCACTTTTATGGAATTTAGTGTCTGCCAGAACTAGATTTGAAAATTTTTCAGCCACGTGTTCATCGATTGGTTTGGACGGAGTTCGGATAGAAATTCTGTGATCAACTCAAAGTATTGCCTGAATCCTCACGTTGAGATCAAATCGAGCATGAATCGTAATTTGACTTACGGATTCTTCACCAAGCTTCATAGTGGTTATATTTAATTGATCAACCATCCTTCTGGAGATTCGACTGGTGGCTGAACAGGAATCAAGCAGGGATCTTGCATAATGCAAGCTGCCTTTCACTTCCAACTTGATAATCGCTGTTGGAAGCAATGTAATGGAATTCTGAGAGAGAATAGATGATAGCGACAGGCTACTCAAGTTCGCCGAGGACTGCAATGAATTTTTCCGAGCAGGATTGTTCTTCTTCTGACCACTGGATGGGTCCTTGCGCAAACGCTGATGCATGTGGAGCAATGTATGGTGATGCTCTTGACAAAATCGGCAGCCACGCTTGCTGAGACATGATCCATGAGAATGTTCATGCGCCAAACAATTGGAGCAATAACTATGAAGAAGTACAGCACGCATTCGTTTTTCTGTATTCATCGACAGAAACTTCTTGCAGAGTCGTAAAGGATGCCGCTGTCGACACAGTCTGCATTGGAAGAGCCTGGAGTTGTTTACTCGTTTTGGAGTATGAGTGCTGGATTGTCGATTTTTGTGGAATTTAACCAGGATGGCTTTGGAATTTGGCATTTTGAACTGAAAAATTATGAGGATACATAAGAATAGAAAATACGAAAAAGGAGCAAAAAAACTATTGGGTTGGTAGAACAACAAGTTTAGAAACTGGTCGAGTAAGGCAACCGCGTTGGGTAATGATATCTGCAACGCGAACTCGATTATCATTTCCTAAGTAAATCTTGGAAACCCTACCTAGACGCCATTCAGTTGGTGGAAGCTTATCACCTTTAACAACGACTATTGTATTTTCTTCAATGTTCTCTTGTGAATTTTTCCACTTATTTCGCTTGTGTAACTCACTTAAATACTCGTTCTTCCACCGATTACAGAAATTTTGATACAGAGCTTTTAATCTTTGCCATCGATTAATAATCGATACAACTGGCTCAGTTATCTCAGGAAAAGAAAATGCCCAGGTGTCAATGCGGAAATATCTAAAGGGTTCTCTGACATTGGCGAAATTGGACGAGAGTTAAGGCATGCCTCAATTCTGACAAGAATAGTAGAAAATTCTTCAAATGTGAATTTGATTGCACCTGCAACTTTGCGAAAATGAATTTTAAAACTTCTTACACCAGCCTCCCATAAGCCGCCCATGTGAGGCGCACCTGGCGGAATAAAGTGCCATGATAAACCTTGGTAGCTATAAGTGGATGTTAGAGTCGAATGCGAAGATTTAAGAAATTCTCGTGTAAGAATTTTCGATGCTCCCACGAAAGTTGTACCATTATCTGAATACATATGAAGTGGACAACCTCACCGGGAAACGAATCGATTGAAAGCTGCAAGAAAGGTTTGAGTAGAAAGATCTGAGGTGGCTTCCAAGTGTATAGCTTTTGTCGCAAAGCAGACAAACACGCACACATAACCTTTCGTTATTAAACAGGACCTACCGGTGTAACTTTTAATTTCAAATGGCCCAGCGGAATCTAGGCCTGTGTGGGTGAAAGGACGCGTTAGAGTAGTTCGTTCTGCAGGAAGAGCACCCATTATTTGAGTCTGAACCTTTTTCTTATGAATGACGCATTGTTTGCAATTATGGATTGTAGTCTTTATGAGATTTTTTACTTTAGGTATCCAAAAAAGCGATCGAATTAATCGTAAGACTAATTGATTACCACCGTGCAGAGAAATTTGATGCGTAAATTGCACCAAGAGACGTGAAAACTTGCAATTGTACGGTATGATGATTGGATGACGTTCATCAAAGGACATGGTTGGCGAAGAAACAAGTCTACCACAAATTCTTAGAATACCAATTTCGTCGATATATGGATTGAGATTAAGAAGCCTGCTTGATGAGGCAATAGGCTGGTTATTTGCTAGTTTATAATATTCTTCGGAATAGTTTACCTTTTGACATATTATAATTAAACGATTTCTAACGTTTAGGACTTCAGCACTTGAAATTGATGTGGAATCTCGCGAATAGCTGTTTCAATTCGTTCATGAGTCGTTGAATAGTAAACACGTATTTTTCAATTTGAAAGTTATGAGTATGCCATCGTTTTGCGGTAACTGCAAAGCAGAAATAAACACTTGCTCCAATAATGTAAAATCGTATGAATTCGTTCGTTGTGCGTCAAGCTGCGGTAACGTTTTTCATTCATTCTGCCTCAATTTATCGGAAGAGGTTACTAAACTGTTTCTAAATAATCCGAATTTGTTGTGGCAATGTAATTCGTGTGTTGTCTCTTCTAATGAAGCTCCAAGCAAATTAGATCTTCTCTCTTTGCAAATGAAAGCAATGCAAGAAAAACTCGCAAACATTGAGAATTTACTGGGTGACGTCGCTGTTAAACATTCTAAGCCATTAACTTCGTCGCAAGTTTTCAGTACTGGAAAGCTTAAAGAAACTAAGAAATATCAAAACACGTTAAATAATGTTATCAGAAGTGATCCCCTTTCTGCACCGTCTTCTTCAGCAATCAACACAATAGCTGTGGATGATTTATTCGAAGATGCCATAGATGAGGAAGCTGTTGAAATTGATAACGATAAAAACAAATGGGTAACAATTCGTAAAAAAAATGGTAAAAAGAATATCAACAACAACCGTAAACTTGGAGTTGCCCCTGTATGTGATGATTTTCAAGTTGTGCACTCCATGAAATACATACATATATCAAAATTTAATGTAAACACGGAACCAGTGGCGGTACTAAATTTTGTCGCAAAGGGTCTTAATGTTTCCCCTGATATTTTGTCCTGCACCAAACTTGTTAAGAAAGATGCAGACATTTCCAATTTTCGTTTTGTCAACTTTAAGTTAGGAGTACCAGCTCCTTTATTTGCAAAAGCTTTTGACAGCTCATTGTGGCCGATTTCTGTCAAAATAAGCCGCTTTATTACTAAGCCAAAAAACTTTCAAGAAGATGTCATAACACTTCCGCGACCTCTCACAGAGACATCCTCTTCGCTTCCAATGGAGCCCAACCGCCCATCAGTCATTCAACATGCGTAACTCCCAATCAATTTATTGAAGTAGTCGATTCCGCCACTGACTTAACTCAAGCTTCGAACGGGACACTCTCAACGTCATCTGTTCATCATAATTACTTTTCTCTCTATTTTCACAATGCTGGTGGAATTCGTACAAAAACGAATCAATTGTTTTCTGCCGCTGCAGCTCATGATTTTGATGTAATTGTTCTTGTGGAAACATGGATGACGTCACATTTTCAGTCGGAAGAACTTTTTGACTCTAATTATGAAGTATACCGTAGAGATCGCTTGCTGTGCTCAGGTATGACAAGAGGAGGTGGTGTTTTAATGGCAGTTTCTTCAAAATATGCAAGCAGAGTAATTCGCCTGCCTCGCGAATTTGATAATATTGAGCAAATTTGTGTTGCAGTTCAATTCACCAATGATACGATCAGCACTAATGAAATTTATTTTATTGTAAGTTATATTCCACCAAAAAGCGATTTTAATTTATATAATGATCATATTTTCAATATATCTAACATTTTATCCTCGTTAGGCCCTCAGCAAACTCCTTGTATTTTAGGAGATTTCAATTTAGCTGACATTGAGTGGAAATTCAGTAGCGACGAAAAAGTTTTGATACCTTTTAACGTTAAAAGAGATGTTGAGTTTTTACTATGCGATTCTCTTTATTCTTTAGATGTATTCCAAATTAATGAATTTGAAAACGATTTAAAAAGAATCTTGGATTTGATTTTTATTAATAGTGACCTTAAATATTTCATAAATAGGTGTCATATGCCGCTTACTTGTGAGTCAATTTTTCACAAAGCACTTGAGCTAAAATTTTGTTTTTACACACCAAATAATATTTCAGATATTTCTTCCAATTTATCGTATAATTTCAAAAATGCTAACTACCCTGCATTAAATAATTTTTTCGATTCTATTAATTGGAAAATAGTTTTTGATTCTATGGATTTACATGCTATGTATGTTACATTCAAAAGAATTCTTGAGGAAGGTTTTTATTTATATGTACCAACCAAAAAAGATTATCGGCAATTTAATTTGCCCTGGTATAATCGTCGATTGTTGCACCTTAAGAATCTGAGAAATAAAGCTCATAAAAAGTTTAAGCAAACAAATGCGCAGGTTGACAAAGCTAATTTTGTTTTACGTCGTAAGGAATTTGACTTTCTTTCAAATTTTTTATATAAAAAATATTTAAATTCTATCGAATCTGGAATAAAATCAAACCCCAAATCTTTCTGGATATTTATTAATTCTAAGCGTAAATCTTATGGACTCCCCAAGTCGATGGAGTATAAAGATAAATGTTCGAATAGCTCACAAGAAACTTGCGAATTATTTGCTGAATTTTTTGGGTCTGTTTTTAATAATGTAGTATTGCCAATCAATCATGACGACTTCTTAGACATTGACCAAATAGTAAATGTGTCGAATATGATTATTTCGTTCGATGAAGTCTTTAAAGTTTTACAGGGTTTGGATGTTAACAAGGGCGCTGGATATGACTTGCTTCCTCCAGTGTTTTTTAAGAGGTGCGCTTCTTCACTTTATATTGCCTTAACTTATATATTCAATAAGTCACTTTCCACGGGATTATTCCTAGACGAATGGAAAACTGCTTTCATATCTCCTATCTTTAAATCTGGTCAAAAATTTTTAATTGAAAACTATAGACCAATTGTTAAGCTATCAGTAATACCTAAGATTTTAGATAAGATTGTCAATATGCGTTTATTTTCTGAGCTTAAAAATTTTATTGCTACTCAACAGCACGGGTTTCTTACAGGTAGATCAACTTGCACAAATCTAACAATTTTTACAAATTTCTGCATTAATACTGTTGAGAATGGCTTGCAAGTTGATGTACTCTATACCGATTTCGTTAAAGCATTTGATAGTTTGGTTCATTCAATTTTATTATACAAACTCGAGAAGTTGGGGATTCATTCCGTGTTTTTGAGATGGATTTCTTCCTATTTATCAAATCGAAAATTAGTTGTTAAAGTTGATAACATTTATTCAAAGCATATACTTGTTAATTCTGGCGTACCTCAAGGTAGTCACTTAGGTCCTTTGCTTTTTAATTTGTTTATAAATGATATACCACGCATTTTTCAGTTCAGTAAATGCTTGTTATATGCGGACGACTTGAAAGTTTTTATAAAAGTCAAGCATCTTTCAGATTGCTTCAATTTGCAACAAGACATAAGATCATTTCTTTTATGGTGTAATAAAAATGGAATGAATTTAAACTATTCTAAATGTAAAGTCTTAACTTTCTCCCACAAGAATTTACCTATTTTATATAGTTATTCTTATGATAACAATAGTTTCTTCTTAAGAGATAAAATTGCAAAAGATTTAGGTATATATTTTGATACTAGGCTATCTTTTAGCTACCATAGAGAATTCATGATTTCTAAAGCCTGTGCTCTACTTGGATTCTTGAAACGAAATTCTAACGAATTTTTAGATCCCTTCACGACAAAAACCATTTTTGTAAGTTTAGTAAGATCTCAACTTGAATTCTCAAGTATTGTGTGGGACCCCTGTTATGAATGCGAAATTAGTCGTATTGAACGAATTCAGAAAAGATTCACTAGATTCGCTTTGCGCCGTAGGTTTTCATTTGAGAATATGCCATCGTATGATGTGCGCTGTAAATTGTTAGGTTTGCAGAGCTTAGCACATAGGAGGCAGGCACAGAGCATTTTATTTATTAAGCGAATTTTAGATGGCAATATAAATTGCCCAGAATTACTTGAGTTGATTCCTTTCTATGCTCCGATTCGGCCTTTGAGGGAGCGAGCGTTGTTTTGCGTTCCTTTTCATAGAACTAATTATGGCATGAATGAGCCAATTTCCAAATGTTTAACTAATTGTAACTTGATTGCTAATAATGTTGACTTTAGTACTAATTTTCATATTTTTAAAAGGAATGTTTTCGAAATGTATAATTAATTTCACTATTATTATAATATATTAATGTAATGTATTCTTAGTGTTATTGGTGGATATATTCTTTGTTATTATGAACTAGTCTGTAAGATTTTTGCATCAGTAGACTGAATTTTTAATAAATCTAAATCTAAATCTAAATCTATATTTTGGGTGTGTTCTAAAGAAAAATCGAAAAATATACGCAATGACTCTCATTGCTTTTGGAAAAGAAGAAAATCGTTCTAGAATGTCGACATAATCTTAAAAGTAAGCAAAGAAAGATTTCGTTGGAGAAGTTCTCTTTTCAAGTGTTGTGTTAAGATCGTATTCTTGAATTGCACTAGGCCATTGAGACGGATTAGACTTTAGCCATTGTGGACCATGCCATCATAAGTAATTTTTTATCAAATCTGTAGGCAGGACACCTCGGCTGGCTAAATCTGCTGGATTAGTCTCAGAGTTTATGTGAAAACAGTTGGATTGGCCAACGCTTTGAATGATTTTGGACACCCTATTTGCTACAAATGTAGTCCAGTGACACGGTTGTTTTGCAAGCCATGTAGTTTGTTGCAACGATGGTAGAATTGGTCCAGAAAAACACTTTTGACTTGTGGACATTGAGTTGAGGAATAAGAGTATCTACCATTTCCGCAAGTAAAACAGCACCACATAGCTCAAGTCTGGGTAGGGAAATGGTTTTTACTGGCGCAACCCGGGTCTTAGCAGTAAGCAAATGGGTTGTTATAGAACTAAAAGTTTTGACACGAATATAAATAGTAGCAGCATATGCCTTTTCTGATGCATCACAGAATGCATGAAATTCAATATCGTGCTCAGGAGAGTAATCACTCCAACGAGGAATTTGAATATTTTCTATTTGATGATAATGGGCTACGAATGACAGCCATGTTTGAAGACACTCGTAAGAAATATTATCGTCCCAACAGATATTTTCTAACCAGATTCTTTGCATAAGAATTTTCGCTAAAACTATGCAGGGAGCTAACCAGCCAGCTGGGTCGAAAAGTTTAGAGATATTAGAGAGAATTTCTCTTTTAGTATAAGTGTCTTTTTGCTGCAATGGAGTTGCTGAGAAAAATAAATAATCAGAACGTGCATTCTACTACTATTTTCGAATTGAAGAAAATCTTCATTGAGCAAATGTGATTTTGGAAGATCTGATAAAAGGATTTCTGAATTTGAAGACCATTTTCTTAGTTAAAAACCTGCTGAATTTAATGCGGCAATAAGCTCATTTCTCGCTTGAATTGCTGTTGAAATATTATGAGCTCCTGCTAGAGTATCATCGACGTACATTGAATTACGAAGTATGTTGCTAGCTAATGGATAGGAGTTTTCAACATCATCAGTTGATCCAGAGGCACTTTATTGAAAAAGGACAAGCATGTAGAGAAAGAAGAAACCGATTTAGAAATGGGACCTGTCAGTATCCAACCAAATATTGTCTCTTGAGCGACTAGAGATCCGCAAATGTTGCGCTTTACACCATTCAGGAGAACGGATGAAAAAAGATCGCCACCGATTAAAATATCAACCTGCGAGCTTTGGTAAAACTTTTCATCAGCATATTGGAGGTTTGGAAGACTTGACAATATTGATGGATTTATGGAACAGGATGGAAGATTTCCTGTAAGATGTGATACAACAAGAGCAGTTGCTTCCATGCGTATACGATCATCAAATGTAGAACTTAAAATGAACGAGCATTCTTGTTGAATTTTTGCTCAAATTGCATTGTTTAATCCCGAAATCTGAGCAGATATAGGGCGAGACGGGAGTTTTAAAATTTTGAAAAGTCGTTCTGAAATGAATGTACCCTCTGAACCTGAGTCAATTAAGGCTCGTGCGAAATAAGTTACGCTACTGTAATAAGTGGACTGTACTTTGAAGGAATATGGATTTTGCGTGCTAGGTTTAGAATTAGAAGAAATAACTGGTTCAGAGGTTTGAACTATTTTATGTAAAAGGGTATATGGTGGCGCTTATGGCATTTGAAACAATTATGACGACTTTTACAATCTTTTGTATAAACAGTTTGTAAAAACAGTTTATACAAAGTTGGAATTTTTTAACGGTTTCAATTCTATCATTTGTATTCATTTGGAGGAATCGAGGACATACACGAATGGTGTGCTGTTCATATGAGCATAATTTGCAAGAAGGCGTGAAAACATGAGCTTGATATGAATTAAATTTCTTCAAGTTTCGATTGTTTGGTTGAGAAGGCGATCTTTTATTTGTTATTTTTGAAATAGAAGAACCTTTTATATCAGAAACTGTTTCCAGTGTTTGATAACGACTGGTTAGAAATGAATCAAGCTCAGACCATTTTGGAATTTCGGTCTTATTTTTGAGCGATTGTTCCCAAAGAGCTAGAGTACCATCTGGCAATTTAGTGGAGCAAAGAAAAATATATATAGAATGCCAGCTTGCTATATTTACGTCATATAATTGTCATACGTCATACGTCAATCGGACTCAATGGAAACAGATTGCAGATTGAATAGAATTCGGAGTTGGCTATTTACTAAGATTCGCTTATTTTCGAAGCGATATTGTAAACTTTTCCAATGGAAAACCAGCGTTGGTAAGTGGACTCTTCTTAACTATGTCACGAGCTTCGCCTCGCGTTTTTGAGTTAAGATGGAAGAGTTTCTCCACTGGACTTAACCTCGAATTGTTCACGTATATGGCAGTGAACATGTCTCGAAAAGACGGCCACGAAAGGTAATCCCCATTAAAAATTTCGGTGTCACATGGAGGGAGATGAAAGTGATGACTCGAAGCGGATGGTACATCCAATCCTGGATTAGATTCCCTGGAGAGCTGTGCGGCTTTGGAAGCGTTATTGAGCTTCTCAATGCAGTCTCCCATTTGTGAAGCGCATCGGACGTATACCTGGTATGAGGTACGATATCGAGCCTTTATGGTTTCCAGCTCTACCTCTGGATTCGTGCCTTTCTCCTGGTCAGCAGCTAACTCACCTAGACATGTTTCATAAACAGCCTTTATCCGGTTCCATGTTGACTTCATTTCTTCCCGGTGGACATCTAGTGAATATGTTGAGCTTACTGATTCTAAGGTTGCGCTGAGATCAGACTCAAATTCAACCAAACTGTCAGTAAGTCGGATGAAGAAATTTAAAGATGCAATTTTGGATATAATGAATAAACAATCGATAAAAAACGAATCAAGAACAAAAGATCACAATAAAGGGCCAATCTTTTTGGATGAGCTAGAATATTCAGCGAAATTGAGGATTACAGTGAAATCAGAATAGAAATCAACCTTGTTATAGGAATTATCGACAGACGACTTGGATTGAAAATATGATATGAAATTTTCGATAAATTTGTTGAAAATTAAATTTTCGTTTTGAATTAACGATATAAGCGTCTGCAAAACGACCGTATAAAAATGGTTCTAAACGAGAACAGAAATCTTGCGTCCGCAGATCGCTTGGATTGAAAATATGAAATGAAATTATCGATAAAATTTATTGAAACTTAAATGTTTCGACCTGAATTAACGATATAAGCGTCTGCAAAACGACCGTATAAAAATGGTTCTAAACGAGAACAGAAATCTTGCGTCCGCAGATCACTTGGATTGAAAATATGAAATGATATTATCGATAAATTTATTGAAACTTAAATGTTTCGATTTGAATTAACGTTATAAGCGTCTGCAAAACGACCGTATAAAAATGGTTCTAAACGAGAACAGAAATCTTGCGTCCGCAGATCACTTGGATTGAAAATATGAAATGAAATTATCGATAAATTTATTGAAACTTAAATGTTTCATTTTGAATTAACGAAATAAGCGTCTGGAAAACGACCGTATAAAAATGGTTCTAAGCGAGAACAGAAATGTGACGTTTGCAGAACGTTATGAAAACGTGAAATGGTATGTAATTATGAAATTTTAGATATCGAAAAAGAAAAAGATTGAATTATCGATACTAAAATTTGGAAATGGAATTTTGCAATAAAATCGCGAGCACTTTCTTATATATTGAACTGAATTTCTCTAGTTGAAACTATTTGAAAGAAAGTTTTTTTTTTTAACGAAATCAATATTCGAGTAAAGTTAATAGAATAAAAAATTTAATGCAATTTAATGTATTGTAATTCAAAATATTTGCTGTTGTTGTTGTTGTTGATGATTGTTGTTGTAGCCTTTTTTTTCAAATAGTTTTGTATTAATTTATTATTACTTAGTAAACTATTAGAAAATTATTGAAATAAAAATATTTCGCTAGCATACCAGTTGCTAACACTTTAAATGTTTATTGTGAGAGATGTTTATAATGTTTACAGTGAGAAACTTGCGAAACATGTATACATGAAACTGTGGATTGCAACAAACTAATGGCAATGCTTATAGAGTGATGTTTACCAACCGATGCTTACGAAGAAATGTTTATTGTGAGAGATGTTTATAATGTATGTATGTTTACAGCGAGAAACTTGCGAGACATGTATACATGAAACTGTGGATTGCAACAAACTAATGGCAATGTTTATAGAGCGATGTTTGCCAACCGATGTTTACGAAGAAATGTTTATTGTGAGAGATGTGTATAATGTATGTATGCTTACAGCGAGAAACTTACGAGACATGTATACATGAAACTGTGGATTGCAACAAAATAATGACAATGTATATAGAGCGATGTTTACCAACCGATGTTTACGAAGAAATGTGTATAGAGAAACTGCATGTACAAGGTGGCGCAAAAGTAATCCTCCTATCAGAAAATGCTATAAATATTGCGATTGGCCCCTAATGTCAGTTCTGTTTTGACATGTGTGTAGTAAACACATACGAAATACACGTTAAAAAACAATGTTACGCTACACTGCTCCAGAACGCGGAATATTGCTGACTATTTATTTGACCAATATTTTCATCAAAAATAATCATGAGTGATGAGGCCCATTTCCATCTTAGCGGGTGCGTAAATAATCAAAATTTACGCTTCTGGGGCACTGAAAATCCGCGTGTAACCCACGAAGAGCCATTACACCCGCTCAAAGTCACTGTATGGTGTGCTGTTTTCGCTGGAGGAGTCATCGGACCTTTTTTCTTCGAAGACGTCGCGGGCCAAACGGTTACTGTGAATGGTGAGCGCTACAGAGCAATGATCAACGAGTTCTTTTTGCCGCAACTTGATGAATTGGGATTGGAAAACATGTGGTTCCAACAGGACGGTGCAACGGCACACACTGCACGTGCCACAACCGATATGCTGAAGGATGCATTTCTCGGGCGCCTAAGCTCCCGATTTGGCGATTTGCACTGGCCAGCAAGATCGCCTGATTTGACCGTTCCAGACTTCTTTTTGTGGGGCTTTTTGAAGTCGCGGGCTTATGTCAACAAGCCTCAGACTCTTGCAGCTCTTAAAGACAATATCCGTCAAGAATGTGAGGACCTATCGCCGGAAGTTTTGGCCGAAGTGATGGAAAATGCCATAAAAAGGGCTCAAATGACAATCAACTGTGGCGGCGGCCATTTACATGACATCATATTCTCGACTTGATGTAAAAAAAATTAAAAGACCAAATAAAAATAATCCACAAGAAGAATCAAAGTTTTTAATTTTTTTTTTAAATTACAGCCAAAAAACATCGGAAGGTTATTTTTGCGCCACCTTGTATATATAAAAAACGATCGATAGCAACAAAGACAGACACGCTATGTGTCACGCTTACACTTATGTTGCGAGAAAAGAGATTTATTTATACACACAAATTTCTTATTTTTTGTTTTAACGAAGTTGATTTAACTTTAACTTTAATGTATGCAAAAATTTAAATTTAAAAAGTTTAGATTTAATTTATTATATAATTTTATATTATTTTTATAAGAATTTTATATTATTTTTAGGATTTTTCTCAATTTTTAATTTATGTTTAATTTGTTAATATTATCTTTTAGGTATGTTTTACAAGCATATAAATTAACTCGAATTTATTGCTTTTAGTTAGGTTAAGCACTATTATGTTTTTTTTTTTTCACTTGCACTATATATTAAATTGAAATAAATGCAATAAACCTTGAATTTTGATTGAAGAATGATAGTATGAATTTGATATGATGAATTTGGCTTATTTCTTCTTGAAATTTTGAAGTTAGGATTGAACTCCAATATATCCACGGTGTTGGATGTTGAATTCTCGAAACTCGACGTGGTTTCTTTGATGGAAGCACAGTAATCCGGCTCGAAGGACCAAATGATTATTTGAGAATCTGGGAGCTTGTGCTATGGAAAAAGAATTATATAAATAGTATCACTTCTTTTATTGAATATGAAACACCTTACCACGTTGCGAGTTGAAAAGCAAGAGAGCAACGCAAGAACATCTTTACAAAAAGGAAGCTGTCTCGACATAAAATTAAGAACAGGCTTATATACTTAAAACTATGTTCGAACTTTTTAAACGCCATCTCGTGGCTTAGTTAGGAGTTGTAATTTTATAGTGTTTTGACATAAGTGTTTGACATAAACAATCGTGTTTATGCTTTGTTATGAAAGTATGTGTATCATCAATGCAAAATCTCAATTTTCTGCGTTTTGATATTTTAATAAATAAAATCGCCTCGTTTTGAATGAAATTATAAATTTATAGGTTTTTAAAACTATTTATCTTATTTTTACTTTTTTATGAGCAATGGTTCTAGATTACACTACTCAACAAGGTTTTCCACAACGAATTGCGATAACATTTTCTATAGTAAAATATTCCATAAAATCCGAATATCGTAATGATTTTTTTCGATTGGCCCCAATTTTTTATGTAAATGGGAAAATTCAAAAAAATCCACTATTGGGAACACATACTTCACATAAATGCTTGTAAAGACTTACATGTTCAGTAAATGAATTTTAATTTAATTATAATTATAAATATGTGAAAATAGCATCATGGCTGTTATGATTTAAAACAGGTAAAAAAATCAGTTTTTTCGTTTTTTATAAACATATTTTATGTTTGAAGACCTATATCTCGAAATAATTATATCGGAGAGGTAAAGTTAGCCCTCTTATGTGATAGAGAATTTTATTACAAAAATTTCAAGTACAGTAGACTCTCACAAATTAAAACCAATTTGTTAAACCAATTTGTTAGGTTGTAATTTCTGGAATGTTCTAATTTCTGGACGGTTTTTTTTACAGAAATTCAAAAGATAAGAATGAAACTGGTTTAAAAAAATGTATGTTAACACAAAAGAATTTTTATTTATTAATATTTGATTTTTTTAATATAGAACTCATATTATTCCCCTATTTATATTTACATATATCAATGAGCAAAGATCACTTATGAATTTAATAAATAAAGAAACTTCCAGAAATTAGAACCAGGTTCTAATTTCAGAGCGTTCAATATTGAAATGGCAGGTTCTAATTCCTGGACAGTTCGAATTTGTGAGAGTTCTAATTTGTGAGATTGTACTGTAAATACATGTTTAAAGAAAAGTCATAATTCACTAACTTTTTTAACATCAATTCAAAACCATTTTTTATTAAAAAAAATATTTTATTGCAGTTAAATTAAGAAATGCATACATACAATGATTTGTTTTTTATAACTACGTAAAAATGGGTCGCTGAATCCGAATTCGATGTCAGAATTTCAAAATTACTATCTTTTAACAATAGCCACCTAATAATATATTTTTTAAGAGTTTTAAACATTATCTAACAGTTTTAACGTTAGTGTGGTGGAAAAAAGTCACGCCATTAGTGTGGTGGGGTATGACATACCCCAAAAGTATAAGTCGTATAAATACTACAAAAAAAATTTTATAGCTTCTATAGTTTATTGAAATAGCTTCTCATTTCTTGATTGATTTACTGTTAAAAAAGTAACATTTAAAGTGCGTTGCAATTGAAATAAAAAAATAGTTTTATTGAAACTTACATATACAGGGTGTTTTTTTTAGAGGTATAGAACTTCGAATTGAAATAAAACACAAGAAAATCGTGTTAATGTCCATCAATTTGGCTTTATTGGAAGGATAATTTTATGCCATTAATGTTTAAATATGATTTCGGGCATGTGGCCGCCACGGCTGGCTCGAATAAAGCCAATTCTACAGGTCCAATTTTCAACCACTTTTTCGAGCATATGGGGCCGTATGTCGGCAATAACGCCACGACTGTTGGCCTCCAAGTCCCCTAACGTTTCTGGTTTGTTGGCGTAGACGAGGGACTTCACATATCCCCAAAGAAAATAATCCAATGGTGTCAAATCACACGTTCTTGGTGGCCAATTGACAGGTCCATTCCGCGAAATTATGCGCTCATCGAATGTTTCCTTCACTCAATCGATTGTGACGTGCGCTGTGTGGCATGTAGCGCCGTCTTGTTGGAACCACAACTCATCCACATTCATGCCATCCAATTCGGGAACAAAATAGTCGGTTATCATGGCTCTATACCGGTCTCCATTACCGGTAACTGACTCTCCAGCATTATTTCGGAAGAAGTATGGCCCAATGACTCCACCAGCCCATAGAGTACACCAAACAGTCAGTTTTTGTGGATGTAATGGCGTCTCAAGGATCTCATGTGGATTCTCTTCACTCCAAATGCGGCAATTTTGCTTGTTGACGTAGCCATTCAACCAAAAATGAGCCTCATCACTGAACAAAATTTTGCGATGAAAATCAGCATCGAGATCAATCTCATTTTGGGCCCATACACCAAAATCACGACGCATTGCATGGTCTCGCGGCTTTAATTCTTGCACAAGCTGGATCTTGTAAGGTCGCAAGCCAAGATCTTTGCGCAAAATCTTCCATAAAGTTTATGGACAAAGCTCCAATTGCTGTGCACGGTGGCAAATCGATTCATTCGGGTCCTCTTCAACATTTTGCTCTACAGCGGCAATTGTTTCTTCGGTGCGCAATGTTCGACGTCTCTGCGGATGCGTATTATTACATAGAGTAAACGTAGTGCGAAAATGACCCATGGTTAACCGAATTAATTGCTCTGATGGACGATTATGTCGACCATAAAATGGACGGAGCTTGCGGTAAACTTCGCGAACTGAACCATTATTTTCGAAATAAATTTGCACGATTTGCAAGCGTTGTTCTTTTGTCAACCTGTTCATGATGAAATGGCAAACCAAACTGAACATAAATGACATTAGAGTTGCCAGATTTGACCACAAAATGCCAGTTTTATCTCTATTCGCAAAACAAACCCCTAAAAAAACACCCAATATATGTATTTATACTTTATTTTACTTACGTATTTTTATCCATTTTCACTCAATTCACAAAAAACAATAAACAAATAAAAAGTTCGTATGAAAAAGATGCTATACAACTAGCTCAAAGCAGATCTAAGTTTTTGACAGTCTTTACACTGGACACAGAGTTGCATTGTTAAACATAATACCACAAAAAATACATACACATCTCTTAGATACATACTTGTCAGACAACAGACACGTATGTACCTCAAATGTGTAATCTATATATATAAAAAAGCAGTTTTTGTGAGTAACTATGCAATAGACTCCTAAACTAATCATCCGATTATCATGAAAATTTATGAATAAAAGTTTTTTGGAACGGTGCGTGTTTGTGGGCTATCAATTTTTATCCACCTTGAACCAGAGGGCGCTGTAGTACAAATTTATTACAAAACTGCCTAAAACTCACAAACCGCTCATGTCATTAGAATGAAAATTGGTATATAGTAGTTTTCATGTACGTTGTGTGTTTTTATGCTATCTTCTTGGATCCACCTTGGACACCAGATAGTGCTGTAGTACAAATTAATACAAAATCGCATATTTTTAGTGGTTTTCTTAGGTTACATATGAAAATATTTACAAAACATAAAATACTTATTAAATTAAGTAAAATTAAAAAAATGTCCGTTATTTTGACATAAAAAACATGAACCCATCTTAAAAACTATGAAAAATTTTACCACAACCATATATATATTGTTGCTCAAAAATGAGAAAAAAACAATCAGAAATTTAATTTTGTGACTTTCGATTCAAATATCTCCGCTGCTTTTTTATACATTTTGTTAATTTTTTTTTGTCTTAAAGCTTCATCAACGTTCTATGAAAACCTTATTGCAAGAATATTGTTAGTTGAGTATATATATTTTAAACATTTTTTTAAAAAAGGTCTGAAATATTGTAGTTTTCCTCAAAAAAGGCTCAAAATTTGTTTTTGTTGTAAAAATAATTTAAATTCAAATTCGCAAATTTCCAGCTCCATTTAAAAGCTATAATATTAATCGGCAAAAATTGTTTCAATGTTACGCAAAATTAAAAAACAATTTTGTGATTCAAAAAGCAAGGCCCCTTGATTTTTTCGAACAAAATTTTTTTTTCCAATATTGTGTTTTTATATTTTTGAAAAAATATACAAGCTAAAAAATTAATTTACTAGAAAAAATTATCTTAGTATCTCTTACTCATCAAAAGTTATAGCCAATAATCTTTATCCAAAATATATATACAAAAAGCAAAACGCTGTCTTTGTGATGGCTGGAAACTTAAAAATTACTGAGACTATAGAGCTGAAATTTTGGCAGTACATTTTTTTCAAGTACGAGATGGCTTAAATTTCTGTCACACCCCCTTTTACCGCCCACAAATCAATAAAAATGCTATATTTCCCACGGTTTTCGTCGATTTGGCTACATTTTGGTAATTTAGTAAGTATGCTCACTGCCGGCAACTATTCTAAAACTGGGTAATGTCCATCTACTAGAAAACTGGAATGGGCATTAAATAAGGGGGTGTGGCTCCGCTCATACTACTAAAATTTGTATCCGAATAGCTTTAAAAGTAAAAGTACCAATACCTACATACAAACTCAAAATGGAGTTACTATTTGGTGATCTCCTGGGAAACTGTAACGGGCAGTGGCAAATGACAGTGGTGTCAAACTATAAGTCTAAGCCAAGTTTTGAATACACCTATTATGTTCCCATATAGTTGAAGGTTCAGCAACGCGCCCCGGGAAAAGGCTAGTGACAATACATATTTACAAATTACACACTCAACTTAAGTTGAGTTGTCGTACCTAATAGGGGCCTTAATTGCAAGTGAAAATGAGAGTCAACATTTTGAACAATTAAAAAATCATTTTTACTCGACTACAACAGGGACCGAAAATAACTGTTAATTTCGAAATTTCAGTTCAAAAAGTCAATCGGAAAAATTTTTCTCTTCGAGATTTGAATAAAGCAGTGCGATGCTTTTTAGCTAAGGAACAATATTCTTCCAAGCTTTTTATTTATTGGACTTTTTCAAAAAAAGTCAAAAATAATGGTTATTTTTTGACCGATTTTTTTTTGGTCAAAAATATAAGTTAAAATTTGAAATAAATCATAACAAAAGTATAAATTCTATTCATTCTACTCTTCTCTACTTTTTTTTGGTTATCACTACACATTGGGTTGCCTGTCACTGTTGTTTGTCGAATCACTACACATCAGAGAACTGCAATGAGTATCCGACAGAAATCGGATACTCAAATCACACCTGAGTTACTTGTTGTTTTCTACCCTATCCATACTCAATGAAATATGTTAAATACTTGAACTCATTCGATTCATTAGCATATTTTCGGGTGCAAGTCAACGTGTACCGGGTAAGCTAGCAATTTATATAGGATATTACTGTCAAATTTTTAACCTTTCTTTTTATTGGAAAAAATAAAAAGCAAATTTTAACTCTTATTTTTGACTCAAAATAAAAGTCAAATTTTAATTTATATATTTGACCGGAAAAATAAAAGTCATATTTTAACTTTTATTTTTGACCGAAAAAATAAAAGTCAAATTTTAACTGTTATTTTTGACCGAAAAAAAGAAAAGTCAAATTTTAACTTTTATATTTGACCGGAAAAATAAAAGTCATATTTTAACTGTTATTTTTGACCAAAACAAATCGGTCAAAAAATAACTATTATTTATTGACTTTTTTGAAAAAAGTCATAACAGTTACGGTCCCTGGACTACAACAATATGGACTTAATGTTAAACCTTTTAAATGTATATTTGATGTACCTTCACTAGATTTTCTAAGCTATGAAATTTCTTCCAATAGAATACAGCCCTCTAAAGATAGAGTTAATTTAATTACATATTTTGAAAGACCAACTTCCATAAATAAGTTACAAAAATTTATTGGAATGGTTAATTACTTCCATCGATACATTCCGATGTAAGCTACAGAACTAAGTTATCTGCACGATATGTTAACATCTGCATCAAAATGTATCAAAATGAATTCCATCACTGCATTTGAGAAAGTTCGATCTCTTTTTGCTAAAAATACTCTTCTAACACAGTTTAATAAAAATGCACAATTATCTCTAGCAGTAGATACATCAAACGTAGCTATTGGAGCTGTTCTACAATAATCTATAAAAGATAGTTGGGAAGCTTTAGCATATTTTTCTCAAAAACTTAGTCCAATAGAAATAAAATATTCTACTTTCGACAGAGAACTTTTAGGAATATATCGCGCTGTCAAACATCTTAGACACTTCTTAGAAGGAATTTGTTATCTATACAGACCACAAACCTTTAACATTTATCATAAATTCAAAAACAGACACATCACCACGACAAACACGACACTTGGAATATATAGCACAATTTAAAAACAACATACAATACATTTCCGGAAAACAAAATTGAGTGCAGACACTCTTTCACGCATTCCAGAAATCGATGCTATATCTACACAAGACATTAATTTTCAAACACTATACAAATAACAACAAGATGACAAAACGCTAAAATCTCTCATGGAGTCTCCATATTCCAAATACAATCTAAAGGAAATTCTCATTCCTATCTTAAGATATCAAAGAAGATATTGAAGGATATAAGGTCGCTGGGGTATGTCATACCCTACCACACTAACGCCGGGTTAAGGGATCGCTGATTTCGAATCTGATGTCAGAGTTTTAAAATTTAAGATGGCTTATAGGGCTGCCACCTATTTTTTTTATTTTTACGAATTCGGTGCTGGGGCGAACAATCGGTATCCGTTTAGGGTTGCCAAACTTCATAATTTTGAAATTCTTACAACGGATTCAGCGACCCATTTTACCTAGTGCTCGCCCCAGCACCGAATTCTCAAAAAGAAAAAGAAATAGGTGGCAACCCTATTAGCCATCTTAAATTTTGAAATTCAGATTCGAAATCAGCGACCCCCTAAAACTGTTAGATAATGTTTAAAATTCTTAAAAAATATATTATTAGGTGGCAACCCTATTGTTAAAAGATCATAATTTTCAATTCTGACATCGAATTCGGATTCAGCGACCTATTTTTACCTAGTTATAAAATGCATTTCTTAATTTAACTGCAATAAAATATTTTTTTAACAAAAAATAGTTTTTGCATTGATGTTAAAAAGTTAGTGAATTATGACTTTTCTTTAGACATGTGTATACTTGAAATTTTTGTAATAAAATTCTCTATAACATAAGAAGGCTAACTTTTTCTCTCCGATATAATTATTTCGAGATATAGGGCTTCAAACATAAAATATGTTTATTAAAAAACGAAAAAAATGATTTTTTTTTACCTGTTTTCGACCATAACAGCCATATCACTGATGATATTTTCACATATTATAGCTTCAAATGTTCATCTGACTCCTCCACTACATGCAATTAAATTAAAATTAATTTACTGAACATGTAAGTTTCATCTGACTCTCCTCTACTACATGCAGTTAAATTAAAATAAAAAACTGAACATGTAAGCTTTTACAACTATTTATGTGACGTATGTGTTCCCAATAGTGGATTTTTTGAATTTTGCCATTTCGTTAAAAAATTGGAACCAATCGAAAAAAAATCATTACGATATTCGGATTCTGTGGAAAATATTATCGCAATTCGTTGTGGTGAAAGTTTTTGTAAATTTGATTCTAACATCCAAAGTTCCAAAGAGGCAACAAGGAGAACTTATAAGAATCATCACTAGCTAAATTTTTATTGCGATTTCGGCCTTGCTAAAGGGCTTCATCAGAAAATCTATCAAACATCTTGACTTTGTATTAAACCCTCTAGCCGGCTAATTTTATGTGTGCATATTGTCGCCCTATGCCCCACGAGGGGTTACAGGAGAAGAAGAGACAAAATAATTTATAGACGGTATTAATCTAAGTCGAAAATGAATTTACTTTTTTTAATCGATAATTAGTTTGGCTTCCAGATAAAAAAGGCACCCCTGTAGGCGAACCAACCGGTTTAGGTGTAAGTTAGTAAAAAACGTAAGCATATTTTTGATATTTCGATATTTTTATTGATTTGAATTTTCTATGCCGGCCACGCCTTTTGGGTGTAACAAACGCATCTCATTTGCTCCAAGGTGTTTTTATGTTTTAATTCGGCTCGGTTCGACAATTCCTTCTATTTTATTTTCATCCCTCGTTACAAAATGCGTCGAAATATCGAATTTTTGCATGGAATAAAATACTATTTTTATTCCCCTATACGTTCCAATGTAAGGCGGTATATTAAGTTTGCGCAGTGGTTTGTAACGGCCCAATGCAGGCGTGTCAGGTATAGCAATAAGTATACATACAGCTGCGGTCAAAAAAATAGCACCTTTAGCCTGATCAGCTTTAAAAAATAAAAATTCAAGAAATTATGTGATTAACTGAATAAGTTTTTTAACATTTATAAAGTATAGTATGTTAATCACTTTCTCATTGAAGCAATAATTTTAATAAGACGAAATTTAAGTGTTATGATCGAATCACACTAACTAATGCAAAATTCCTACGGTCAAAAAAATAGCACCAAATATAATAATCACCGAAAAAAAAGAAAAAAGCAAAACTACGAGCAATTTAATTTTTTATTTAGGTTTTATATTAAATAAACATTAATCTAATATTTAGTTGCGAACCCTTCATTAGCAATAACTGCTCTGCAACGTGCCGGCATTGAGTCAACCAAATTGAGTCAACATCTTTCCACAGGCATCGCTGTGCAGGAACGTTTAACGGCAGCTCATAGCTCAATATTGTTTTTATATGACGATCAGCCACTCCTTTCTTTACATCAGTCCACAGGTTTTCGATCGGGTTCCAATACGGTGACAGTGGTGGTCATTCCAATAAATGAATGTTGTTGCCTTTGAACGACTTTAGCACCTTCTTGCTTGTGTGCTTGGGGTCAAAATCTTGCTGCATGATCAAAATTATCGGTATTTCATCGAAAGCATAAGGCAATATCACCTCCTGGATAATGTCAACATACACATTAGACCGTATCACCAAAACTAACCTATATTTGACCCCACCTCAATCGTAAGACATTTAAGAGACATTTTCAAAAAAAAAGCCAAGTTATTTATTTAATAAAAAGTCGAGTATGACTGACGAAAATTTCGAAAGTGTTATTTTTGGGATAAAATCGGTCGGAACTGCACCAAAAATAAATTTTATGGATATCATTTGTTTCCATGGTCTTAATGATTTTTTGTGAGCTTTAATTATTTGCTCTTCTTAGATTTTGTTAACATAGTAGCAACTGAGATAAGATGGGTGATAACTTAAAAACAACAAGATTCGCAAAAAATAAAATCAGAAAAAAATTGCAAAAAAGCAATAAACACATATATGAAAAATCTTTGGGATCGGACAAGAAACACAGAAGATATAACGAAAACAAGAAAAAAGCACCATAGGGACCATTTCAAAAAAAAAAAAAAATTTTTTTTTGAAAATGTCTTTTAAATGTCTAATGATTGAGGCGGGGTCAAAATGGGTTTACTTTTTTTCCATACAAGGTGATACGGTCTAATACACATGCTTATCCATTGTAATTTTGATCCAATGAATGGAACCAACACCGTAATATGAGAATCCCGCCCATACCATAATACTAGTTCCACTGTGTTTGATTGTTATAGAGGCAAAATTCGGCTTGTATTCCACATTTGGGGGTCTTATTACGTAAGAACGGTATCCTCTGCCATTATAAAGAGTGATTTTTTAAGTGCCTGATAACTTTTTTTTTAAAAAAAACGCATAAAATTTGCAAAATCTCATCGGTTCTTTATTTGAAACGTTAGATTGGTCCATGACATTTACTTTTTGAAGATAATTTCATTTAAATGTTGACCGCGGCTGCGTCTTAGGTGGTCCATTCGGAAAGTCCAATTTTGGGCAACTTTTTCGAGCATTTCGGCCGGAATAGCCCGAATTTCTTCGGAAATGTTGTCTTCCAAAGCTGGAATAGTTGCTGGCTTATTTCTGTAGACTTTAGACTTGACGTAGCCCCACAAAAAATAGTCTAAAGGCGTCAAATCGCATGATCTTGGTGGCCAACTTACCGGTCCATTTCTTGAGATTAATTGTTCTCCGAAGTTTTCCCTCAAAATGGCCATAGAATCGCGAGATGTGTGGCATGTAGCGCCATCTTGTTGAAACCACATGTCAACCAAGTTCAGTTCTTCCATTTTTGGCAACAAAAAGTTTGTTAGCATCGAACGATAGCGATCACCATTCACCGTAACGTTGCGTCCAACAGCATCTTTGAAAAAATACGGTCCAATGATTCCACCAGCGTACAAACCACACCAAACAGTGCATTTTTCGGGATGCATGGCCAGTTCTTGAACGGCTTCTGGTTGCTCTTCACTCCAAATGCGGCAATTTTGCTTATTTACGTAGCCATTCAACCAGAAATGAGCCTCATCGCTGAACAAAATTTGTCGATAAAAAAGCGGATTTTCTGCCAACTTTTCTAGGGCCCATTCACTGAAAATTCGACGTTGTGGCAGATCGTTCGGCTTCAGTTCTTGCACGAGCTGTATTTTATACGGTTTTACACCAAGATCTTTGCGTAAAACCTTCCATGTGGTCGAATAACACAAACCCAATTGCTGCGAACGGCGACGAATCGACATTTCACGGTCTTCAGCAACACTCTCAGAAACAGACGCAATATTCTCTTCTGTACGCACTGTACGCATTCGTGTGGTTGGTTTAATGTCCAATAAAGTAAACTGAGTGCGAAACTTGGTCACAATCGCATTAATTGTTTGCTCACTTGGTCGATTATGTAGACCATAAATCGGACGTAAAGCGCGAAACACATTTCGAACCGAACACTGATTTTGGTAATAAAATTCAATGATTTGCAAGCGTTGCTCGTTAGTAAGTCTATTCATGATGAAATGTCAAAGCATACTGAGCATCTTTCTCTTTGACACCATGTCTGAAATCCCACGTGATCTGTCAAATACTAATGCATGAAAATCATAACCTCAAAAAAATCACCCTTTACAAAACAACTTTGGCCTCGTCAGTCCATAAAATATTTAAGCACTGTTCAACTGACCAATTCAAGTGAGCTTTTGCAAAATGTATTCGTTTTGCAACATGTCTTGCAATAAGAAGTGGTACTTTTCTGGAGCTTCGAGCATTTTATTTGTTATCTCTTAAGCGTCGCCGAACTGTTTTCACGCTAGCTTCTACTTTTAACTCTTTCTTGAGTTGCGTTGCTTTAGCTGCGTTCTTTTTGCATAACTTTGTAAGGCGCGCAACCAACTTTGCTGACTTTGCTCGCTTTTGGCCTCTTTTGGTTTGGAGGAAACCAGTTTCCTCTTTTGGTTGAGACAAAATAGTATTTCGTATAATTTTTTTTTTTTTAACAACCAAGCAGTCTTGAAATTTGACCATAGGTTTTTCCTTCAGAAATAAGTTTTCGCATAAGAGCCTTTTTTTCAGGCGTGCAATGTTTTCCTCGTCCTATTTTTTGTCTTAATATTAAAAAAAAATGTTTAATTTAAAAATAAATTAGCAAAATATAATAATAATAAAACTTTTCTGAGCTTTCTTTGCACAAAATACTCAATTTTAAAGTGATAAAAGTATTCGGTGCTATTATTTTGACTGCGCAAAAATTAACAAGTATAATGAAAACTGAAGAAATAAAAACAACCGTAACCATTTTTAGCGAATTAATTACACTCAGCGTGAGAGCACACAATACATAACGGTATTCTAGAGTAAGTTCTAAAAATGTAAGCTTCAAAAACAAATTACTTATGGAAGTGCACATATTAATGTTGTGGTGCTATTTTTTAGACCGCAACTGTAAATATCAGAGACATGTCCATCTGTCTGTCCGACTGTCGCCACGATTACGGGCGTATTTTTCAAGCTATCGAGTTGAATTCGGTGTATAAACTTTTCTCGTTAGAATGAAGGTAGAATCGGATAAGAACCACGCCTACCTCCAATATAAAGTAATGTCATGAACGTAATAAAATCTTCGCAAGTTCCTTAGTTTTCGAGAAATCGTCTTGGATCTTAGCATATACGTTTCTCTTTTTTAAAATAAAGGTCATGAACGAAAATGAGTTGAACAAAAGAATCGGCCCTACCTCCTTTATAAACGTAAATCATCATCATGGTAAGACTTAAATAAATCCCGTTTTGTTTTCTTATGTAATGAATTCTTATGAACACGAATAGTTTTTTAAGTTGCATTGTTTTCAAAAATAAAAATGCAATTAAAATTGATTTATAAAAATAATTATTTATTCATATTATTTGTTGGCAATCAAAAATCTATAACCATCTATATAAATAAAAATAAAATGTCGTTCGTTGGTAATTGCATCAGTTGAGAACGGCTGGACCGATTTGGATAATTTTTGTTTTTAAATGTTTGTTATAGTCCAACTTAGGTTTTTACGGAAAGAAAAATTGACCACGCCCACTTTTACGCCCACTTTTTTTTTAATCTAAAATTGCAAAACGGCTACACCGATTTGGCTAATTTATTTTTTAAATGTTCGTAGCAATTCATTTTAAGTTTTTACTAAAGTAAATTGACCATGCCCACTTTTACGCCCACTTTTTTTATATCTATATATATAAAAATAAAGTTTTTGTGTGTAACTATGCAATAGACTCCTAAACTATTCATCCGATCGGCATGGAAATTTGTGTCCACCACCATCCACCTTGAACACCAGAGGGCGCTGTAGTACAAATTTTGTACAAAACTGACTAAAACTCACAAACCGCTTATGCGATTAGAATGAAAATTGGTACATACAGGTGTTCAGACACGATAACTTTTTCAGCACTATCTTCTTTGATCCACCTTGGACACCAGATGGTGCTGTAGTACAAATTTTTTAAAAAATCGCATATTTTTAGTTGTTTTCTTAGGTAATATGCAAATATTTACATGTATAAAATACTTCTTAAATTTAATAAAATTACAAAATTTCTGTCATTTTGACATCAAAAACATGAACATATCTTGAAAACTATGAAAAATTTTACTACAACATTACATTTAAATGCAACATCGTGCTCAAAAATGAGAAAAAAACAATCAGAAATTTAATTTTGTGACTTTCGATTCAAATATCTTCGCTGCTTTTTTATAGATTTTGTTAAATTTTTTTTGTCTTAAAGCTTCATCAAAGTACTACGCAAATCTTATTGCAAAAATATCGTTTATTGAGTATATATATTTTATATATTTTTTTCAAAAAAATTCTGAAATATTGGAGTTTTCCTCAAAACAAGGCTAAAAAATTGTTTTTGTTGTAAAAATAATTTAAATTCAAATTCGCAAATTTTCAACTTCATATAAAAATTATAACATTTATAAGCAAAAATTGTTTCAATTTTATGCAAAAATTAAAAACCATTTTCGTCATTCAAAAAGCAAGGCCCCTTGATTATTTCGAACAAAATTTTTTTTTCAATATTATGTTTTTATATTTTTGAAAAAATATGCAAGCTTAAAAAATTCATTAAGTAGAAAAAATTATCTTAGTATCTCTTTCCAATCAAAAGTTATTTTCAATAATCTTTATCCAAAATATATATACAAAAAGAAAAACGCTGTTGGTGTGATGGCTGGAAACTTCAAAATAACTTAGCCGATAGAGGTGAAATTTTGGCAGTTCATTTTTTTCAAGTACGAGATGGCTCAAATTTCTGTCACACCCCCTTTTACCGCCCACAAATCAATAAACATGCTATATTTCCTACGGTTTTCATCGATTTGGCTTCATTTTGGTAATTAAGTTTGTATGCTCACTGCCGGCAACTGTACTAAAACTGGGTAATGTCCATCTACTAGAAAACTGGGATGGGCATTATATAAGGGGGTGTGGCTTCGCCCATACAATTTGTATTATCGAATAGCTTTGAAAGTAAAAGTAGCAATACTTACATACAAACTCAAAATGGAGTTACTATTTGGTGATCTCCTGCTACTGGAAAACTGTAACGGTCAGTGGAAAATGACAGTGGTTTCAAACTATAAGTTTAAGAAAGTAAGTTTAAAAAAAAAGCAACTCGCGCCGGGAAAAGGCTAGTTGCTAATAAAAAGATAAAATAAGATAAATCCCTTTAAGAACATTTAAATATTTAATTTAATTCAAAACTGGGCGATTTTATTAATTAAAATATCAAAACGCAGAAAATGCTGAAAATTGAGATTTTGCATTAATGACACACATACTTTCATAACGAAGCATACACACGATCAAACAAACACCAAGCATTTATGCTCTTCAGCATGTACCCCGCACAGGGGCGGTTCCAGGAAAATATTTCGGGGGGGATTTCAAAAATATTTATGTACGTTATATATATACATATAGGGCCTTACCAATAGTTCGCTACTTTCGTAGAAAGTGTCGACATTTTCCAAAAAAGCTTAAACTTTAAAATATGACGTACCAATAAAAGAGAAAGTGCCGACACTTGTACTAGTATCATACTTTAATTAAGTATCTAATTTAAGTTAGCCAGGCTTCACCTGGCGCTAACTCTTTTAGTAAAATGTTAATTTTGCGAATGCAACCGAGGAACAACAACAATTAATGCAATTTTGTGCACAAATTTAATAATATGAAAGATGATAACATAATTCGAGATTTTCAATGGGATGCAAGTTTAATTGCCAACCGCAAAAAATGTTGTGGCGGCACTATCCGTGCTACATAACATAGCAAACATGAGTAATTATTTTTCTGAGCCCACTGTGGATGTTGACCATTTTTTGTTTCCAGAAAATGAAAACATACATACCTGCATCTCTCACATCATCACAATGACGTAGTCATTTTATTTAAAAATTTTTTAGTTCACAACATTAACAACGTTTAGATTTATTAAAACATAATTTATTTAATAATTCATTAAAAAACAAAATTAAACTTATGAAATTTTAAAAAAATAGGTTTTTATTTATAAAAAAGTCGTTAGGTAAATTAGCATTTTAGACCATTAAATGTCTTAAATAAAGAAAATATTGTCAAATTAATAAATTGTGAAGAAATGATTCTTGCTTTAATTTTTCTGTTTTTAGTTTCATTTCATACCACTTTTATTTTAATTGCCACTCTTTCATATTTTGTTCTAATTTTTCTACTTCAGTTTGAATTTGGAGTTCCTTGAATATTCGATTATTATTCCTTTCTTCGTCAATTTGCTCAGTTCTTTTTGAAAGCATTGATTCGTCAAGTTTTTTCTTGGACAGCTTGGATTGAACATGAGTCTTTGGAACATTTTGGTTTTCCGTTTCGTATATATTTTTAGTTAATGCAGCTTCAAAAAAGTCGGTATTAATTAAAGTATTCCTTTTCAAGAACCTTAAAAAGTTATTAAAAAAACAAAACTAATTAACTTAACATACGAGCAGACAAACGGATACACCGAAATGAAAATTATACGAACGTTTTGGCTCGAATCAGCATCACAGTGAAATCCTACTGGCATCCACTGGGTTCGTCTCCAAGACTTGAAAATGTATGTTATCTGGCAGTTTCGATGGTGTGTCACCACCAGTTACCAATGTCGACTTCTTGTATTTATATACCTCCGTTCTGACCTGTCATTTCATGCGGAGCAACATTTCTCGATTTTTTTTTGTCATAGATATCGTATCCAAGGGATGCCATCTTTGATCCAATATCTCGCCACGCATCGTTTTTTTGCTGCAACAGCTTGGAGTCGTTCTCTTCGATTTTACTACAGCAGCATGATCCACCACAAAGCTACGAAACGCTTCCTTCATTTCTGCCGTCCAATTTGCTGCTCTCGAACGCTTGAATTATATTATCAATTATTATTACTTACTATTATAAGAACAGATATTGTTTTATATTGCTATTTATTACCTTTGTTTTCTTTATTTTCTCCATATTTTCTGATAAGATTTTTTGCTATATCTTTGTTTGCAATTTTTCCATTGAATTTTTATCTGTCAAACACAGTGAATCGCATTCACAATAGTTTAGTGCTTACATTATGAAACCGATTATTAATTTTTTTTATTGGTACGGTGAAATTAAAAGTTGACTATTAACATAAAGGTTACACTTCTTGGTGTCGCTATTTTCTAAGTGTCAGTACTTGACTATTGGTAAGGCCCATAGTATATTTATTAAATAAGTCATCAGTAAATCAAATTTTACATGGTTCAGATTATAAAATGATATTAATTTTTCTTGGCTTTTTTGACATAATGTCGATTACATTTTCGCACGTTACTTCCACGTCACGATGTACGTTCAACAACGCCAAACCGTTCAATCGGTCTTCACTTGTCTCAACGCTCTAAGAGCGCTCTCTGCTCATCGCTGCTCAAGAGCTTCACTTAAGTTCGTTAAATTTCTCTGTCATTCTGATGCATGACCAGATTATCATTCATGTCGTCTTCATTAAATAGTATTCGTTTGCGAATATCGTGCATTCAACATGCAATAAAATCTTCTAAAAACGCCTTTTCTGCATCCATTTTTTAAAAACCGAACCACGGGCGATGTGGACACAATTAGAATTTTGAACGAATGTTGAATAGAAAAATTTAAGTACACATTGTCAAACAACGAGCAAGAGCTAACCCGTACGGACGTGCTCACAAAAATTTTTGTGATCGTTCAGTCAAGAATTACGATTCAACAATCAAGTGTACATACTATGACTCAAGCCAAATTCAGTCTCAACTGACATTCATGAGCGCTAATGTGTACCCTACTTAACTGTTTACAGATGCAGAGACTCTGCATGGTCATTGTGTTATGAAAATATTTGTTAAATATCGGAATATATTCGAATTATCTAATATAGGGGTGGGTAAAGTTACACGTATGGGCATTTTGCCCGTACGTGTATTTTGGTTGCACGCTGCTTGCTTCGCGGGCGACAGCATTGCTTCATAAATTCGATGGTAAAGGAAACCAGGGACATGCACAAATATAATGAGATAGAGCGTAAGAAGTCCGTGGCGTAGTTGGTTAAAGTGCGTGGCCGCTATGTCAATGAACCTTTAGACCCGGGTTCGAACCCCAGCAGCGACACAAAATTATTTGAATTAAAATAATTTTTCTGTACGGCCGCCACCTCTCTGCAGACAATGGCAAACCTCGGAGAGTAATCAAAATGCCATGTAAAGCTTCTTGAGAATAAGAACATTACGTTCATCGCCGTTCGGAGTCGGCGTTAAACCTATAGGTCCATTTCTCGGTCAATTGTGTACAAACTTAATAACACGCACAACACAATTGATCATAAGAAGCTAGGTCAAAGTCCTTTCAAGGGCTGAAATGGACAGTTATTTATTTATTTATTTTATTTTAGAGCGTAAGAAGAGCGTAATATAGATTATTATCAGTGTTGTCAGAACTTTTTTGAGAAAAGCGCGAGATTTAAAAAAAAATATCGCCCAAAGTCGCCCACTGAAAAAAAAAATCGCCAAAATCGCAATTTTTTTCTAAGAAATTTATTATAGTTTAATTTGTTTTATAGTTTTTTTCTAACATGAGTTATAAAGTTGTGGCATATTTTAATTAGTTTATTTCTTTTATAATTCTTAAAAAACATATTTTTTAAGAATTATATTGTGAGCTTAATGCCAAATAATTCATGAAGCAACAGGTTGCTACAACAACAAAGTTATTTGCAGAACTTAAACCAAGCTGACTAGACCATGGTTTCGTCGGACGCTACTCCGACTCATCAGTAGTCTCAGTGGTTCTAGCAGTCCACTAACTTTGACAAGCTAATAGGCGCAAGATCAATAAAACCAAAGAGGAATTATAGAAGCGCTATACTTTGTCAAAGCAATGTTTTTCTACTCTTTTGCTAGTCGCAAAATTTCAAAAAGTTGACTGCATTGATTCTGCAAAGATTTTGTTGTTGCGCTTTTTTGTTTACTTCTTTATCACGTATCAATCTAGGTTCCAACATTTTGTTGGTATTAAACCATAGAAGGCGTGAAGAAGGTTTATTTTTTTTGAAAGCAGATGTTTATAATATGCGCAGACATATAATATTACATCATGTTTTCGTAGGTCGTGCTCGCACCAGTTTACATGAGTTATAAAGTTGTGGCATATTTTAATAAGTATATTTCTTTTATAATTCTTAAAAAACATATTTTTTAAGAATTATATTGTGAGCTTTATGCCAAATAATTCATGAAGCAACAGGTTGCTACAACAACAAAATGATTTTGCATTAAGCTCACAATATAATTCTTAAAAAATATGTTTTTTAAGAATTATAAAAGAAATAAACTTATTAAAATATGCCACAACTTTATAACTCATGTAAACTGGTGCGAGCACGACCTACGAAAACATGATGTAATATTATATGTCTGCGCATATAATAAACATCTGCTTTCAAAAAAAAAAAACCTTCTTCACGCCTTCTATGGTTTAATACCAACAAAATGTTGGAACCTAGATTGATACGTGATAAAGAAGTAAACAAAAAAGCGCAACAACAAAATCTTTGCAGAATCAATGCAGTCAACTTTTTGAAATTTTGCGACTAGCAAAAGAGTAGAAAAACATTGCTTTGACAAAGTATAGCGCTTCTATAATTCCTCTTTGGTTTTATTGATCTTGCGCCTATTAGCTTGTCAAAGTTAGTGGACTGCTAGAACCACTGAGACTACTGATGAGTCGGAATAGCGTCCGACGAAACCATGGTCTAGTCAGCTTGGTTTAAGTTCTGCAAAGAACTTTGTTGTTGTAGCAACCTGTTGCTTCATGAATTATTTGGCATTAAGCTCACAATATAATTCTTAAAAAATAAGTTTTTTTCTAACTTTATTTATTATATTATAATTTTTCAAATAATATTGAGATCTCTTAATAGTATTAGATATATAAAAGTTCTTATTTTCATATTTATTGAAATAATATTGAGATCTGTAAAAAATAATAAAAAAGCTACTTCATTTTATACGAGAATTTTAATCGTTAAAGAACATTTTTTAAAGACTACAACATTACTATTTAGAATTTTTCAATATGCAACTTTAAAAATAAAAACTTTTTACAAAAAACCTAGTTACATTCTATTAAATAGTTCAGCCATATTAGACTCTTCCTCCGTTTCGTCAATTCTCGAAGTATTGTTTAGTTCATACATTGATTCATTCATTTTTGGAATCATATCATCGGATATTGGCAGCGACTTGCAACAACAGTTTGAGCCTTCATAAAGAGTTTTACTCGAATGATTGAAGATAGCATATCTAATTTCATTCTGTTACGAATTTTAGTTTTGGTCAAATTCATGAGGGAGAAAATACGTTCCACAAATGCATTAGAATGTGGCAAAGGAAGCAAGATGAATGCCAACTTACAAATATTGTCAAACATTTTTCCCCCTACTGCTGTCTTAATTTTATATGCCGATTCCCAAAATTCTTCACTTTCAGATATCACTTTATTTTTGAAAACATTGCTCCATGGAAATGTCAACAAAGATTCGTATTCGATTTCTGCTGCACGTCGCTCTTCAAGAGATAGATAATTGAGAGGGAGTTCACGGAAAGAAGGTCTTATATAGTTTAAACATCTTTCAGGACATAAAATAAAAGCATTTTCTAACATGTCTAAATTACTAAATAATCGTTTTAACATTTCCTTGATTAAAATTATAATGAAATTCTGGCATTTTGATAGTATGTCTATCATAACAATATCATCACTTAATTTATGAATTTCTTTATGGACCTAATAATGAAATGTAAGGCCATTAATTCTTTTATAATTGCTTTTATCTGCTAAAATTTTATTTAAGCTGAATGTAGCTAAATTATCAAAATTGAAATTTTTGACAATATCTTCTTTTATAATTTTTGAAACAACCTAGCTAGAACAGCAACTGTTAGATAACGCGTTATTCAAACACAGCTAGTTATTTATCAAAAAAGTTAACGCGTCGCGCTGTTCGCCTACCATAGCGTACTGGTTAGGGCAAATGCCTGTAAACCATACTTACTCTGAAAAGTGAGTTCAATCCCGGGCGAAAACAAAAACACAAACTTTTCTTTATTACTATTTTTTATTATTTTATTTCGGTATTTTCCTTATAAATGTTAGAAAATACATATGTAAATATAATTTTACAATTTTTTCAATATCAAAGTAAAAATAATGCATGGACAAATTAAAATATATTCGACACATAACATATTAATTTTAACTAAAAAAAGGAAACTAATTAAACTCAAAACAACAAAATAAAAACAGCACATCGTTTTCGCACCACTTATTTGTTATATTATTTCACTTATATTTTGTTATTTTACATGATTTTATTTAATTTTTTCGGAAACTTATTTGCACCGCTCACTTTATTTTGAATGTTTTAAAATGTTTTCGATTATATTTTGATGGTAAAAGAGCAAGATATACAAGCACATATAATTTTCCTTGTTTCACATAACATGACACCGTATGAATGTGTTGGTGTACACAAAATATTGTTTCATTGTGTTCGTAAACTTGTTAGCGCTGTCTAGCAGGGAAGTCTTTGAATAAATGTTGCGATTTCAACGTAAGCTTGAAAAAAATCAACTTTTTCTCGTTGAAAATATAAATTAAGTGAGTTGATGTTTTAAAAAAACGGTCTTAAATAAATTATCGATAAGTCTTGTGAGCTGTGTTCAGTCGCATTGTTAAAGGAGTGTTCCAAACACTTTTAAACCAATTGTTATTTTCTTTAATTGAAATTTTAAACACATTAGATGAGTTTATGAAAAGGCGTGGTTTTCACAAAAATCGCCCAAAAAATCGCCAGGCGATTTCCTCATTGCAGAAATAGAATTGTGCTCATTGCGCTCAGAGCAGTTCATAATCAATGTTGAATGCCATTTATATAAAAAAGGGCGTTTTATAATTTTACTATTTAATATTTTGAATTTAATCATGTTTACATCTCGATAACGTCTTGTGTCGAACACTTGCTTTTAGTAGTTAAGCGCAAAATAAAAGTATAAATTTATTATTGTGATTCAGTTCTAAAAAAATATTAGTTAAAAATATGTTAGGAGGCCGATGTAGAATTATAATGGTCACATGCTCTTGTGAAACCCTTATAAATATGCCAAAAAGTTGTTTTTGCAAAGCGATTTTATAGCTGCTGGTAGTAATAAAAAAAAAACTCCCTTTTAATAAGCAATCCTCTTAACATGCTAGATATGCAACACTTACTTTTCACAATAGCATGCTCTCGCTCTTACGGTCTCTATAAAGCACACTGAGAACAAAGTAGTGCTAAAGTGGTTTTTGCAGAAATCTTAAAGGTATTAGAGATTTTTTCTTTGCTCTGATTTATACTTCGAAATGAAATAAATGTGTAGTGGACGGATTATAAAAAATTGAACACACTGACAGATGGATAAATTGAAATACAGATAAACAAACGAACATGTAAAAAGCTGAAAAGAATCCATTTGAAATTTTGGTTTGTATATGTCGGCTAAAAGTGCACAAAATTTTATAATGGTACGGCGATGGGTTCATGGGAAAATGATAAATGAAAATAAAAAAAAAAAACAAAAAATGTCATACAATGTTAGATCTGATTTTTTGAAACAAAGAAATTGTTATAGATCTTGAATGATTTTAACAAAAACAAAAAAAAATTAAACATGACTTCAGGGTCGATGATTTATAAACAGTCGTATTTTGAAAAAAATGTATGAACAAAAACTACTGCAATAAAAAATTATAGTTTGATGCAGAAGCATCAAACATTTTGCATGCATGAAATCTTGTACAGTGTACAAGTTTTCGTCATCTATTCAAGGAACAGGTCAGCGCAAATCCTGCCTGCTTGACGTTCGCTTGAACACTGAAGCTATGATCGTTCTGTACAAGAATGATATATTACCAGATTGCGCATTGCGCATGTCGTCCATCTTTGTTATGAAGTGTGCTGCTAAAAATCGTGACGAAGCTCGGGTTTGTCAAAGTGGCTGAATGTAAACGAAGTCAAAATTTATTTATAGGGGGTATTTATTTGTAAAGTTGAAAAAACTTCGACATTTTCTTATCGAAACTTGGCGACTTGAAATGGAATTAAAGTCATTTCAAATATATTTATAAATAAATTAAAGCACATATATTTTTCAATACTATTTCTTAAAAAAAAAATGCAGCTATAATAGGGGTGTGTTTTCGCATTTGCACCGCTTCACACGAAAAGCAGCTACGTTGCTTGATGTGTTTCACAGCACTTTTATTGCTTCTTTGTTTTCATTTTGTCATGCTCTTCTTGTTAACTATTTCGTAAAGACTTAGTGTCTTTAAGAACGTGTGGGATTTCACTATAATTTGAGAACGTGTGGGATTTCAGATGCTAAGGTGGGATCTTCTACTGTGTCATACTTTTTTTAAAGTGTAAATTCTTTAACTGGTTGGTATCACTTTTTTGTAATCTTTCAAAATTTTTCGTTTAATTGGTGTTTCATTGATTCTAAATATGTACGAAATGGATATGTATAGTCAAGAAGCTTAAAATTAATAAAAACCAGATCCTCATTTAAAACAAAAATATAAGCTCAGTTTAATTTTGATGCAAAGAAAGAAATTTACGATTACTTCATACACTTAAGAGAGTTTTTATAAAAAGCGTACAGTTTAACTTAAGGTATTTTTTTTTTTCTGTGGAAAATTTGTTATATTTATTGAAAAACTTTATTATGTACATTATTAAACTATAAAAGTATTATAATGTTAAAAAATGTAGGGGAGGATGCCCACCTACTAAACACGTTTTGTTTGGAGGCTATACCTTTGGCTTAAAACATAATTTTTCAGAGCTCTTGGTTTCATTTGGAAGCTTAGTTCAATAACTAACAAGAATTTTAATCAGAATTTCCAAAAAATATAATTTTGGCAGTCGATCTAACAAAAGTCTCGAAACGACCGCTGAAAAAAATCGGCCCAGCTACTGAGCACCTAAAAAAAATCGTTAAAAAAAAATTAGAAAATGAAGTAAAAACACTAGTTTTTGAGAGTTTATAAAAAGTTTATTCTATCAATAATTCACAATGACTCACTGAACTTTAAACAATAGAGATTTGAATTTCTTTGATGGCTGCAGCCATCGCATCAGAATTTATATTCATTTTTCTTTTCACTTTTTTTAAGGCGAAGGCATTCTAAAATTTTATCTGAACGTGGACGAGAATCACAAAAACTATTTTAACTAATTCCAAACACTATTTTCAATCATATCAATGACAACTTTTTACTGAAAATCTGTTCGGAAGGTGGGCCAACGTTTTGTTCAGTAGGTGGACAGGCACGCCATCATAACATGACGTGAAATATTTTTTCCCATTTCTCAATATTGTTCGAGTGCTCGTCGAATTGTGAAAGATAAACATTAAATATAGAATTATACTCATATTCACCTTTTTTATCAGCAAGAAACACTCTGAAATTCACTAAATAGAGATGAACTATATTTGCTCAGTTAGCTTCGTTTTATTCGAATATTTTATTCCTCAACGGCCTCCTCAACGCATTTATCTCAATGATTTATCAAAAGTGAATATTCAATGAGATTTTACTGCGACACTTTACACATTGGAGCATCATACAGACGTCAGAACTCACAGTGTTCAGTAGTAGGTGGGCCTGTTCAGCAGGTGACCATGCTTATTTCTTTTCAAAAATTGCATAAAAAAATCGTTATTGGTATAAAGATTTAGGTGGGATTTTTTGTGGGTTTTTCGTGTCATTTTGGTGGAATAAACAGGTCTAAATCGGGATGTGATCGAGAGTTTTTACTAAATCAGAATCACATCACTGGTATGACTGTTTGCACTACAGGCGCGATATCGCAAAAAACAAACAAAAACTGGAACAGAATTCAGTGTTTGAACCCCCAAACCCCCCCCTCTGAATCCGCACCTGACCCCGCAACCTCTTATCCAATCAACATGCAAACTTTCAATGTTCGCTTGCAACCGTCATGCACATGCAACTTCTATTTGATGCGCCATGCAACCAAATTGTGCTCACTTTTGCGCTGAACCTTTTTCTTTTCGATTTTTGCGTGCATAAAAAAAATTGTTTTCTTTTGCTTTGAACGCGTCATATATAAGAAAGGAGCTTATGTTTGTAACTATGCAATAGACTCCTAAACTACTCATCTGATTAGCATGAAAATTTGTGTATAGAATTTTTTTGGTACGGTGCGTACTTGTGGGCTATCAATTTAAATCCACCTTGAACACCAGAGGGCGCTGTAGTACAAATTTTTTACAAAACTGCCTAAAACTCACAAACCGCTTATGCGATTAGAATTAAAAGTGGTATACTGTGGTTTTCATGTAAGTTGAGTGTTTTGCTGCTATTGTTTTTACCTATCTTGAACACCAGAGGGCGCTGTAGTATAAATTTTTTGCAAAACCACCTAAAACTCCCAAACCGCTCATGCGATTAGAATAAGAATTGGTATATAGTAGTTTTCAGGTACGATGAGTTTTTTGACAGTATCTTTTTTGAACCACCTTGGACACCAGATGGTGCTGTAGTACAAATTTTTTAAATAATCGCATATTTGTAGTTGTTTTCTTAGGTTACATATGCAAATATTTAAAAAAAAAAATAAATAACTGGCCATTTCAGCCCTTGAAAGGACTTTGACCTAGCTTCTTATGATCAATGCAAATATTTACAAAATATAAAATATTTCTTAAATTTAGTAAAATAAAAAAATTTCCGCTATTTTGACATCAAAAACATGAACATATCTTGAAAACTATGAAAAATTTAACTACAACGATACATTTAATGCAACATTGTGCTCAAAAATGAGAAAAAACAATAAAAAATTTAATTTTGTGAATTTCGATTCAAATATATCCGCTGCTTTTTTATACATTTTGTTAAATTTTTTTTTGTCTTAAAGCTTCATCAAAGTACTATTAAAAACTTATTGCAAAAATACAGTTAGTTGAGTATATATATTTTCAGTGGCGTTCCTAGGCTTGGTGACACCCGGGGCGGATACTCATGGTGTCACCCCTATAAAAAATTTTTAAATGCAAAAAGAAACCAATTCGATGAGATCAAGTGTTTTTATTATTATCTTTATGTTTTCCGAAAAAAAAACAAACAACATATCGTCCGTCCCCTTTATGCCAAAAACGCCAATGTGAATTTTAGTGTTTTTTTGGGAAATTGAGTTAAAAGATTAGAATGGCTCAGGAAAAGCGAAACATCCACATTTTCCAAAATTTCTTTTCGGAAATGGATGGCACATGTCTTCGTTATACACAGTTAAAATTTGGTTCCAGTTACTCTACAAAAACATTAAAAAAAAAAACTTTTTGTGCAATCATGTAACAATTATTGCTTAAAAATTGTATTAAAATAAATCTCAAAATCATGAAAAAAGCTCCATCAAAAAAATGTCTTTCATACGTACACAGAAAATTATGTTCTTCGTCAACAGAAAAAAGCAATCAATGTCCTATCTCATCGGTAGCGGGTACAAACTAATTTTTAGTGAATAAATGTGCACAAAATTCTGAAAATTTTGAACATGCGACTCTGTAAAAACTTTGGTAATGAAGACAATTGCAAAATTCCTTCTGTGGTTTATTTCTCAAAGCATTGTTAATGTCTTGAACCAATAATTTCAGAAATTGACCTTCTGACCTGGGAGTTATATGGAAAAAACTGAATACATTATCAGAAAAATGCTATTTTTGAGATTAAAACAAATCACAAAAATCGAAATGGACACTTCTTGCCATTTTTTTATCAAAATACATTGTTCTCAGCTTTCTTCAAAAATAGAAAAAAAAATCATTGATCTATCTCATCACTTTTAAGCTCAATTTTAGTCTCAAAAATAGCATTTTTCTCGTAATGTATTCAGTTTTTCCATATAACTGCCAGGTCAGAAGGTAAATTTCTGAAATTATTGGTTCAAGGCAATAACAATGCTTTGAAAAATAAACTGCAGAAGGACTTTTGCAATTGAATCAGTCATTTGAGAAACACCTCATGTCCATTTTTGGCCAAAATTGAGTTATATATATATATTAAATTGTTGGTGAAGGCAAGACGAATCCAATACGCATAAAAAAACTCATCGCCACTTGGTAACCATGGTGATGCTGCATTAGAAAATATCCATTCATTTCAGAAACACCTCATCTCCTGGATATGTAAAGTAAAAAACGTAATTGGTGGACTCAATGATCACACTTTTGACTTGAAAAAATCGAGAACTGGTTTACCAGAGCTGCCAAAAATCAGCGCCTACCCGCAAAAATGTGTACCTATCAATATCAATAAAATCAATGACCTCAGGAAAGTCGAAGCCTATATACCTGTAGACATTGTTGATACATTTTATTCAAAAATTTATGACTGGCCATATACCGATACGGATGACATTGAACACTTTTAAGAAACAAAATAATTTGAAAAATGTGTATGTATATATTACTTGAAAAATAAAATACTGATTTTTATTAATTATTTCAATTTTTTACATATTCTTTCGTACCTGATAACATATCGTTTAGTCAGTCATTTGAGAAACAACACATCTCCAAAAAATTTTATAATTTTTTTAAATATCAAAATAAAAATTATAAAATTTTATTTTCGTAGAATTAATTAATCAAACACCTGCAGAATCATACAAAAAAATTTCAAAAATATATAATGGTAAATTCTGCACCAAATGGGTTCTTTTTGATTTCCCGAAAGTTTACTTTTTTGGATATGAGGTGTTTCTCAAATGACCGATTCAATTGTCTTCATTACCAAAGTTTTTATAGAGTCGCATGTACAAAATTTACAGAATTGTTAATTTCCTTTATGCCAAAAAAACCAATGTGCACATTTCTTCACTAAAACTGAGCTTGTAACCGCTACTGATGAGATAGATCAATGAGTTTTTTTTTCTATTTTTGAATAAAGGTGAGGACAATGTATTCTGATAAAAAAAGTGTCAAGAAAACTCCATGTCGATTTTAGGGAATTTTTAAATCCTAAAAATGTACCATTCTTGAGAGAAAAGTTAATTCTTAGCTGCTACAAAGTAGGAAGACCACTGATTTTCTTCACTTTTGATGGAAAAAATTATTCTGAACGTATCCTCAAAAGAAAAATAAAAAAAAGTTATTTACTAATATTGGAAATATTTAAAGTGAAAAAATGTGCACATTGGCGTTTTTGGCATGAACAAATATCAGAAAATCCACATAGATGGTTTTAGCATGGAATTTTATAATTTTTTCTAGACCGAATTAGATTTTCTTGTTTTTGGGGAATATTCTTTGCATTAAAATGCACTAGATGCAATTAAAAACTCAAAAACCATGTGTTTTCACATTGGCGTTTTGGCATAGAGGAGACGATATGACTAACAATAAGAATTTGTAAAAAACAGAACAAAACTATTACATTTCCAGGTGTGTACATATTTCGATATGTAGGCATAAGGTAAAAAAGACAACTTATTAACTTCGCAGTCTAAAAAACTGACGGAACAAATATATTACATTTTCAGGTACATATTTGTATATGTAGGTATAAGGTAAAACAAAGAAAGAGCCATTAATAAGATGGCGTTGTCTTAAAAACTAACTTTTCTTTCTTTAAGAGCTGCAAAATTTTAAATAACCTCATCGAAATCAATATTACTTGCAAGCTCGTTTTCAATGGATAAAATAGCACGATTGGAAAGCCTTGCCTGTCACATGGAAGACCTTAAATAAGTATTCATTAATTTTAACTTTGAAAAACTCCTTTCGCATGAAGCTACTGATACACAAATTGTTAGAAATAATTTCAACGCGACAAAATGGGACACACATTTTTTAACGTAATTTATTTGTACCTTTCTCTTTCTGTTTGAGAAATAAAAAAAAATATCGATATGGTGTCACCCCTAAAATGGTGGTACCCGGGGCGGAAAGCCCCCCCCCCGCCCCCGCCTAGGAACGCCACTGTATATTTTAAATATTTTTTTTCAAAAAAGGTCTGAAGTTTTGGAGTTTTCCCTCAAAAAAAGGCTCAAAATTTGTTTTTTTTGCAAAAATAATTTAAATCCAAATTCGCAAATTTTCAACTCTATTTAAAAGCGATAATACTTATAGGCAAAAATTGTTTCAGTTTTACGCAAAAATTAAAAACCATTTTTGTGATTAAAAAAAATAAAAAAAAATTGAAAAAATATGCAAGCCAAAAAAATTATTTATTAAAAAAAATCATCTTAGTATCTCTTACCAATCAAAAGTTATAGCCAATAATTTATATATACAAAAAGCAAAACGCTGTCTGCGTGATGGCTGGAAACTTCAAAATTACTGAGCCGATAGAGCTGAAATTTTGGCAGTACATTTTTTCAAGTACGAGATGGTTTAAATGTCAGTTTGTATGCTCACTGTCGGCAACTGTACTAAAACTATGTAATGTCCATCTACTATAAAACTGGGATGGGCATTATATAGAGGGGTGTGGCTCCACCCATACAATTAAAATTTTTATTAACGAATAGCTTTGAAAGTAAAAGTAGCAGTATTTACATACAAACTCCCCCACGACTGGCAGCACCTTGACGTAAGCAGTCCTCCTGACTGCTGGGTGTGGGGGCTTAAGTTCTTCACAGGGTTGCGTTACCAAACAAACTCGGTGAGAAAAACTAAGCCTGCCATTCCTACCCCTACCATGGCCTGCAAAATCCCTTCTCTTTCCCCTGGGTCGGATCAAGGTGTCACACGAACCATGCCGAGGATCAGCCTGGCTGAGGACCCAGACAAAAATAATTGCTCAGTCGTGAACGGTGTGCTCCGGATACCTGGCGACCTCCGGTTCTAATCAGCCTTGCCCAGGTACTGCGCATCTCTGCCTGGGTCGACCGTCCCTTCTCCGCCACTCGTGGGAACAAAAAATGGAACCAACAAACAAAACAACAACAGAAAAAACTTCAACACCCAAACGGGGGTCCGGTCCCCAAACAAAAAAATCGTAGGGACCTTCGGTTCCGACATACGAGCTGTGCTACCACCAAGCTCTATACATACCGCACAGGGACAGCCGATGATAGTGATACCATCAGATCATCGGCCCCCATCAACAGCTGCAAGTACATCGAAAGTCTGTGCAGCTGACATTGGCCCCTCTGGCTCCTCGAACAAATGTGGTAATCGACGCGGTGATGCGGGTTCAGCCAACGTATTGGGGACCAAGGAAACACCAATGGTCAGCGCTAGGGCGGCCGAATTTACAAGAAGGGATCCCTTAAAGGCGGGTTACTTAGACCGCAGGAAGGCATCCCGCATTCTTCGACGTCTGGCTACCAATCCTATCAAGGAAGGTCAGGTCTCGAAGAAAGACTTTGAAGTTATAAAGGAGGACATAGCGTTGGCAAAGAAGGTCTTACCAGAATTCACGCTCGAGCCCCCCCGTAAGATTCCATCCACAAAAAGGAATCGCTCTGTGGAGGAACCTTCCAACTCGAACCCGGCTGCCTGACTGCTGCGATGACCGGCCTCTGCAGCGAGCTAGAACCCCTGGACGACCCCCTCAGCGACGAGGAGGAGGCTGACATTACGGTGATTGGAGTACCTAAGGATGTTTCGGGTACTCAAAATTAACCTACACCACTGCAAAGCAGCATCGGCTACACTCCAGTGTCACCTGGCAACAGGTGATGTTGACTTGGTGTTGATTCAGAAGCCTTGGATAAATAACAACAAAATCCTTGGCCTGAATACACCAAATTACAACAATTATCACCCTTCAAACAAAGGTAAAACTTGAACCTGTATATTAGCTGAACACAACCTTAATTGCTTTATTCTCCCTCAGTTTAGTCATGGAGACCTCACTGGGGTCAGCCTGGAGTTGGGGCACAAGAAACTCATTGTGGCCTCCTATTACTTCCCATATGATGAAGTTGTACCCACACAATCATTTAGGGAACTGGTGAGAGGAACAAATTCGGCTGCGCAGATCATCTTGGGTGGAGATACAAATGCACACCACTCGCAATGGGGCAGCACAAACAACAATGATCGAGGTGAGTCACTCTTTAACTACCTACTTACTACTAATTTAAATATACTAAATAAGGGCAATGAGTATCATCATAATTAAAAACCGTGAAGAAGATCTGGATGTCACCCTAGCATCAGAAAACTTCTCCGAAGAAATTCTAGCATGTAAGGTCTTAAAAGAACGCTCCTTCTCAGATCATAGGTGCATAGAATTTGGCTGGAAAGAAACTAATCATTCCTTGCCTCAAAATATAAGAAATCTCCGTAAGACAAATTGGAGATGGTACAATAAACTTATCAGAACATCCCTATCCTCGGATAGCTCTCTCCCCGTGACAAGCAAAGAGGATTTGAATCTTCTTGTACTTGACTTCACTGAAAAATGCTCGAACGCCATTAAAAAGCGTGTCCAGTAAAGTTATATAAAAAATCCCGTAAACCAGTATGGTGGTCTCGGGAAATTGAAATCCTTAGAAAGGACTGTCGCAGAGACTTCAACTATGCAAGAAGTAGAAATAGTGAGGACTCATGGAAAACTTATAAATCCAAACTAGGTAGTTACAAAACTGCAATCAGGAAAGCAAAGAGAGCCTCTTGGTCTTCCTTTTGTACAGAAATAGAAAGTACTTCCGAGGCCTCAAGGCATAGGAAAATATTATCGAAGTCTCCTACAGCACCAAGCTTTCTTCAAAAGGAAGATGGTAGCTGCACAGACTCAAGCGTCGAAACCTTAGATACTCTTATGGACGCACATTTTCCTGGAAGTGTGTACACTGACAACTCCAGCTTTCAAACACCCCCCTCAGACCTTACACCTCAACAAATTGGGCAGCTGACTAGCAAGGAGAAGTTAAGGTGGGCGATTTACTCGTTCCAACCCTATAAATCTTCGGGTCCCGATGGTATTATACCAGCTCAACTCCACTACAGTTTCAATGCAATAGTACCCCGGCTTCAGGCAATCTACCGAGGCTGCCTACTCCTTAATTATATTCCAACAGCTTGGAGAGAAACCAAAGTTATCTTTATACCGAAAGCGGGTAGGTCCTTTCACACTAAATCAAATGACTTTAGGCATATTAGTCTTTCCTCCTTTTTAGTCAAAATACTGGAGAGACTCATTGGACTTCTTCTTAAACCGAGGCTCGAAAAGCTTCAAAAAACTCAACATGCCTATATAAAGGGCAGATCTACAGAAACAGCTCTCCATTCTCTCGTGGCTACTATCGAAAAAGCACTTGAGAACAAAGAATACGTGCTTGTCGCCTTCTTAGATATAGCAGGAGCATTCAACAACGTTCTCCCCTGTGCGGTCACCTCAGTCCTCTCAGAACTGGGGGTATAGGATTTTCTCGTGGGTCTCTTCAATCGGATGCTATTGGGCAGGGTGGTGAACTCCGAAATGGGAGGATCCTCTATCCGCAGGTTTGTAAGCAGGGGAACTCCTCAAGAAGGAGTCTTGTCTCCAATTCTGTGGTCCGTGACGGTTGACCGACTGTTGCGCATCATGGAGGGGGAAGGCTACAAGGTTATGGCATATGCCGATGATATCGCTCTCGTCTTAAATGGAAAATATCCTCAAACCCTCTATCAACTCATGGAAAGAGCCCTCTTAATCCTTTCGAGATGGGCGTCCTCTTGTGGATTAAGCGTAAACTCAGATAAAACAGACCTCATTCTTTTCACTAGGAAATATAAAATCCCCAATCTAGTACCACCTCGTCTGAATGGCACGAGGTTGCTCTCTAGTGATAGCACGAAGTACCTAGGAGTTATTCTGAACAAGAAACTTATCTGGAATGACAACATAAAGGAGCGTGTTAAAAAGGCAAATATAGCTCTATTTGCCTGTAAAAAATCCATAGGCAAAAAATGGGGTTTTTCCCCTAAAATAGTACGCTGGATTTATACGGCAATTGTCCGCCCCATTCTTGTATACGGTTCACTGGTATGGTGGAGGGCCATTGACAAGACAACTGCACTTCAGAAATTTGCAAAAGTTCAAAGAAGTGCATGTCTCTGTATTACAGGCGCATTATCCACAACCCCAACTAATGCTCTTAATGTCATACTTCATCTTCCTCCTCTAGATATCTTTGCCAGAGAGTGTGCTAACTCAGCAGCCTTCAGACTAAGATAATCTTGAAATTGGATAGGTAACAGCTGCGGTCACACGGTAATTCTGAACTCGACGGTCCCTGACAAAACAGATTACTGTGTACCTTGTTTAATCTTGAAAAGAACTATGAAATTCTCATCCCTTCACGGCTGGACTGGTCTATCAAGACCCCCCTTAAAATAAACGGAATTAAAATCTTTACAGATGGATCCAAGCTTCAAAAGCAGATAGGGGAGGAATTTACTCCCAAGATCTGGAAATAGAAGCTTCCTTTAGACTCCCAAAGTATTGTAGTGTCTACCAAGCGGAGATGATGGCTATATATGAAACCGCTAAGATTTTAGGTCAGAGAGACCTTAGGGGAAAGAATATTTACATATTCTCAGATAGTCAAGCTGCGCTAAAAGCGCTGTACTCACATATTGACAACTCTAAAACTCTCACTGAGTGCCGCAGATCTCTTAACGAGATGTCAAGGTTATTCAGGATCCACTTCATATGGGTACCCGGTCATAGGGATATCGAGGGCAATAATTTGGCTGACGAATTGGCAATGAAGGGTACGACCTCGTACACCCTCTTAAATGAGGATTTCATTGGTATACCCATGTCCTCCTATAAACTCCAGTGCAAGAACAATTCTTTGAGTCTTGCACAAGCACGTTGGGAACACCTTGACATATGTAGGGTAGCTAAGCTAACGTGGCCTCGCTACGACTTAAAACGCACTAAATCACAGCTTGGATTAAGCAGAGTAAATTTTTCAAAAATAGTAGGAATCCTCGCGGGTCACTGTCTAATCGGAACACACGCTCTTCGATTGGGATTTATATCAAATGATTTCTGCAGAAGCTGCAAATGCGAGGAGGAGATAGAAAATGTCCAGCATTTCCTCTGCGAATGTCCGGCGCTAAGTAAAAGGAGATTGGAAACTCTGGGCCATCCTTTCTTAAATGGACTTACCGAAGTCTCATGCCTGGAAATCGGTCATATAATGAAATTCATAATCCGGTCGAAATGGTTTGTTGAGGAGGAATATCTCTCATAGGTCAAAAGAGATTATGTGGTATCACAACGGGCCTGCACTGGCCTAAGTGTACGAGTCGTCTGTCGGCTTAGCCATAAGAACTTATCGTAACCTAACCTACATACAAACTCAAAATGGAGTTACTATTTGGTGATCTCCTGCTACTGGGAAACTGTAACGGGTAGTGGAAAATGACAGTGGTGTTAAACTATGGGTCTGAGAAAAGTTTCGAATATAATTATTATGTTGCGATATAATTGCTGGGTGCTGCAACGAGCGCCGGGAAAAAGCTAGTGTTCTTATAAAAAGACACGTTCAGATGCAACTTGCACAATTTTGTGGTAAGAAATGTTCTAAAAACAACTGTTCTAAAATTGTGCAATTTACTATTTGCAAAAAATTAACAAAAAAGCAAAGAAAAGAACTTGGGTAAGTGTAGAAGATAAGGTCTTCATATCAGTTTGGGCCGATAAAAATTCCGATTTGAGCAGCGCAAGAAAGACCTCGCATGTCTGCGTACACATCTTGTAAAGATGAACTCTTTTATAATATTATCAAAAAATCAAGTGTAAAGAGTGTCGTTTACACAAATATTCGAGGTTGTGAAAATCTACAATGTCAAACAGGAAAAAAATGCAGGTAAGGATTACACAAGAACAAATTAAATCCCTTCAAAATTTTTTTATATAAGTGCATGCTTTTTTTGCTGGAAAAGATAACCCAAAAGAACTAGTTTTAAGCTTAATACATTGAAGTTCTCGTTTTTCCCCTGAGTTTCTTGTGGAAAGAATGATATGCATACAAATGTTGTATGAGTAATCCAGGCCCGTGCGCAGGATTTGGCCCTGGGGGGGTTTTGACTAAAAAATAAGGAATTCTTAGTACAAAGAAAACTATCAAAAAATGGATGCACAGAAAATATTATATATTGGATATAAAACTATAAGATTTCAGTTACATACATACATATGTACATTTTCAGATAATTTTCAGTACTTCGAGTAAATACAAATACTTTATACGAAACTATTCTCTCAATAAATTAATGCGTCGGGGTGCAGAAAAAAAATCGTCCAATACTGCATCTACGCGAACTTTAACGTCCCGATGAATATTAAGTGCAGCCAATCCGTTCAGCCGATTTTCGCTCATAGTAGAACGCAAGTAATTTTTTAACCGGCGTAATGTTGAAAAAGAGCGTTCGTTCGATGATTTCATTACTGGTAGCGCAGCCATTACCAGCAGGATTTGGCCAAATTTTCACTTCATTGATCCAAACTTCAGCAGAATCGTCATGCAAAATCGTGGAGTATTTCTCAAATAATTAGTTGCAGGCTTTTTCATCTAGGTTTGAAATTTTTGATGGAAAAAGACATCTAAAATTCGATAATTTTCCACACTGCCCGACACTGCTTTAAAACTACTTATCCTATAAAATAACGTTACATCAGTTGAGTTACCATGTTTAATTTGAACTTTGATAGGGAATCCTCAATGGTGAAGAATTATAATAAATCATAATAAATATAACTTTGCTTCATGGAAGTTTTTCATAATCAGATAGTTCTGTGGATTTCAAAAGTATAGTTCGAAACCCTCCTGGGGGGAGGGGGGGTTGAACCCCAAAACCCCCCCGTGCGCACGGGCCTGAAGTAATCTGATCATTTTCTAAATCCTTTTTGAAACTTTGTCTGAATTTTTAACCAAATCCTTGTTATCGTCGTTTTTCGTACCCTTGTCCAAATATTTTCATTAACGTTACATCGAGTAGTTCCCTGAGAGACCTCAAGACTAGAGCGTCAAGTTTTTTTTTTTTTTTGTATTTTTACCATGTGACCTTTTTACTAGTTCCATAAAAATTACCGCAGCTCCGTGCAGTCACAACGTTTAATTATTAAATACAAAGTTTTCATTGTTGTTCCATTTTTATTGTAATAAATACGTAGTATACGTTGAATGAGAGAAACTGACTAATTAGGGATTTGGGACGTATCAGAAAAGATATGTGCACTTTGGATCGTGGTCTGTTTCTTGCTTGTGTTATGTTATTAACTTATAGCTCACTTATATAGCTTACTACATGGTTACCACTGCTGCAGTAAATCATAAAATACTCTGTCGGAGTGTAACTCTAATGGGTTGTATGCCTTTTTGTCGTACGATCTCTACAGTGTTTTATTATTAGACTTTTTAAAAACCAAAATCACTTCACAAAGAAAACGTCATCAAAAAAGGTATAAGTTCCATACCATAATTATTTTGTGCAAGCCGGAGGAATAAGAAAAAAATATGTAAGTTAGCTTTTTTAAGCTTAGATGGAATAACAGCCAAAAGATGCCGACGTTTAAGTGACTTAAAAAAAAAACTTATCAATCGCCAAGAGATATAAGAGGCACAGCACCATGTTCATAAAAAAAAGCTTTGCCGGGAGAAATCTGTGCTAAAATTCACAATTAGAGTATTTTTTTGTATAAAGCCTTGTTTTCACTATGGCATTTTGACGAAAAATGGTGTCATATAAATGGAAACGTATTGTCATTTGGTGTAATTTGCGTTTGTTGACAAATATGACAACTTCTTGTCACATAAATTGACATCCAGGTGTAAACACCCAAATGTCGATTTGGCAATCAAAATGACGGCGTTTGACGATATTCCAACGCGTTGGCATTTCGTTTGCCAATAACAGCTGATTTGTTGTGATCAAATTTTGCAGATTGCTTATTTTAATTCTTGTAAAGATTTTAATTGTTTTAAAATATATAAAAAGAAAAAAATAGTAGTAGCTACCGCTGTTTTGTGATTATGTTCAAACCATTATGCCTGGAAGAACAAAAAATACTTATAAAAGAAAAGAAAATAATGGTGGGTTAGGCCTGGGCTAAGGAACAGATCCACCAATGGATTTTACGTTACGTTGCATTACAAGCTGCGCCATCAAGATACGCGTTGGTTCAAAAACTTTTTAAGAATGAATTTGGATGACTTTGATAACTTGGTCGAGAGGCTCACTCCATTGGTCACTCCGCAAGGAAGACACGCGGTTTAGAAATGCCATTTCAGTTGGCGAAAGATTGGCCGTAACCATTCGCTACTTGGCAACTGGTGATAGCCTTTCTAGCCTGATGACTGTTTTCTTAATGGGAAAAACAACAATATGCCGCATAATTAGCGAAACATGTGAAGCTATTTACAGCGCATTAAAGGATGAATTCTTGAAAGTAAGAACCTGCCTATAGCTCATTATAGCTCAGCAGGGGTTAAGCAATTTCATTGCAGGTTCTGAGTACTCCTGAGGAATGGGCTGAGATCGCTGATGGTTTTGAGCAACGGTGGAATTTCCCACATTGCTGTGGCGCTTTGGATGGGAAACATATAATGATTCAAGCACCAGCTAACTGCGGGTCAGAATTTTTCAATTATAAAAAGCACAACAGCATTGTGCTCATGGCCTTGGTGGAGGCTCAGTACAAATTTCTGTTTGTGGAAGTTGGGGCGTATGGCCGTGAGTCCGATGGCGGTGTTTTCGCAAGGTAAGAGTTGTACAATTCATTCTGTATTCGTTGATTACAACTCAAATTTATTTCAGATGTCCTCTTTCAACTGCACTTGCTAATATCACAATAAACTTTCCACCGCCGAAGCCACTGCCATATGAAGAAGTTTCAATGCCATTTGTCATAGTTGCTGACGACGCATTTCCGCTAAAGCCATGAAACCATTTTCATACCGCGAACAAGTCATGTCCCATAAAATTTTCAATTATAGGCTATTGCGAGCAAGAAATGTTGTGGAAAACGTATTTGGTATTTGCGCAGCACCATTCCGTATTCTGAGGAGGCCAATAGAACTTAAGCCTGAAAACACAAAAACAGTTATCCTCGCAATTTGTGCACTACATAACTTTTTAATAACACGAAGTTCAGTGTATTTGCGAAAATCCGACGTCGACAATGACATAAATGGAGAGACAGTGGCTGGCTTTTTGCGTGCAGAAGTACAGAAAAACGGAGCATTGAGTTCAGTTCGCACCAATCAAGGACGATCATCAGATAATGCCATCCAAATTCGCGAAAATTTAATGGAATACTTCATGACTCTACATGGGGAAGTGTCTTGGCAATACAGCAGGACAGTTTTGTATCGTTCTTTTTAAAGATATATTTGAATTAAAATAATTATTTAAGTAACAAAAATTTTTAATATACCACGTTTTTAAATCGAACTAAAAAGTATAAAATAATTTCTGCTAGAGTCGGGCTTTTAGTTCTCATAAAAACGTGGGGCGCATGCTATAGGGAATATTAAGCAGTTAAGAAAATCTTGGTTAAGAAAGCATTTGCCCACTAACATATTCAAATTTTTTTCTCAATAATTTATCAGAGATAAACATAGATAGGATAATTTTTAACAAAAAAACTCGTCAGCCTTGATTACTTCGATAACATTAAAATTAAAGATTCTGAAACCCAAGTCTTGAATCTGCCTTCCATGCAAGGTCTTTTATTATGACAGTCAAAGGACCTGAGTTAAGAAATCATTTGTTCACTAACGTATTAGAATTGTTAATAACACTACTTAGTAATCTCTATAGCATGCGCCCCACGTTTTTATGAGAACAAAAAGCCAATTTGTTCTCATAAAATTTCAATTGTTTTAAAATTTAAAATTAATTGAATTTCAATTTGTTTCATAAACAAAAAAAAACAAACATTCATTCACATTGTTGAGCTCGAATTCACTACCTAGCGTATAAAAAGGCGATCGCTTTAGGCTTTGATCTATAGAACTCACAGGAAAATGTATTCTAAATGAGGTAATAAATTCACTTCAGTTGCGAATTTTCGAAATTAGAAAATATCAATGAGCTTTTCAATTTTTTTGTTTGATTTGTAATATGTATGAATGTATGTATCAAATAATTTCTTATTTTAGCCAAACAAATAAACACACAGACAAACAAATTAGATAATATTGTGTTGTCATCGAGTTCTGAACTACATTTTAAGTTTCAAAACTCTACCTCATCGGGAAGTTGGTTAAAAATGTATTCCAAGATTTGTACGGGACAGACAAATAAAGTGAAGCTAATAACAACGTTTTAAAATGTACGTTTTACGAATTTTTAAGCAATAAATAAACAGAAAAAATTTACGAGTTTTAAATCAAATTTTCTATTTAATATTTTGTTTAAAGGTTTTTTGTATAGGCACATTGTAGCATAACTTATTCTTATAAAAAAAACTTAATTATAAAAGGGGATGAAGTTGAAATTCCCCTTATTCAAAATTATTCGTACAAAATTCACATTTTTAAAATTCACATTTTTAAAATTCCCCTTTTAAAATCCTCCTTTACAAAATTCTCCATATACAAAATTCTTTCTTTCAAAATTCCACTGCTTAAAATTCCACTTTTCAAAATTCCATTTTTTAAATTCCCCTTTACAAAATTCCACTTTACAATATGGCACGCATTTTTTCCCTCAATATCAACATTTTCTTTTTAAATTTATTTTTGTAAAGTCGAATTTCTTAAAGGAGAATTTTAAAAAATTTAATTTTGAAAAGTGGAATTTTAAGAAGAGAAATTTAAAAAAAAACAATTTTGTATATGAGGAATTTTGACCCCATCCAAATGAACGTCGTATATGAAAGATTACATTACATTCCAGCAGCCTGCCCACTTCTCGTTGCTCCCAATTTGTTGAAGGATGCCTAATTTTTAATTTATTTCTTTATATTAATGTTTAAGGTGTAATAAAGGATGCTTACGCGGAAGGAGCAGCGGAGGCTATTCCACTTAGCCGTTACCTCCGATCGTGACATTCCCATTTTTTCAGCTATTTCCTGCCACAATACTTCTCTGCAATTACGGTCTCGATACTCTTTTGTCAAATAGTTCCAAGTGCCTTCCCTGATCTGAACTTCTTCAATCAATTTTTGTGTTAAATCGCTTGTCCAACTCTCTGTAATTTTTCGGACTCGCTTTTTGGCAAAAACTTTTTCAGAGGTATCATCCATTTTCTAAAAACAATCAAAAACTTTATTTCATAAATGAAAAATAGCGCTTTAACAAAAATGCACAAATAAAACTAAACAGGCTGCTGCAAAAGCATCTGCACCAACGTGAATCTTGGAGACGTAGCTTCGGATCAAACGTAGCATAAAGTTCATTGAACGAAGTGCTGACCACTGATTATATTCTTATTTTTTGCATTTTTGTTAAATTGCTATTAAAATAACTTCTTTTATAAATATTTACCAATTTACACAATATTTTATGGCCTGGCGTTAATTTTCATCAGCTGTTTATGAAAAAATGCTACTGTCAAACGATGACAATTCACAATTGACAACGTAAGTGAAAACAGTGTGGCAAACAATTGACTCCGAAGTTTAACGTCAAGCTTTGTCTTGCACTGCTTTATCGATTTAGTGTACATTTTTTGATTATAGTGAAAACGCATTTGGTGTCATATTACCAAGATACTTAACATGTCAGTTTTTGCTGTCATTGTGAAAATGATTGTCATTGTGAAAAATTCACTTGCATGTCATAGTGAAAACCAGGCTTAAGATTCAAAGTTACGATCAACACAAAGTCTTAAGATTTTCCTTTCAAAAATCTCAAATTGCTTAGCTATCCTAGGGGAAATGAAGAACCATCCAGGAAAACCATAAATAATTACTGATTTAATGCAATATTTTTAAATTAAAAGTTTAGTTTCCTGTCTTAAATATTTACTACGAAAAAGATTAGCAAACATTGATGTTATCTTAATGGCCTTTTTTAATATTGTTCTTGCGTGCTCGTTAAATTTCATCAATTTGTTAAAAGTACGCCAAGGTACTTTATATTATTTTTAAAGGGATTTCAATGCCGTCCACGGAAAGAGTACCGTCTTTTTGCTTTCAGAAACAACATTTGAAGCACATCTTCCTGAAGCATTCCTTAAACAAATAGCTACTGACTTAGCAGCGTTAATTTTTATACCCCTTTTTTTATAAAACTTATTTATTTCAGAAAGATGAAGAGAAACCAGATTAACCCATTTCTTCCCGGCGTTGCGTTCACGCAACACGAAGTTTAACTTCACAAAATGCAGTCAAAATGAATTAATTCAACAAAACTCATTATGTACGTTTTAAAAGGCATTTACAAGCTCTCTGTCTAAATTTTATTTTCCAAAATTGGCCTAACTTTTCTTGAAAAAATATTAATTTCCAAAAACATTTTTGTTTTGACATTTTTTAATATTTTTTAAAAGGTGTAAAAATATAGTAAGTTAAACTTTTGTGTGCATAATCTTGTATGCCATTAATGTGGGATTCACATTTTTTTTTATTTCTTGAGCAAATAAGTCCTATGACATAGCCTTGAACGATTTGTTTGCCCGTTGCGCTGACGCAACTTTGAGAGTTTCCTGCTTAAGTTCGTTCAAATATGCTCACAGAAGAAATAACCACGCATTTGCTATGTCACGCACTGACTTCAAAAAATTGATTGGTATCCTTATATTCACTGGTTATTACTCTCTCCCTCAAACAAAATTTTACTGGAGTATAAATGAAGATAAAGGAATCCTCTAATACGCACTGCAATGTCACAGAACAGATTTGCTGAAATAAAGAAGTTCATTCATCTTCCTGATAATGAAAAGTAAGACAAATCTGATTAGTTTTCCAAGCTAAGACCTTTTTTCAATGAACTAAACAAACGGTACATGCAGTTTGGTATATTTTCCTCCCATAAGATATCGATTGATGAAGAGATGGTGCCATATTTTGGACGTCATTCTGCTAAGGTGTTCATAAGAGGGAAACCAGTAAGGTTTAGATTCAAACTATGGTGTATAGCCTCAGCTGAAGGATATGTGTAACAGTTTGACCCTTATGGTGGAGATTCACAGAAAACTTATAATAATCTGGGTCTAGGTGAAAAAGTTGTTACAAACTTATCGAAAGTTGTTCATGATCCTGAAAATCATCTCGTGTTTTTTGATCATTTCTTCACAAGCCATTATCTTATTACCTTGTTGTCAGAAATTAAATTCTTTTCTTTGCAGCTGGCACAGTGAGAGAAAACCGAGTGGCTTCCTGCCCACTTCAAACAACCAAGACCTTAGCGAAAAAACCAAAAGGGACATTTGACTATAGATTTGATGACAACAACAAAGTATTCGCTGTTGGGTGGCATGACAATTCTGTTGTAACAGTTGTTACCAACTTTGGTACGGTACCCTTGAGCCAATAATGAATATAAAGAGAGACAACCGGAAGGAAAAAAAAGCATAACAAAGTCCCTCAACCAAATGTTATCCATCAGTACAATCAAGGCTTGGGAGGTGTGCATTTACACGACAATGTCATTGCAAACTATAGAATCAGAACTAGAGGCAAGAAATGGTGGTGATCATTATTCACCAATGGAATTGACAGTGCTGTTGTCAATGCCTGGAGAATGTACCAGCTGGCAACAGGCTCTACCATCAGTCAAATTGATTTCAGGTCCCAGATTGTGTTATGTCTTTTGAAAGCTGATGAACCGGATCTAGAGGCAAACCTTCAAATTCGAAACATCAATCGTGGACGCCCCAGCAGAAACAAAGTGCCAGAACAAATAGGGATGGACAGAACTGACCATACAATAATGCGCGATGAAGAAACTGCAAGAAGGAGATGCAAGATTTGCAAAAGTCAAACTAATGGGTGTCGTTTTAAATGGGTGTTTTTTTTAAGTGGTTTGTTTTTCGAATAGAGATAAAACTGGCATTTTGTGGTCAAATCTGACAACTCTAATGTCATTTATGTTCAGTTTGGTTTGCCATTTCATCATGAACAGGTTGACAAAAGAACAACGCTTACAAATCGTGCAAATTTATTTCGAAAATAATGGTTCAGTTCGCGAAGTTTACCGCAAGCTCCGTCCATTTATGGTCGACATAATCGTCCATCAGAGCAATTAATTCGGTTAACCATGGGTCGTTTTCGCACTACGTTTACTCTATGTGATGATACGCATCCGCAGAGACGTCGAACAGTGCGCACCGAAGAAACAATTGCCGCTGTAGAGCAAAATGTTGAAGAGGACCCGAATGAATCGATTCGCTACCGTGCACAGCCATTGGAGCTTTGTCCATCAACTTTATGGAAGATTTTGCGCAAAGATCTTGGCTTGCGACCTTACAAGATCCAGGCTGTGCAAGAATTAAAGCCACGAGACCATGCAATGCGTCGTGATTTTGGTGTATGGGCCCAAAATGAGATTGATCTCGATGCTGATTTTCATCGCAAAATTTTGTTCAGTGATGAGGCTCATTTTTGGTTGAATGGCTACGTCAACAAGCAAAATTGCCGCATTTGGAGTGAAGAGAATCCACATGAGATCCTTGAGACGCCATTACATCCACAAAAACTGACTGTTTGGTGTGCTCTATGGGCTGGTGGAGTCATTGGGCCATACTTCTTCCGCAATAATGCTGGAGAGTCAGTTACCGTTAATGGAGACCGGTATAGAGCCATGATAACCGACTATTTTGTTCCCGAATTGGATGGCATGAATGTGGATGAGTTGTGGTTCCAACAAGACGGCGCTACATGCCACACAGCGCACGTCACAATCGATTGATTGAAGGAAACATTCGATGAGCGCATAATTTCGCGGAATGGACCTGACAATTGGCCACCAAGATCGTGTGATTTGACACCATTGGATTATTTTCTTTGGGGATATGTGAAGTCGCTCGTCTACGCCAACAAACCAGAAACGTTAGGGGACTTGGAGACCAACAGTCGTGGCGTTATTGCCGACATACGGCCCCATATGCTCGAAAAAGTGGTTGAAAATTGGACCTGTAGAATTGGCTTTATTCGAGCCAGCCGCGGCGGCCACATGCCCGAAATCATATTTAAACATTAATGGCATAAAATTATACTTCCAATAAAGCCAAATTGATGGACATTAAACCGATTTTCTTGTGTTTTATTTCAATTCGAAGTTCTATACCTCTAGAAAAAATACCCTTTATTTACATATGCCTGAAATATCAGGTTCACCTTCACACGAAGTTTTTTCAAAATATCACGAGTGATGACATCTATTTTAATTAAATCAACAACTTTATACATTTTGGGTTAATAAAATCATATGTTCGAAATAATAAAATTTTTTATTTTTTTACTAGAAAACTCCCAGTGTTGCGCCAGCGCAACACATACAAACATTTTTTAACATTTTTTTTCTTGATTAAATTATTCTAACGTGAAATTGATGAACAAATTCATTATTTTTTTACTATTTCTATTTTCGGGAAGAAATGGGTTAAGCGCCTTAAGGGGAGAAACTGCATAAGCGTAAACAAGTGAGTCATATGCGTAAAGAAAACACTTAGATGAATTAATTTCATGAGGAAGATCACTAATGAAAATATTATATAAATCAGGAGCCAAGATAGAGCCTTGTGGTACACCACTTTTTACTGTTCCCCAATCAGAAAAAACATCTCTCATCTGAACCAAAAAATTCCGACCATTAAAAAAGCTTTTAAACAATTTAATAATAAACGGATCAAATCAAATATACATCAATTTAAAAACAATACCGATATGATATACGTTATCAAATGCCGCTATTGTGCACTTCTTATCACGCAAGTTACTGATGACATTATCGTCAAATTTAAGAAGGTATGCGTCGTTGAGTGACTCCTCTTAAAGCCAAACTAATGACAAGGAATATATTCATTGACAATATTAAAATCCATTTTAATTTTACTGATGTGTTCTAGCAATTTTCCTAAATTAGATAGCATTGAAATAGGTCGAAAATTATGAATAGAGTTACCAGTTTTCTTTTGTACAATTGTTAAATAAACAAGAGAGATACTCAAAAGCAAAGAATGGGAACTTTTTGATAAGAAAGTTTGATATTTTATCAAGACCAGCAGATTTTTTGCATTTAAATCCTTTATCAGATTTTGTAAAAAGACGGGAGTGACGAAATGTAAACTATCTGAATTAATCAAGGACGAAAAATCAGGAGAAAAATTTTAAATTGTCTCGGGATATGATGAAAGAGTATTTTCTATAAAGAGTTAACATTATCAATATCGATGCTGTCAGGAATTCTTTCTTTGTAAATATCAACAAAAAGACTTGTGTGAAGTTAGCATCCGGCGAAATGCAGCATCCGACGAAAGAAACTTAACAGAGCTCTGTTAAGAATTTAACATTATGTTAACATTATGTTAACAGAGAAAAATGTAATAACTCTGTTAATAACATTTTTTTCTAACAGAAAAGCTTAATAAAAGCTCTTTTTATGTTACTTCATATAAAGAGTGGAGATAATTATAAACAAAAACGAATATTTTACATTATTATAAACCCTATCGCATAGATTTTATATCCAAAAATTTCAAAGAAATAACAAATCAATCGCGAAGAGATTCTACACAATAATTTAAAAAAGAAATATATTAAAATAATACCTACACACGAAAACCAAAAGTTTTCTAACAACAAGATATATTTATGTTTAAAAGTCGATGAGTTTTCAAAAGAGAAATACATTTGTATGGCGTACACTTTTCATAAATAAAATATTATTCTTACAAAGCAATCGCATTCTACAAAAAATTCAACTCGAAAATCGAAAAAAGTAACTTTTGTCAAATTGCAAAACTGTACCACAAATTCTATAAATTTTAATAACTTTTGATCAAGGTCTATAGATATGCTTAAATGCAGTGTCAACTTTGACCTTAGAGAGTTTAACGAAAAAAAAATTATTCAGTTTTTTTTAATTTGAACTGGAAAAATTCAACTTTTCTGTTAAAATTTGCAAAAAATTGACCAAACTGTCAGTACCACAAATTCTACAAAGTTTAATAACTTTTGATCAAAGTCTATAGATATGCTTTAATGTAGTGTCAACTTTGACCGTAGAGAGTTTAACGAAAAAAAAGGTTCAGTTTTTTTTTTATTTGAACTGGAAAAATTCAACTTTTCTGTTAAAATTTGCAAAAAATTTACCAAACTGTCAGTACCACAAATTCTACAAAGTTTAATTACTTTTGATCAAAGTCTATATATATGCTTTAATGTAGTGTCAACTTTGACCTTAGAGAGTTTAACGAAAAAAAAATGGTTCAGTTTTTTTTTATTTGAACTGGAAAAATTCAACTTTTCTGTTAAAATTTGCAAAAAATTGACCAAACTGTCAGTACCACAAATTCTACAAAGTTAAATAACTTTTGATCAAAGTCTATAGATATGCTTTAATGTAGTGTCAACTCTGACCTTAGAGAGTTTAACGAAAAAAAAATGGTTCAGTTTTTTTTTATTTGAACTGGAAAAATTTAACTTTTCTGTTAAAATTTGCAAAAAATTGACCAAACTGTCAGTACCACAAATTCTACAAAGTTAAATAACTTTTGATCAAAGTCTATAGATATGCTTTAATGTAGTGTCAACTTTGACCTTAGAGAGTTTAACGAAAAAAAAATGGTTCAGTTTTTTTTTATTTGAACTGGAAAAATTCAACTTTTCTGTTAAAATTTGCAAAAAATTGACCATACTGTCAGTACCACAAATTCTACAAAGTTTAATAACTTTTGATCAAAGTCTATAGATATGCTTTAATGTAGTGTCAACTTTGACCTTAGAGAGTTTAACGAAAAAAAAATGGTTCAGTTTTTTTTTAATTGAACTGGAAAAATTCAACTTTTCTGTTAAAATTTGCAAAAAATTGACCAAACTGTCAGTACCACAAATTCTACAAAGTTTAATAACTTTTGATCAAAGTCTATAGATATGCCTTAATGCAGTGTCAACTTTGACCTTAGAGAGTTTAACGAAAAAAAAATGGTTCAGTTTTTTTTTATTTGAACTGGAAAAATTCAACTTTTCTGTTAAAATTTGCAAAAAATTTACCAAACTGTCAGTACCACAAATTCTACAAAGTTTAATAACTTTTGATCAAAGTCTATATATATGCTTTAATGCAGTGTCAACTTTGACCTTAGAGAGTTTAACGAAAAAAAAATGGTTCAGTTTTTTTTTATTTGAACTGGAAAAATTCAACTTTTCTGTTAAAATTTGCAAAAAATTTACCAAACTGTCAGTACCACAAATTCTACAAAGTTTAATAACTTTTGATCAAAGTCTATAGATATGCTTTAATGTAGTGTCAACTTTGACCTTAGAGAGTTTAACGAAAAAAAAATGGTTCAGTTTTTTTTTAATTGAACTGGAAAAATTCAACTTTTCTGTTAAAATTTGCAAAAAATTGACCAAACTGTCAGTACCACAAATTCTACAAAGTTTAATAACTTTTGATCAAAGTCTATAGATATGCTTTAATGTAGTGTCAACTTTGACCTTAGAGAGTTTAACGAAAAAAAAATGGTTCAGTTTTTTTTTAATTGAACTGGAAAAATTCAACTTTTCTGTTAAAATTTGCAAAAAATTTACCAAACTGTCAGTACCACAAATTCTACAAAGTTAAATAACTTTTGATCAAAGTCTATAGATATGCTTTAATGTAGTGTCAACTTTGACCTTAGAGAGTTTAACGAAAAAAAAATGGTTCAGTTTTTTTTTAATTGAACTGGAAAAATTCAACTTTTCTGTTAAAATTTGGAAAAAATTGACCAAACTGTCAGTACCACAAATTCTACAAAGTTAAATAACTTTTGATCAAAGTCTAAAGATATGCTTTAATGTAGTGTCAACTTTGACCTTAGAGAGTTTAACGAAAAAAAAAATGGTTCAGTTTTTTTTTATTTGAACTGGAAAAATTCAACTTTTCTGTTGAAATTTGCAAAAAATTGACTAAACTGTCAGTACCACAAATTCTACAAAGTTTAATAACTTTTGATCAAATTCTATAGATATGCTTAAATTTAGGTTTTTTCTTTGTGATATTATATGCTTGTGAAATTCAGATGTGTTTATATGCGTATAAGTAGTTTTATGTATAGTTGTTTTTTTTTTTAAGTGAAACTTCTTAGGCGGCGCTTCGAAATTTGAATGAGAATATTGAGGAGTGAAATTTCAAGGTCAATTTACTTCATTTCGTTACACGATAGAGAAGAAAGATATGTTGTACAGTAGATAGAATGAGAGAGATATACATTGTATAAAAGACTGAAAAAAATTTCTTTGTCAGCGCTGAGTATCGAACCTGCAATCTCAGTTTTATAAAGCAAACGTGCTATATGTTGGGCTAAGGTCTTTATATATAAATGTTGTCTACATACCAATTAATCAAACTACTTTTGCTGTAGATGCGCAGCGGGAAAATAAACAGCGCTCCTAGTGGGAAAATATAACAGCCTTATTCATAAACACATTTTAGAGGCAGTGCAACTTTAAACAAGAAAACGCTATTCATAAACATTTTCGCAACCATGTTTTTTGTTTGTCTTTTCGTTTAATATCAAAGACATGCTCCATATGCGCCCTTTGCAGCATTTTTTTTATGTGGCGGCCATTGCAAATCCATTGGAATTCTTAATTTTTGTAGAGATTTTCTTTAGTTCAGACACAAACCTTACAAACATGAGCAGCGAATGAAAAAATGTTTATGAATAAAGCCCAAGAATGATAGAAAAATAGATTGCGCAGATAGTAAAAATAATTTTCTACGATCTGCGCATCTACGTTACGATAGACTTACGATATGAGCTTACGATATGGCTTTCTGTCAAGTCTTGTTAAAAATGTGAACAAATATGAAACAATGGCAAAAGATTCAAGAAACAAACTTGGTCTAGCGTGACGTCATGATCGTAAAAAATACTTTGTTCGTAGCTAGAAATGTCAAAATGAAAAGTAAACAACATAACGGACCTGCGCAATGCGTAATCTATTTTTCTATCATTCTTGAATAAAGCGTAGTATGCTGTAGAAACGTGAAATTTCTTAGCATTTAATTCTACACCCGAACTATTAGTGTAGCGTCAAAAATGTTTGTATGGAGAAAAAAGTAACTACAGTACGACCTTGCTCAATGCAACTAATAGAAATTCGGGCAATTGACATAGTTAACGTTAAAGAAACGCAATTAAACTTCTAAACATAAAGCTTTATGTCTCTGAATCTTAGATATTGTGGGTTAATGCACTTTGTATCCTTAAATATTGTTTGAATAGATTTTTCATTAAAAATGTATTTACAAGCAAAGAAGAACTGAAAGAATATAAGATAAAAGTTTATGCAAGTTTACGCAAATGCAAGTTGCGATAATTGTGCAATTCCATGACGCCAACTTGACACTGTGCGCAAGAAAAGTTGGAATAAGTTCTTTCAATAGATAACTATTTTATACATATCTTAGTTATATAATTTTATATCGAACTATTTACTATTAATAATAGTAAGTATAATGTGTGTGTGAAAGTTTTAGTTATCTTTTCACATTTAAAGTTTTGAACAAAAAAGTATTTATAAGGCTTAATTTTTTTAAAGCAAAAATAATAACTAAAATTTGTCCCATAGTTTTTGAGTACAAAATAACCGGTAATTTTTGATTTTTAGTTTTTAAGGCAGAAATAAAAATGAAAGTTAAGATCAAGTTTACAGTTGAGGTAGATTTATTGTTGTGACATTGTTCTGTGAAACTCCTTATTAATATGCCAAAAAAATTTTTGAAAAACAAATTTATAAATGCACCTGAAGCTCCCATTGGCAAAAAAATCGCTCATTGTAGTTATGTAAAATAAAAAAAATCCCTTTTTAAGAAATTATTCTCTTAATATGCGGAATATGCAACACTTGATTTTCTCACGATCATACTCTCGCTCTCAAACTTTCAATAAAGCTATGCTCTGAGTTTTCTCCCTAGTGCAGCGATGGGTTCTATTTCAGATAGAACTCTACGCCACGTTACGTTGCGTAGCTTTACGATTGCATAATCGAGCCTTTACACTAAAATCGTTCTTATTCTAGAAAAGAAAGAGTGTATATAAAGAAGAAGTTTCACTTCTTTACTGTATACACGGTATACTGTTTTTTTTTTTTTTTTTTTTTTTGTTTTTCGTGCAGGAAGCATCGAAAGCCTAAGGTAGTGTGAGACTTGAACCCACTAAACCTGCACGCTGTACTTTCGGTATTCCCTCCTGGGACGCCGCTTTGTCCTTTGTCGAGATACCGTTATGAGAACTAGTCTCAAAAGTCAGTTCATATTTTAGTCATTTAATCGTTCACCTATATGGCAGTTTGTAGAGATGACTTAGCAGACATTATCCACGTGATAAAATTGGCTGTTGACTGTCTTTGAATGTCTTTGCAGAAGAAATTCAATACATGAACAAAACCCCACTATTAACTGAGCCCTCAAATCCAAAGTCCACAACAACAAAAACGACATCATAAGCAATAAGATACAAATATCCCCTTTGCTCATTCGAAAAAATGAATTGAGATGCCTAGTTATATCAAAAATACCTTACTCATGCCTATCTACGTAATTTTTTAAATAATCGGTTAATTTTCCCGATTTAATATGGGACGCGCCCAATATGTCTATCTTTATTCATGCCTATCACGTAATATTTTCACACAATCAGTCAATGTCCCGATTTGTAATACAGTCAAACCTGTTTTTGTTAAAAAAAAGAAAAATAATCGCAGAACAAAATAAATTTATAAACTTCATAAATACCAAAAATTACTATATTTTCTATATATTTTAATATATATCTTTCACAATATATTAAAGAAAATTCGTGTGAAAACAAAAAACATAAAAACAAATCGCATAAAAAACACGACAAAAAATAGGTTTGGCTGTTATATGAATAGCATTCGCACAACATATCTATCTATAAGGTTTTTTACCTAATCGGTTAATTTTCCCGATTTGTAATAATATGGGATTTGTCCAATATGTCTATCTCTATTCATATCTAAGTAATTTTTTTACATTATCGGTTAATTTTCCCGACCTGAAATAATATGTATGGGATTTGCCCAACATGTCTATCTAAATAATTTTTTTAACCTTATCGGTTATTTTACCCGATTTAAATATGGGATGCGCCCAATATGTTTATCTTTATTCATGCCTATCTAAGTATTTTTTTTTTACATAATCGGTAAATTTCCCGAATTGAAATAATATGTATGGGATTCGCCCAACATATATATCTACATAATTTTTTTACCTTATCGGTTAATTTTCCCGATTTGTAATAATATGGGATGCGCCCAATATGTCTATCTTTATTCATGCCTATCTAAGTAATTTTTTTACATAATCACTTAATTTCCCAGTTTAAAATACAGTCAAACCTGTTTTTGTTCGGTAGATAAGAAAAAAAATATATATAAACTTCATATATAGTAATAATAACTAATTTTTCACAACATATTTAAGAAAATTCATATAAGAAAAAGCATAAAAAGATATCACATAAAAATACGTCACAAAAACAGGCTTAACTGTAATATGAATGGGATGCGCCTAATATGCGTATCTTTATTCATGCCTATCTAAGTAATTTTTTTTGCGTAATCCGTTCATTTTCCCAATTTTATAGAATATGACATGTGTCCAAATTATCACTTGGATATCTTATCTCATCCCTACCTGTCTATAAGATCAAAAAAGTTCTGAGACTAAGACTCAGTTATGTCCAAAATTGAGAAATTCGGCCCCTAATATTGTCCTCTTCATTTTACTTGTTTTGGCAAATTAAACAAGTAAAATTTTCTACATTAAAATTTGTAGATGGAGGTAGTTTATGACGGTCCAATATGCACTGTGCATGAACCTGATAACTGCAGGTATCACATAACACCCACTGCTGTAATCATCCAATGTTATCAAATTGGCTGCAGCAATATAAGCAGAAGTCCTCCCCATTTGAATATTCCAAGCAAAGTTTTGAAAGATATTCTCTATATTTGACGGTGTTAAAATTTCGTGGGGCTTTGTTTTGTTTTAAAAAGTCTTCTGCGTTTTTTAAAACTAAGTATCCACAGCTCAAAGTTGACACTACATTAAAGCATATCTATAGACTTTGATCAAAAGTTATTAAACTTTGTAGAATTTGTGGTACTGACAGTTTGGTCAATTTTTTGCAAATTTTAACAGAAAAGTTAAATTTTTCCAGTTCAAATAAAAAAAAATGAACCATTTTTTTTTCGTTAAACTCTCTAAGGTCAAAGTTGACACTACATTAAAGCATATCTATAGACTTTGATCAAAAGTTATTTAACTTTGTAGAATTTGTGGTACTGACAGTTTGGTCAATTTTTTGCAAATTTCAACAGAAAAGTTGAATTTTTCCAGTTCAAATAAAAAAAAACTGAACCATTTTTTTTTCGTTAAACTCTCTAAGGTCAAAGTTGACACTACATTAAAGCATATCTATAGACTTTGATCAAAAGTTATTTAAGTTTGTAGAATTTGTGGTACTGACAGTTTGGTCAATTTTTTGCAAATTTTAACAGAAAAGTTGAATTTTTCCAGTTCAAATAAAAAAAAACTGAACCATTTTTTTTTCGTTAAACTCTCTAAGGTCAAAGTTGACACTACATTAAAGCATATCTACAGACTTTGATCAAAAGTTATTAAACTTTGTAGAATTTGTGGTACTGACAGTTTGGTCCATTTTTTGCAAATTTTAACAGAAAAGTTGAATTTTTCCAGTTCAATTAAAAAAAAACTGAACCATTTTTTTTTTCGTTAAACTCTCTAAGGTCAAAGTTGACACTACATTAAAGCATATCTATAGACTTTTATCAAAAGTTATTAAACTTTGTAGAATTTGTGGTACTGACAGTTTGGTCAATTTTTTGCAAATTTTAACAGAAAAGTTGAATTTTTCCAGTTCAAATAAAAAAAAACTGAACCATTTTTTTTTCGTTAAACTCTCTAAGGTCAAAGTTGACACTACATTAAAGCATATCTATAGACTTTGATCAAAAGTTATTAAACTTTGTAGAATTTGTGGTACTGACAGTTTGGTAAATTTTTTGCAAATTTTAACAGAAAAGTTGAATTTTTCCAGTTCAAATAAAAAAAACTGAACCATTTTTTTTTCGTTAAACTCACTAAGGTCAAAGTTGACACTGCATTAAAGCATATCTATAGACTTTGATCAAAAGTTATTAAACTTTGTAGAATTTGTGGTACTGACAGTTTGGTCAATTTTTTGCAAATTTTAACAGAAAAGTTGAATTTTTCCAGTTCAAATAAAAAAAACTGAACCTTTTTTTTCGTTAAAGTCTCTAAGGTCAAAGTTGACACTGCATTAGAGCATATCTATAGACTTTGATCAAAAGTTATTAAACTTTGTAGAATTTGTGGTACTGTTTTGCAATTTGACAAAAGTTACTTTTTTTCATTTTCGAGTTGAATTTTTTGTAGAATGCGATTGCTTTGTAAGAATAATATTTTATTTATGAAAAGTGTACTCCATACAAATGTATTTCTCTTTTGAAAACTCATCGACTTTTAAACATAAATATATCTTGTTGTTAGAAAACTTTTGGTTTTCCTGTTTAGGTATTATTTTAATATATTTCTTTTTTAAATTATTGTGTAGAATATCTTCGCGATTGATTTGTTATTTCTTTGAAATTTTTGGATATAAAATCTATGCGATAGGGTTTATAATAATGTAAAATATTCGTTTTTGTTTATAATTATCTCCACTCTTTATATGAAGTAACATAAAAAGAGCTTTTTTTAAGCTTTCCTGTTAGAAAAAAATGTTATTAACAGAGTTATTACATTTTTCTCTGTTAACATTATGTTAACATAATGTTAAATTCTTAACAGAGCTCTGTTAAGTTTTTTTCGCCGGATGCTGCATTTCGCCGGATGCTAACTTCACACAAGTGAAAATTACAAGGAATTTACTATCTTTTGAGTACTTGCTTTTCACTGAAAGACTTTATTTGCTTTTTAGCAATATTGTACAGAAATGTAATTTATACATTTCGGAATTACTTACAGTACTTGTTAATTTTGTAAAAAAATGGAAGTATAGGAACAAAAGTTTAAAACTATTAAAAAATTTGATAATTACACAATTTTCAACAATTGTAAAAAAGCCGTGAGGTTTGGCGACTTTACTTAATGTTTTCGAAGTCGCTAAAATCAAATATGAAGTCCGTTTTTTGGGACACCCTATGATTTCGTTTCTACAAAGGTTTGGTACCCTACACCTGAACAGGCCAGGGTATATTAACTTTGTGAAAGCTTTTGTAATGCACAGAAGTAGGAGTATATAATGTAGAAAAGTATATTTATTCTTGATCAGCGCCACATCCTGAGTAGATTTAACCATGTCCGTCTGCCGTCCGTCTATTTAATATATTTATAAAAAACTTAATTGAAATTATTAGAAACTATAATTATTATGATAGGGCCGGATAGGGATAATATGTATGACTGCCCCTATTACTTTTACAAAAGGAAAATTTTTCCGTTGGGCACCTATGCTCTCCGACCACTTCTAAGGGGGGCTCCCATACAAATTTTATGATTTTTGTATATTTATTTCATATACCTGAACAGGTGACCTTTAAGAGACTGTTGGAGAAGGTTAATATGTATGACCGACCTCCATTACTTTTGCAAAAGGAAAATTAAAATATAAAGGTATATATACCGGTAATATATAGGTAAGAACCGTTAAAATACCTATGCTGAGAAAATTTTTTTCTGCATAAAAATCTGGATTCTACTATACTAATAACTAAAAAAATAAAAATAAATAACTGGCCATTTCAGCCCTTGAAAGGACTTTGACCTAGCTTCTTATGATCAATTGTGTTGTGCGTGTTATTAAGTTTGTACACAATTGACCGAGAAATGGACCTACAGGCTTAACGCCGACTCCGAACGGCGATGAACGAAATGTTCTTATTCTCAAGAAGCTTTACATGGCATTTTGATTACTCTCTGAGGTTTGCCATTGTCTGCAGAGAGGTGGCGGCCGTACAGAAAAATCATTTTAATTCAAATAATTTTCTGACGCTGCTGGGATTCGAACCAGGGTTTCCAAAGTTCGTTGACATAGCGGCCACGCACTTTAACCAACTACGCCACGGACGCCACATACTAATAACTACTTGAAGTTATATTCCGGTCAACTTTTGGACTCTATAAATGAGAACGATTTTTAGAATATTTTTTTTTACAAAATACCCATTAATTGTAAGAAAATAAAATGTTTTAATTTATTGAATATCTCAAAAACTAGAGCATATTAAATAAATGAATTAAGGATTTCGTTATAATCATTAAAATAAAATAATTTTACCAGAATTTCAACAAACCTGTTAATAATTTAATTGTGAATGTATTAATACAAAGTTGATTTGATAAAAGCACTATTAAACTATTTGCAAGGTCTATCTGAACCTAAAATTGTTATGGTGCAATTTATAAAATCATTATTTTATTACCAATTTTTTATTGAACCAAACTTACATACACTTATTATGAATGCCCCTATTGCGAACGTTTTTGCACACGCTTAATAATTGGTGGAAAGTGTGCAAAATAGTTCAAGCATATAAAATATAGTGTTCAATGCACTAGATGCACCAAGTATTTTTGAGTTTATGCAAGCAAACGAATTTATTTTCATATTAAGGTATTAAGCTGCGTATCAAGAGTTTAATTTGAATAACTAAAAATTATATGATCTTCATTGATGCGTAATTTCTAAAATTAAAATAAACAAATAAATAGTTGTTAATAGTAATTCTATTTTGATGTGTCATAATCGTTAAAAATAAAATTAAATTTATTATATTATATATTATTACATATTATTATATATTATTATATTATTATATATTATTATATATTATTATATATTATTATATATTATTATATATTATTATATATTATTATATATTATTATATATTATTATATATTATTATATATTATTATATATTATTATATATTATTATATATTATTATATATTATTATATATTATTATATATTATTATATATTATTATATATTATTATATATTATTAAATATTATTATATATTATTATATATTATTAAATATTATTATATACTAGCTATACCCGGCGCGTGGCAAGTATATTAGAAATAATAATTAAATTCAAAACTTTTATTAGTCCCTTAGTCTGACACCACGCTCATGTTCTACTGCTCGTTACAGTTTCCCAGTAGCAGAACATCACTCCCAGGTGACAATTCCATTATGAGTGTGAATGTCTTGTGATTTTAGCTTCCATAGCTATTCTGTATAGAGAATTGGGCCACACCCCCTTTTCCAATGCACATACTAGTTTTACAGTAGAAAGACTTTGGCAATTAGTAACTCCATACTGAGTTTTATTGTCATGCGACGTTTAGTTCCAAAGCTATTCAATATCAAAAATTTGACTTGTTTGATCGAAACCATAACACCTTTTCCTATGCCCGTCCTAGTTCTCTTGTTTATTTCTAAAAAAACTTATTGAATCACACAAAGTCAATTCTAGAAAGTAAAAAGTCAGCCGTTTGTTCCTTTTGTTCATTCACAAATAACAGGAAAACCACCGTCAAACATGTGTAGAAAAGTTGCATGCAGCGAAACAAATAAACATACGAACATACGTACATACACACATACATCAAGTCGGATTGCTTCTCATTCTCATCAAAAAATCCTCAACATGCTAAAGGTGGTCAGTGAATCCCCTTTTAACAAAACTGCGTTAGATTAATTCACCACATCAAAACTAATTTGAACATATTAGAATGTACTTCGGTCCAATTAGCTTTAAGCGCAGCAAAGTATGTATATATATGTATTTGTGTGTTTGTTTTGTGTGTTGTGCTTGCTGAGAACAAAAAGAGTACAGTAGAGAGCAACATGCAGTTTATTGAGGCTCTCGCAGCACAAACACATGAAAAGCTTCGATATCAAAACTATGGCTTGCATGGGTGGAGACACACCCCTTGATTAATGTTTGTCCCAGTTTTCTAGTAGAAGGATATCACCAAGTGGAACTCCATTGTGAGTTTGAATGTTATGCGACTTTAATTTCCATAGCTATTCGATATCATAACTTTGGCATGTATGGGCAGAGCCACACCCCCTTGACCAATGCCTGACCAAGTTTTATAGTAGAAATGCATCACCAAATAGTAACTCTATTCTAAATTTCAACGTTTTGTGATTTACTTTCATAGACTATTCGATATCAAAAATTGTAAATGTATGGGCGGAGCTACACCCCCTTGTACAATGCCCGTCTCGGTTTTCTAGTAGATGGACATTATCAAGTGGCAACTCCATACCGAGTTTCATTATTATGCGGCATTTAGTTCCAAAGCTATTTGATACCATAAGTTTGACCTTTATGGGCGTTGCCATGCCCCCTTGTCCAATGCTCACTCAATTTTTCCAGTCAAAGGACAAGACTAAATAGTACATTCTTACCGAGTTTCATTGATGTATGACTAATAGTTCGAAAGTTATACCAACAATTTGGGCAGCCGAAAAAGTGCCACGCCCTTTGTCCAACGCCCATAAGATTTTACCAGTGGAACGGCACATGTAAATCGAGGCCGAACACCTAATTCCAATATTGTGCGACCTATAATTTTAAAGTTATTCCATATTACAGATTCGAGCTGCCACGCCCCCTTGTACAATGCTCGCTGTATTTTATAATAAAAACTATTGGTCTAAAAAAAACTATGAAAATATTTTCTGGAACGTTGTGACACTATTTCACCCCTGCCTTAACACCACCTTTTAAATGCAATGACAATTCATGTAGTTTTTTTTTTCGATATAAGAAAATGAGGAAAGTTACACTTTACACACTTCATTAAAAATAGGAGTTTAATTGTACATCGTACTATGTTCAATTTGGGTTACATAAATATATTCGAACATATCATCATTGAATATATGGCAACCTTCTTGATCTCAACTCCGAAGAGCGGAAAAGTTCAACGGAAAAATATTTAACGGAAATTATTTTTTTTTATCATCGCTGTCATAGTTTTTTATAATAGAATAAATTTTTTGACTAGCTGAATAAGCTTTTAGGCAATGCCCTCTAGTAGTAGCCATTTCAACTAACTAAAAATGCGATCGAATGGTTGAAAGCTTTTTTTCAATTCGCTTATAAATTTTTGAGCTTTTTACATTTAGCAGTATTCTGCTATTAACATATGTGATAACAGAGCTAGGATATCTAATATTCGCCGGATGGGGCGAAAACGATGGTAACTTCACACCGGTGGAATTTACTATCTTTTGAGTACTTGCTTTTCACTGAAAGACTTTATTTGCTTTTTAGCAATATTGTACAGAAATGTAATTTATACATTTCGGAATTACTTACAGTACTTGTTAATTTTGTAAAAAAATGGAAGTATAGGAACAAAAGTTTAAAACTATTAAAAAATTTGATAATTACACAATTTTCAACAATTGTAAAAAAGCCGTGAGGTTTGGCGACTTTACTTAATGTTTTCGAAGTCGCTAAAATCAAATATGAAGTCCGTTTTTTGGGACACCCTATGATTTCGTTTCTACAAAGGTTTGGTACCCTACACCTGAACAGGCCAGGGTATATTAACTTTGTGAAAGCTTTTGTAATGCACAGAAGTAGGAGTATATAATGTAGAAAAGTATATTTATTCTTGATCAGCGCCACATCCTGAGTAGATTTAACCATGTCCGTCTGCCGTCCGTCTATTTAATATATTTATAAAAAACTTAATTGAAATTATTAGAAACTATAATTATTATGATAGGGCCGGATAGGGATAATATGTATTACTTTTACAAAAGGAAAATTTTTCCGTTGGGCACCTATGCATAAGATTTTACCAGTGGAACGGCACTTGTAAATCGAGGCCGAACACCTAATTCCAATATTGTGCGACCTATAATTTTAAAGTTATTCCATATTACAGATTCGAGCTGCCACGCCCCCTTGTACAATGCTCGCTGTATTTTATAATAAAAACTATTGGTCTAAAAAAAATCTATGAAAATATTTTCTGGAACGTTGTGACACTATTTCACCCCTGCCTTAACACCACCTTTTAAATGCAATGACAATTCATGTAGTTTTTTTTTTCGATATAAGAAAATGAGGAAAGTTACACTTTACACACTTCATTAAAAATAGGAGTTTAATTGTACATCGTACTATGTTCAATTTGGGTTACATAAATATATTCGAACATATCATCATTGAATATATGGCAACCTTCTTGATCTCAACTCCGAAGAGCGGAAAAGTTCAACGGAAAAATATTTAACGGAAATTATTTTTTTTTATCATCGCTGTCATAGTTTTTTATAATAGAATAAATTTTTTGACTAGCTGAATAAGCTTTTAGGCAATGCCCTCTAGTAGTAGCCATTTCAACTAACTAAAAATGCGATCGAATGGTTGAAAGCTTTTTTTCAATTCGCTTATAAATTTTTGAGCTTTTTACATTTAGCAGTATTCTGCTATTAACATATGTGATAACAGAGCTAGGATATCTAATATTCGCCGGATGGGGCGAAAACGATGGTAACTTCACACCGGTCTGTATTTTATGGTTTTGACATAAACAGTAGGTCTTGTCAAAGCTCCTTACCCTACCTTCTTATTTATGCGGGACATTCTCATAGCACGTTTGTATGAACAAGCCTAGTCTGGGTGCACAAATGGTATCAGAGCACCAAACCAAGATTTGGATTTTCGCAAGGATTTGGCAGCATACGTTGAAACCGATCAAGCAGTATCTGATTCAGTATTGGATAAATTTAAAAATCAAATTCCCCCAAATTCTAAAAGAACCTGTATTTAAATGTGATGTACTGATGTTTATTATGTGGGCTAAGAGTATGAGTACCAAAAAGAAAAACATTGGTTTTTTATAATTTACTTTAAATATTCACACCCCTATGCTGTAAACGTTTGTAGCTGTTTCTACGTATTGCTAAAATACTGAATTCTGTTCCAGTTTTTGTTTGTTTTTGCGATATTGCGCCTTTAGCTGTAAACAGTCACACATACAATCTTAACCTGAAATCACAAAAACCGCATTTTTTGGATAAAATATATCCAAACACCGCACAGTTTTAATTTAAAAACCCACAGTTTCGATAGTATTGGAAGTGTAGACGTAAAATTCCTTTTTACTTTATTTTTAAAGTAAAATTTTACATAACTGTAAATGGAGAAAAATTCCGGTTTTTGTAGTTTTTATTTAATTTTATGTTGGTTTTATGTTGGCCTTTTAGATTTGTATTCGGGTCAAATAAACAGAGAAATAACTTTTATTATTATAATAATCTTCACCCCAGCGTCAGCTTGTGGTATTTAACACAAAAAATAATCCTGAGCACGACACAATCATATGGAGTGAATATGGAGTGAAATGTGGATGGCTATTTTTTTCGTAGCAAAGTTTTTTCCAATAAGTGGAATAATTTTTTCACATATTGCAGCAAAACACAAATTATAGCCTTCTTTTGAAAAACCAGAGGCTCGAAATAGATTTTAGACTAACGGTTCCTTGACCAAAGTTGAATTTGCTCCGTAGAACATTATCCACGCCTACGATTTTTTGAAAAAAAAAAATTAACCCGCTCAAATGTATATAAAAGGTGGTTAAATTTTAAGGGCCGATGTTGAATATAAACCACACCTAAATGTCAAGTTTTTTTCTGCATTTCATTTGACATTTCTCAATTTCAGACTAACTCAATTTGAACCGTTAAAGTTATTCAGGCTTATTATGAAAATGGGCTTTCAAATCAAAATGCATATCGAGCACTTCGTGATTTTTTCAGTAAATTTAATCGTCCAAATGTGCGTACAATCGGAAAAATCGTGCAAAAATTTGAACAAACCAGGTCTGTAGGAGATGTGAAAACACCACTGCATGCTCGTACAGCTCGTACAGCTCGTACTGCAGAAAATATTACTGCTGTTCGCGATAGTGTGGCTAAAGAGCCGTCCACCTCAACTCGTCGTCGTGCCCAACAATTGCACCTCTCACGCTCGTCGTTGATGAACATTATGCATAAAGACTTGCATTTACACGTTCAGAATGGTGGCAAGAATTGGCAACAGTGGATGATCAATTTTCGAAAAAAATCATCTTCAGTGATGAGGCACATTTTCACCTCAGTGGATTCGTCAATAAGCAGAATTGCCGCATTTGGGCGAATGATAATCCAAGAGTGATTGTCGAAAAACCAATACACCCACAAAGAGTGACTGTTTGGTGCGGTTTATGGGCTGGCGGTATCATTGGGCCATATTTTTTTCAAAATGAGGGCGGTCAAACAGTAACTGTGAATGGTGTTCGCTATCGTGAGATGATAACGAACTTTTTATGGCCCGAATTGGAAGATATGGATGTGGACGATATGTGGTTTCAACAGGACGGTGCCAATTGCCACACAGCTAACGAAACAATGGCTCTTTTGCGCGACAAATTCAATGGCCGTGTTATTTCACGTGGTGGCGATGTCAATTGGCCGCCAATCATGTGATTTGACACCGTTGGACTTCTTTCTTTGGGGTTATTTGAAAGAAAAGGTGTACGTCGATAAGCCAGCAACAATTCAAAAGCTAAAGGATGAGATAATTCGGCACATTAACGGCATAGAACCTCAGTTATGCCTCGGCGTCATCGAAAATTTGGACCTTCGGATGGTGGTGTGCCGCCGAGGTCGCGGCGGCCATTTAGCCGATATTTTGTTCCATGCATAATTAAACCATACCAATATTATCATAATAAAAAGAAATGACAATAATTTCCTTAATAATTTGTGTTTTATTCAAAATCAACATCGGCCTTTAAAATTAAACTACCCTTTATATATGTATATAACGTACATAAATATTTTTGAAACCCCTCCCCCGAAATATATTCCTGGAACCGCCCCTGATCATGTGTGGTATTTGGCACCAGAAACAACTGCCTTTGCCTTTTTTGATCCGGAGGTTACACTCGAAGAAAAGCGGAATGTGGTTAAATGCCTCCAATTCGCAGAACCTATCGCATGTGATCGAAAAATTGTCAAACCAGATCTTTTGTTAAACAGCACAATAAGCGATTTTTATCCCACAAGAGGAAAAATTTCTTTCTTTCCTTCGGTTTGTGCTTAGAGAACATAACGACGATTTCAAAGACTCAGTTCGCTTTTGTCACGATTTGTTCGTATTCAATGATACTGTTGAGCGGGGAGTTAAATTCATGAAAGACAATACTGAAAATGGTTGAATTTTAGCAAAAAGCAATCAGCAATCAATACTGAAAATGGTTGAATCTTACCGTAAAAAATATCCATCGTTTTCCAAATCAGCTCTATCGTAATCAATAAATTCTTGTAACATTTTCATGTTTCAACCGGTTTTGTTCAATAATATCTTTTGGGATAGGTAATTTAATTCATAGAACAACTTAGTTCTAACTAAGTGGGAAAATGAATTTAATGTTGCTTAATTTCAATTAATTTGATAAAATCACATAATTTTCTACGAGTGTGCAATACGTTCACAATTTTTGACGTCCCATTGGGTCCACCAAATATAGTCCAATTGTCACCAAATTTCATATCAGAAATTTCAAAGCTAAATGGAAACTAATGGAAGCTAAATTTAATGTTGCTTAGTTTCAATTAATTTGATTAAAATCACATAATTTTCTACGAGTATGTAATACGTTCACATTTCTTTGACGTCCCATTAGGTCCACCAAACATAATCTAATTGTCACCAAATTTTATATCAGAAACTTCAAAGTTAAATGGAAACATTTTAGGTACGGGACAGATCGATTGCAAAAGTTTTTTTAAAAAACCGGTATATTGTACACTTGCAGTTGAAAAATTAATTCAACGGAAATGAAATTAGAGGTGTTCATAAAATGGTACGCAATCTTTTGATAGTATTTTCTGAAACTTCTGATGATTTGCGAGAAGAGGTTATTGAATTGCAAAACGACAGTGACTGCAGAGATACATATCAGTCAGGTATCAGTCTTGAATATTTCTGTAGCCAAAAAAGTTCTGTAGCTTTTAGTAAGATTCAAGATATCGCTTTGCGGCATCTTACTCTGTTTTCAACAATACACTTATGCGAGAAAGGATTCTCGGCGCTATTAGTAATAAAAAACAAACAAACACATCGTTAAGATGCTAGGAATGATATGCGGGTAGCTTTGAGCAACACCGAACCAAGAATTTAACAATTAGTCTGACAAATGCGAGCTCAAAAATTTCAATAATAATGTGTAAAGTAATTCGAAATATAAGTTAACACAAGCTTCCAATGACCATCAGCCAACACGCGCATCCGCCAATTGTAACGTGAGTATGATACGTGACAATTTCAAATTCAATTCAAACACAACGTTAGCAAAAACTTCAATAGCTACAGTGACAACAATGACAAGCCAAACACAGCAACAAGTCACAACAACTCCAACAATAACAAAAACAACAACAACAACAACGACAACAGCAACAACAGTACCGGCAACACCAGTAGCAGTTTAGTTTAAGTTATTGAAATGAGCAATTCTTAAGTCAGTTCTATTTTGTACAGCAAGAAAAAGGCATTGGCACATGGTGCCAAACAATATAGCTACAAAAAATAAAAGAATTCATTTAACTTATATGTACATTTTTCCATTTTTTTTTTAATAATCAGTCCTATCATGAAAAATTTTCTCCTGGGAATGGTAAAGGGGAGTTTCCGTTTTTAAGATAAAGCTGGAAAACTTTTTGGAAATTTTTAATTTTGAGTGTAAAATGAAAAATGTAATGTCTTCATCTACTATCTTAAAAGCGAAAACTCCCTTTTACAATTCCCGGGAAACAATTTTTTATGATAGGGCTGAATAAATAGTTTTTGTTGCCCATAATTTTTCTTATATTTTCTTTATTACTAATGATAACTTGGGTGGTCCGCCTCTAAAGAAAAATAGGTTAAGTGGTCCGCCATCGATAAAAAGATAAGAACCACTGATTAAGTATAACAAATTATATGTTAACTGCTACATTAAACCGCATGAGTACTTGAGTTAATAACTGTTTTTTATGTTAACTTGTCAAAAGGTCAACTCAAAAGTAATATTGTGAAATTGCATGGTTATGTTTTTGCATGGTTAGATGTAACGTCTAGTGATGTCCTCGAGCCCAACCACTTTTTTGGAGGCTGATTTTTTCCCACATTTACTGTTTTTGTCAAAATAAATTAAGGTTTCTTAAGTATACTTTTGAGTCTGGAATTTTCTAATTTATCACAAAGTCAGATACGGTTCAGATAGTCACTACATGTTGCTACCAAATTTAATATTGCAATTTTTTGTGATACATTATTTTTATACCCCACGTTTAAAATCCGTAAAAGGAGTATATTCATTTTGTCACTCCGTTTGTAACGCCCATAAGGAGGCGTGTTATCTTCAGCATCACCACTAGGAAATAACGAATTGGAACTTTTTTCCATGATCAAAAATGGTTAGTGATAAAAAGTTGCCATTGGATAAAAAAAAATTTGAATATATTTTTTTTGTTTTATCACCCCGGCTCGGCCCTCCCCATTATGTAAAGGCAAAAAATCGATTTTTCGGCTTTTTTGTTCCGTAACATTCGTAAAACTCAAGTGACGTCATACATAAATAATTTCAATATAAATATTTTGGTATATTGTTAAATTTTTTGAGGCACCTGGTTACCGATATATCAATTTTTAAAGAAAAAAAACTGAGAAATACTAAATTTTAAATTTTTTTCATTTTCGAATTTTTAACGGAAAAACCATTTGAGAAACGTTATTGATGTATTCTACACGATTTTTCTTCTATATATTACGCGTGTTTTTATACTTAATGCTTACCTCTCCGACCTAAAATGACCCAGTTTCACATCTTAATAAAGAATAAATATAGGGAATTATTGTGCCTGGTTCTCACAAAGTTCTTTGTTCAAAGTACCTACGATCGTTGTATCTTTATGTGTTATTTTAATTTGTTATAATATTTATTTATATACAATTTTTTTCTAGTTTTTCTTTGGAAAAGGATTTATTGCTATCATAAGTAGTTAATAAATTATGTAGGAAAGGTGAAGTACCTGACAACGAAGTCAATAAGAGTTGCACAAAAATCATTAACTTCGGAATCTTCATCTGAAGTATCTGAAAGGGATACTTGACGTAGGGTGCAATGACGATGATCTTAGAACGTATAACTGGTTACCTATTTCTAATGTGGCGAAAGCAGCCGATAGATAGGATGTATCTGACACCGCCACAGCAGCAATCGTATCAGCAGCTTACTTAGATACTGGCTTGGTAACAACCGAAGCTAAGCAATACGTTGTCGATCGAATGAAAGTTCATCGGGCTCGTCGAGCACTTTGTTCGAAAAGTGTGGAAAGTATCGGCCACATAAACAGTGTTCATTACTTCTTCTTCGATGGAAGAAAATACTTAACGCTGAAATACCAATACGGTTGTCTCAAGAAAGTCAAAGAACGTCATATCACTATAATACATGAGCCCGGTTCGATGTTTTTTTCGCATGTAATAGTCGATAATGGGGATGTGCCTTCTATTACAAAATCAATATGGGATCGATTCATGGAAAAGAATGTTGACATGTCAATAATCAAAGCGATTGGCTGCGAGGGCACGGCTGTAAATGGGGTGTTGGTTTGCATATTCGAATTGTCGACGAGGACTCACGTGCAATGGTTTGTGGGTCAGTCAATAATTTCAGGATAATTTTTTTATTTTTCCTAAACTTCATAAAAAGGCCAACAATACTGCAGCATTTTAATTTGAGAAAGTTACTGCGACTTCGGCGAAGGTAAAGCTTTTCAAAATCGAAAGAAAAAATTTGTAAATTAATTATAAAGTAGGCCAATTTTGGATCAAGGACTAATTTTGTTTCAAATTAAGAATTTGATGGCATATTTGAGTTCAGCGGACGATTTTACATTAGGATATGTTAAAGCCAAAAGTTTTTGTAGGACTTAAATTTAAATAGGGAACTCGATTTGAAACATCCATTTTATACTTCTTCAAATTCACGTTTTTTAGCGGCGCCAATCCAGTTTGCGAATTTTCTGGATTTTTTTTTGTTTCGCGTCACATGTTTATATTTCATCCAGGATTCAGAATCTGGCCTTGCAGGGAGGTTCTGGAATACTTTTAGAAAAAAAAAACCCATCCTTATGTAATGGACGAATTGTAAAATGCTATATCTTTTAATGAACCATAAAAACCACTTTCATTCTTATATCATCAGAATCCTCTTATTACGCATTTTATTTAACATTAATTTAAAATTTGTTCACCCGTGCCCATTAGAGTGTCCCTTATTTTGCAATTTTTGGAAATGTCAAGGGGCTGAAAGGTTTTTTATGCGTTTTTATATTCTAAGAACGAAACTAAAAAAAATTTTTTTTACGACAACGTTTACCCGTGCCAATCGGGCCCGTAAGTCCATATTAGACCATTTCAGAAATTAGAACCACGCGTGGAAATTAGTTTTTAATTTTTGTAAATACATAATGTGAATTTATTGAAATGTAATAATACTTTTAGCATAATAAAAATGTATTTATTGTTGATTTTAATACCTAAATTGCACTAATTTCATGAAAAAGTAGGAAAAGGCTGCGGGAGAAATTTCGACGCAGCAGGGGCGGTAACCACGCCCACCATAAAAAACTTTTTAGATACCATATTTCATATGTATGTGTTCCAAAAAATGCAAAACATTTATAAGAAGCAGAGAAAAGATTTTTTTTTAATTTGTGAAAATATGGTCTAATATGGACATTTTTTCGAAATTTTCGGGACCGATTGGCACGGGTAAACGTTGTCGTAAAAAAAATTTTTTTTAGTTTCGTTCTTAGAATATAAAAACGCATAAAAAAACCTTTCAGCCCCTTGACATTTCCAAAAATCGCAAAATAAGGGACACTCTAGTGCCCACTGGAGATACTAAATCCCAAAGTTGGGGCAAATTTGAGATTTCTTATTTTTCAAAGCGATGTAACCCAAAAAATTTATGATCTAGTCACTTTAAAAAATTTATATTTTAAATTCTTACTAAGACGTATCTAATACCAAAAAAGATAGGTCTGCCACTAGCTTCTTTCTATTAAAATTTTTTTTTCAAAGTTACCAAAAGTTACGATTTTTTTAAAAACTTTAACTTTTTTTTTAAAATTAAGTCTCATCCCAATTAATTTTTCTGATATGTTAAGTAATAGCCTAATTTATAATGAATATTATGTTTTTTCATTTATTACTGAATGTTTAATAGGAGCGGAGATATGATCATTACCGCAAACTTTATAAGATACGAAAATCGCTCGTGGTTACATGACAAATATGGCCGCCATTTTGCAAATACAACAAAAAAGTTTTTTTTAAAGCAGTTCTAAGATGCCGAAAAATTACGTAATTTGTGTTAAAAAAATAAAAATTTTTTAAAATAGTCGAGCGACCACTATGTGATTAATCTCTGCGGACGGTCAGTCAGTGACAAGGGTCACTTGTGTGTTTATTGCATGCATACAGAAATGCCAAAAGTACAGCTTGAAAGAATAACGTTTGAAGAAGAATTGGCAGATTTTAACACTGCTGTGCTCAATACCGACAATAAATATCTGATAGATATATGTCAGAATGTGATAGAATTATTTCTACTGGTACCGTACCAGAAAACTTTGAGCGTCGTGAACCAGGTTAAAATAGTGGGATAATGATATGCCACCTGAGAGATCAAAATCAATATTTATTATTTTAATTAATATTTGTAGGAAAGATTCCTTATTCACGCTGCACGACGACAGCAAACTGTCTTTGCCGCGTCTACATTGCTACTACAAATCCATCGGCTGCCTTGAAAAAATTCATACAATATATATTGTGAGTTTACGATCCGACGAGTCTACAAATCAAGCGTCATCCATCCTGTTTCAGTGGTGCACTGCATGTTCTTAGACTGATACACTTTTCACATTAACTTGTTCCACTTGTGACATCGGAATTAATGAAAACTTTCGATAAATTCATTCATCGGAAAGCATATTTTTCATATTCGGCATATGCCGAATTGTGGATGCACTGAGTGCATATATAAGATACCACTCGCGAGTATAAGATACCACTGTTAAGTTATTCGTGCACGGACTATGTGGATATGATTCGCTGGCATAAAATTGCCATAACCCGATCAAAAAACACCTCCAATACTACGCGATCTCTTGATCACAGAAGAAAATAATGAGCGACTGGCAAAATTTAAAATCACTGATTCCGAGTTCGAAGGTAAAATCAAAAATGCAGCAGAGAATGAAACTAAATTTGACATCGAGCTACATGACTTACCATGCCACTCGCAAGCCGTAGAAAGATGTGTTAAGGTTGTGACTGAAGCCTCAAAACACATTTCTGATTTTTGAAACACAAAATTTAAAATTTAGTATTTTTCCGATTTTTTTTTCTTTAAAAATTGATATCTCGGTAACCAGGTGCCTCAGAAAATTGAACAATATATCAAAATATTTGTATTAAAATTATTTAAAACTGTTGTTCACATTATAATGACGTCACTTGAGTTTTACGAATGTAACGGAACAAAAAAGCCGAACATCGGTTTTTTGCCTTCACATAATGGGGGTGGTCAAAAAAAAAAAAAAAAATATATTCAAATTTTTTTTTTCTCCAATGGCAACTTTTTATCACTTACTTTGATCTAGAACAGTAGTGCTCATTACATGGTTTTCCATAGCCCGCGGGCATCGTGTGTTGTTGAGCTTTTTGCACACGAAGTATCAATCTGCTCGTTGTGTTTGTACACTGCGTAAAAGTTTTTTTTTTGCTGTGCTTTTAATTTCAAGTCAGTATGCTTTGAGCGTTCATGTGGTATGGGAGTCGCTCGCTGTTTTATTTATGAATATACGTAAATATATTGCAATGTTTCAGGAAAAGCATTAATACATTTTTGCTTGTTGTTTTCTATGTTAAAATGGCGAAAAAAGAACGCAAAAATAAAAAAAAATAATTATTATATTGAAAACCAAACACACGACAAGAGTTCCTTGCACCAAATGTTGTTAGAGCTTTTAACAACTTCTTGTTTCAGTGTAAAGCTGTGCACTCAGAAAACTCTCTTTGTTGTTGTTTGAACCTTGCGTTGAGCACCACTGATCTAGAACAATCGTTCACCCCTAATCACCACCCGAGTCGATTTAGCCATGTTCGTTTGTCTGTCTGTGGTCACGATTACTGCCGTAATTTTCAAGCTATCATCACCAAATTCGATATTTAAGCTTCTATCTAAAGCTTAGTATGCTGTAAAAACTAAACTTTCTTGGCATATAATTGGCATAACACCCGGAATATTAGTGCAGAGACAAAAATGTTTATGTGGAGAAAAAATCAACTACAGTACGACCTTGTTCAATGCTACTAGTTTACGCAAATGCAAGTTGCGAGAGTTGTACAATTTTGGTTTTTTTTTTAAAGTTGCGTTTACCGAGTCAACAATGTAAATTTTAGAGTGTTGCGATAGTCGAGGGTTGCGTTATGCGAGGTCGTATTGTTTTCTTATTGAAATGTCAACATTCTAGTGCCGGTTAAATGTCCGGACATATAATCGACAGCGAAATAATGTCATTTCAACTCTCCATATGGTTGTTGTACTTCCTGGCATTGAACAAATTTTTTCCTTGAACAGCGTACCACCGAAAGCAAAAAAAATGCCGCTGCCTGATCGCTGTCAAAAAACTCAAAGTACTTCTAATGGGAATTTTGTTTTCGTTTCTATAGCAAACTGAGCTTGAAAAGTAAAGATCAAGTTCGAAAATGAGCCAAATCGGATGTAAACCAGAATTCCACAAAAATTAATATATGGACTCGAAATTTTGCACATGAGCTTTAATATATAATATGCACTCCGAGTATTCCACCAAATCCGATAAAAACCACGCCTACCTCCCATACAAAGTGACTTTATCAAAAAGGTGAAATCTCTTTAAATTCCAAAATTAATTATGGATTTGATATTTTGCATTGAGCTTGTGTATGAAATTCAACCAAACGAAAAAAAATCACTCCAATTTTACAAAAATTATTATTTGTATGGACTTGAAATTTGAGCAAATAAGCTTTGATATTTAATATGAATTCTGAGTATGAATTTAACAAAATCGGATAAAAACCACGCCTACCTCCCATAGAAAACATTTTATTAGGTGCTTAAAACATATACTTTGGTTCTGCCGTGGGGGTATTTTAACTTCGGCCCAGTTGAAGATCATTTCTTACTAGTTTATATTAATTTGTTTTTAATTTGTTGTTTTGTGTTTTCCGTACATTTGTTGCGGTGAGGAAAAATTGCCATTTTCCTTGACGTAATCACATACATATAAATATAAATAAATTTTTGATGAATTTAGCAACTTTAATACATTTACTTGGTTAATAATTATTTCTTTTTCCAATTGTGAATTTTCTTCAGATATCTTGCAGTTTGGAAACGATTCTGCAGCGAATGTTTAAATAATAAAAATGCTGTTTTAGATCGATTTGGACTTCAATTTCAGATTCTGTTCCTTGAAGTTCAAGGAAAAATTGCACTGGAGTGACAAGCCTGAGCCCAATTAGAATATTTAATATATATATTTTTTGGACAATGGGTTACTGAGTAACAAAGCATTGCAAATATGTTTATAATATATATATATATATATATCTATAAGTTTATGGTTAAGCTCTATTAATAATTATAAGACATTTAAAACGACCTGTATTCAATAAACGGTTCATTCACGAGCAAGTACGTATATCTTTATTTCTTTTTTATTACCACTTGTTCTAATTTTGAGTTTGCTAAAAATATATTTCTAAATATTGATGTATTCATATGTAGTTATCTCTGTTCGCGTGTATTTATATAAATATATATACATTAAAAGTATATATATATATATGTATATATATAATCATGTATACACATTTATCCATATAGTATGGATATATTTAATAATAGGAAAGCTTTCTTAGTATAATTTAAGTGCGAATGAAATTCCAATTATATTATTATTTGCATATTGTTTCTCTTCTTTACTCTGGTCCATACATATCGCAGTTTTTTAGGTTTAATAATAACATAAGTAATTAATACAAGATGAACATGCGTAGAAAAGAATATAGTTAAAACAAATAGACCATAGACGCATGAAAATGTTTCATCGAGTCTTCTCTGGTGACTTCATTTATGTTGTGCCGTGTGCACTTCTGAATATAGACTACCGTTGCACATTCGATTTCCAGTTCATTCGAAAACATTTCTTATCAAGAATACGCATCTTTAATCGGGTTTTTAATAAACAGTCTATTGCTATTCAACTTTACAATTATTTTAATCCTCTTTGTAAAGGTAGAAGTGTTACAATTTTAATAATGAATATACCCACTGCAAACCTTATTAATTAAAAACCCCTAATCATAATAATTGTCATATAAATTATAATAAGGTTTTTCTAGAATATCGGGTCATCAGTTCGATTATTAACTAATCGAACTAAATATTAACTAATCGTCGGTACTAGACAAAGTGGATTTCAAAACTAGCATGCTTAAACTTTTTGTGAGATGTTATATTCTAAAAATAAGAAATTTATTGAATATGTAAATATATGTGCGCTTAAATGCTTAAGTTCTTACATCTATTTCTTTAAGAAGAGAAAATACTTTATTAAATGAGTTATCAGAAAAGGAATTATGCAATATGTTCATTTAATGATTTAATATTGACTCCCAAGATTATTTTTTATTTTATATCTATTCTCTAGACGCTTTGAATCAGGAATCAAGTTAATATGCCTTTCACACCCGTCGAAACTGCAAAATGCCCAAAGTGTGGCAAATCAGTTTATGCTGCAGAAGAACGTGTCGCAGGTGGATATAAGTTTCATAAAACTTGTTTTAAGTGTGGTAAGTTTGATATAGTAAAAATTAATATATTAAAAAACGTTTCCTTTCAAAGGAATGTGCAACAAAGCATTGGATTCCACAAATTGTACGGAGCACGAAAAGGAACTCTTTTGTAAAAACTGCCATGCTCGAAAATACGGACCTAAGGGATACGGATTTGGTGGTGGAGCTGGATGCTTATCTATGGATTCCGGAGCACATTTACAGAGAGAGTAAGTATCTAGATTTTATAAAGTTAGGATACACTCAGAAAAAACCACAGAAGAACCACTTAGCGGCGATAGTGAAGCTATAGATTTTCTTAGTTTTGCTTCCATAAGTAGAATTCACGATATGGAGTTCTTTGCTCTTGTACAAAAAAGAAAACAAACCATCATCACAAATATAGCAATTGAATCGGAGTTGCTGTTTTCATCGTTCAGTTATTATTTTTCTCAAATCATATAAATCCATTCAAAATCCCGAAGGAAACTTTTTATTTGAAACAAATAAGCATACTGATTAAGCATTTCTAAGAAGTGCTTTTAGAAGTGACATTAAATAAGTCGGAAGACTGAAAGTAAACAAAAACGGATTGACCCAATTTAAGAATTTATTTTTTAAGAATATTTTCAAAAAATCAATTCACGATTTTCGATTTCTTTCTTATTTGTTTCGTAAAGATATGAAAACAAATCATATGCAAACCCAGCAGCTTAAATCTTACATCTTCTTAGACCTAAATAATGCTACATGTTTTTCTTAAATAATAAACTAGTAGTGCTAGAAAAATTGTATTTAAGACACGCCATTGACGAATTTCTGCTGACAGCTAAACAATACGGGACAATAGCTATATAGGATCAGATCTATAAAAAAAAATTTACAGCCAATTGCAAGAGAATAATAGTGAAGTTGTCTTTCTGAAAAGCCATAGAAAAATTCAAGCAAATTGGATTTGATGACTGGTTCCAGTTCATTCGACTGTGTTCCAAAGGAATGAACTGCTACATGTGTCCCAAAATCGAAAACGCTTTCAAAGTATGAGAACTGTATGTTAGGTATTTCAAAGCATTAGCAGGAAATATGTACTCAAGTTAAAAATTTCTAAATTTATTTTCATTTAATTTTTGATTTTAGTATTTGATTTTAACTTTTGTTTGATTTCGTTTTGATTTTTAATTTGAATTATAATATAAAATTTTTACGATATTGCTACATCTTTTTGGCTATTAAAAAAAAATACGGATAAAGTTTTATTCTTAAGTGATGTGAGGCCTTAATGTAGTCTTGAAAAGTAAAGCTATCTTCTGTTATTTATGTTCAATGTACAATTAACCACTCAATTTTAATTATTATATATATATTGTTTATAAATCGTTTCAATTATATTTCTTTCATTAAAACCCCCAAAAATAGCTAGTAATTTAGATATAAAACCAAATTTTTCTCTTGACAGAGAAAATTCACACATATATACACTTAAAAAAATTTAAAAATTTCGGTAAAGAAAACTTTTTATCAATGTGTCTGTAGTTATGATATAATATAGAACAATAAATAAATAAAAAATTTGTCTGTGTCGTGTGTACTTTCTACCTTTGCACATTTCCGGTTCTTCCGATTCAATTTTCAATGAATGATACCTGAATTTTTAATGTACAATATTTTGCCATTGATAATATAATATAGCGTAACTATATATTTTCATGAACTTAAGAACTTTAAAATCCCCAATACTCCATAAGTTAAATAAGAGTATTGTTTATTCTTCGAATTTGGTTAAATTAGAAATATAAAATAGATAAATGAATTGAAATTTCAGTTTTCGAAGACTTTGATCAATTGACCTAAGATCAATTTTCTTGTGCGTTTTAATTAAATGTTTGTACAAAAATTATCCATAATTGGACGTACAACATTATATGCCGACTCAGAACGGCTTAAGCTGAATTTCTCAATAAGCTTTATATGACAATGAAAAGAACTGAAAAAAGCAAAGAACTCCAGATCATTTAAACTCCGACAATTTGTAATAAAATAAAAATTAAATACAATAGAGTAAATTCAGTACAAATGTTAAGCATTTAAATATGATATTCCAAAAAAATAACCACAGAAACCGTGGCTTCTCAGAATTTTTCTTACATTTTGTTTTCGCCATGTTACCATGGAATAAAACTAGAGTATGTATACTATTTTTTGTACTTATTTTTCTCCAGTGTATCAATTGCCTTCAGCAAATTAATCAAGAAAATAAAAATAATCAAAACACTACAAATAATGACGAAGAATCTCATATGGTTTTAAGGAGTAGGCGCCTTACAATTTGTTATACACAACAGTATATAAATTTAATTATCATTGTTAAATTATACTGTTCTTAGGGCCAGATTTTAAATTTACTATTTAGATTTCAAGTTTATAAAGGATAGAAGTTTTGGAGATTCGAACTAACCGAATGGTGTTCGAAACGATATTTGCAGTTTTTCTGCCCACTTTTCATTTGATTGATATGATCGGAATAAAATTGGAGGGAATTTTTTATAATTCCTATACTAGTGACGAGAAAGTCAAAAAATGTCAGCCCCATTTAGGCTATTGATAAAAAACTGAACACAATATGTTTGAACTCTTTTTATTTCGGAATCAAATTTGACTTGCGCACTCCAAGCTGAGAGGTTTCTTTCGTTTCTTTCGTTTAACAAGTTATGAGCATATTTGAACCTTATTCAAATTTTATGGTCTTAAATAAAGAAAATGGCTTATTTTATTGGCTTAAGTCCTTCGGCATAATGTTTTTGATAATTAAACTCGTGGACCTTCCACTATAAGCTGAAATTTGCAATATTCCTTCTTAAATATCACTTTTAAGAGAAAGAGAAATATGAAGGCGTTCTCTAACATTTTTCTAAATGCTCGTAATATGTATTTTCTTTACTTTCTTGCAATGGGTATGGAAGGTTCACGAGATTTTGGAATAATCTTCAACCTGCAACTTGATTTTTCTGTTTCAGATAACCAGGGATGGAGCTATCGAGGGCACCGCAAAATATGTCAATTTAGACATGGTTTCTTAAATGCACCATATTATTATAACATTATTAAGTTAATATAAATAAATTTCTTTTCTACAGCTTTTTATGTATATTTCATGTAAATCAAGCCCCGCCCATGTATAAATAAATAATTCGAAAATCTTTCAATTTGGCCTTTTCTTCCATTCTAATGAGAAACATTCCTAAAATTATTATTCAATTATCTTAGATTTTGCATATAAGAATTTAATATAATTTTTTTTTTTAAATTAACATGTGCTTACATTATAAAAATATGGACAGATCTTTTGTAAACGAAATATTTTGTTTCTTTCTGTGAACGAGCAGTTTCAAATAAATAACACCAACATGAAATCTAAACCATATGCATTTTAAATTCATCGTTTGTGAAAAATAAAATTTTTCTGACCTCGAAGTATAAAAAAGTAGAGTTACCCGTCATACCTCTTAACTAAAAAAAACATTTTTGTTAAATTTTACAAAGGAAATTTCCAAGTGGTAATGACGGACAATAACGGGTTAGGTAGATGAAGATATTCAGTTTATTTATATACATCGAACCGAAATATAGTCAATCTAAAAAACGAAAAATTAAAAAATTATGCCATTCAGAACGTACAAATAAAACTGTGATAATTCTGTGTTGATAATTTCAATGTTTCGAGCTATCTTGCTTTAAAATTTTCAATTCCCATGTAAGTTCTATGAAAGGTTACTTGGTTTTTGTGCCAAAATTTTGGATATGATTACGTTAGAACGTCCAGATTTTGTGTGACTTTGGTGCTATATGCATGAAATGCCCTTCCATCAATAACTCAGTTCTGTATAAAGTTGACTTAATCGATTATTGCTTTCGGGCACAAAATTTGTGATGGGTAAAATATCCCCTTTAAATCGCATCGAAGAATCTTGTATTGTCGGAAAGACAATTTTATGTCATCTAAAATATTCTCAAGACTTTCAAATACTCACAGATTTGCATTATACAAATTATATCGGTAACGTCGATTGGGAAATTACTGTAGGATTGATGTATGTTCATAAAAACTTAAATCTCAAAGTTTTTTAAAAATTATAGTTAATAGTTTTTTTTCAAATATTCTTTCCCTTTTTTTCCTTATGATCAAGTTATAAATGAATCAAAAAAGAAATAAAAAAAGTACCTTTTAGCAATAATATTCGAATTTATTAAAGTATGAAAATAAAGACCACATTCCGCAGATTTCAGTAAATCTTATAAGTTGTAAGTTATATTGTGTGAAGCCTCGATTTTATTTTGAAAAATGAGAATATTCTGATAAGCGTTGAATCTATCAAGTTATTTATTCGAATATTGAACCTGTTGAATCTATAAAGTTTTAAATTCGTCTACATGTTCTGCCAAAATTTTGTTAATTTTGAGTTATAATTATTTAAAAGTTAAATATGGCGTTTTTTTCGCATTTTCAGACTTCTATCTATGACATATCAGACTTAATAGATTTTTAAAGAGTAAAAACTGACTGCAGACCAATCAAATATAATCATACCGTAAAAATTTGCAAACTTTACTCATCCACGTTAAAATTACTGAGGATATCTTCCACCATATGTGTTGAACTCCTTATAGGTTCCGAAATGATTAAAAAAATAAAACAATTGGGACTATTAACCCAAACGACTAATTTTGCAATTAAAAAATAGGAGACGCAGCTTATTTAAAATTATGCTTCCCAATTATTACCCTAATAAAGTAGTAGTTCGTTCCAATGAACGCACAAAATTTTTGAAACACATATCAAATTTTAATGAAATTTGAATCATTTAAAGAAGTCCTTGCAAAGACTGATGTTATCTCATTTTTATCAAGCTGTAACTGAGTAATAACTGGAGGTTAGCATAGAAACAATGGCTTTAATGTAAAGAGTTTTCGCACAGGAAATAATTTAAAAACGCTTTGTACTGAAATATTTTATGTTATATCATCACGCCTATCAGTAAACAGAAATTTTATTAAAAAATTTGTTCGAGATAAATGCTATTTTCATTCATAAAGTGGAATTTGTAAGTTTTAAAATTTTTATGGGTCTGATCCAGACCTACAAGGATATTAGATCCAGATGAGAGTGTTTGCTCCATAATGTTGTTCCGTAACCTAAGTTCACGGAACTAAGTATAGGGGCTCGGTTTTAGAAAACGAGATAACGATTTTTTTCGCATTTTACTTTTATACCCAACACCTTTGCCTTCTATTTGAAGCAGCTTCAGTTTCTTCTGCATTGCCAAGTCAATAAATAAGTTACAGATCCTTCTTACATCGTCACCTAAAGAGTAAGTGGATGAAAGATTTCTTGTCTTTGGTTCTAAGGTAATAAACTATCGAATATGCTAAATTTCAACTTTAGTACATTATGTGGCAAATTTTAAAGTTTGTAATCTTTACAGAACTCGCAAGTCGGTATTCTATAAATATCCCAAAGGATAAATTTCAATCCTTTTGAAACCAATTTCAGAAGTTCTGAATTTTGCCTAGTCATGTACAACAAAATCAAATCTGATTAATTATTGAGTTCAGTATAAAATGTTCGTGGCGTCCGTGGCGTAGTTGGTTAAAGTGCGTGTCCGCTTTGTCAACGAACCTGGAGACCCAGGTTCGAACCCCAGCAGCGACAGAAAATTATTTGAATTAAAATAATTTTTCTGTACAGCCGCCACCTCCCTGCAGTCAATGGCAAACATCAGAGAGTAATCAAAATGCCATGTAAAGCTTCTTGAGAACGAGAACATTCAGTTCATCGCCGTTCGGAGTCGGCGTTAAACATGTAGGTCCGGTTCTCGGTCAATTGTGCACAAACTTAATAACACGCACAACACAATTGATCATAAGAAGCTAGGTCAAAGTCCTTTCAAGGGCTGAAATGGCCAGTTATTTATTTTATTTATTTTTATTTATTTCTAAAATGTTCGTTAGTTTGCGTTTTAACTGGCGACATCACCCCGATATTACTCTGTGGTAAATCACAGTTACAAGGTGATGGATACTCTTTAGATATTTAAAATGAATTATCTTGAAAATTTTAAGCGATTTTAAGAGTTAAATAAAAGAACGAGTTGATCTTCACAGCCGTTTATTTGTAACTAATGGAAATGAGAATACAAAAAAAAAAAAATAACCAATTAAGAATAAGGAAAAGTTAAGAATACAAATACATAGAGCCAAATTAATAATTTTACTCAACTCTTTATTTCAAAAAAATTTTAAATTCAAAATAGTCCCATTTATTTACAAATTTTGCTATACTTGATTTTTTCAAGTTTTTCGTTAATATTTATATCAGATAACATATCGTTAGGACAAAAATAATTAAGATTTATTTCATAGTTATTATATAAATTGCGGATATAATGATATTTTAAGTCATAAAAACCAAGCTCTTAGCGTAGTATGCAGGATTTTTTACCAATTATTGTGAACTTAAACTATCGCTTTTAAGGATAATTGGAGAAGATATACAGTTTCTTTTGCTCTTGATGAAAGTGCTACGGATTCAGCTTCTGTGCTGCAAAGCACGACAATGCCTTACTTCTTCGACTCCCACGAGAACGCAGAACCTTCTGCTAAGAATTCGGAACCAGTGTACAATTTTCAGTCACTAGCATCACCATTCCAATTTGCATCACCAAAACATTTCATCAGTTTGCCTGTCATATAGAAGTGAATTTTTAAATTAACCCAAATAGACCGAGAATAGTTAAGGTTTTTAAATGGATGAAAAGGTTTTTTACTTCCCAAAAAGAACTTCTCGCAACACACAACTGACTTGTTGCTTTGCAAAATAGAAAATATGTGTGTATGTTGCAAAACAAATGTTTTCCCGTTATATTTTTAAATAGCCCGATTGCTACGGTGCTTTAATTGTAACTTTATGTTGCGTTACCATATGGGTGCCCCCGGTTAATTTGGGTCAATTGAACCTTTCAGATACCGGAGTATGCATTTTGTACCTGCTTCGCGCTTTACATGAGGGTCAGAGATACGTTGAGAAAGTTTACAAACGGAATGCAAGATATCTGGATGAGTTGATATTGCTAAGTACATCAGTGAACCGATCAATGACTGATAATTTGTTTGATTAACTTTTTTGCAATTACTTTTAAAACAGTTTACTTGAAATCCTGCGTCCAAAGTAGCTGCCATTGGCTTGCAATTCTCTATTCCGTACAGCATCAATAAATTGGAAATGTACTGCTATTGAGAACTGTGACAGCACCAGTATCGTTTTGTTTATCATTTTCCATTCTTAGGAAAAACTTCAGCTGAACGGAATCTACTACTTCAAATATATCTGAAATACTTGATTTAATCATTGTTAAGTCTTATATTTTAGAGCTGGCTATTATGAGATCATCTACATAAACTGCGATAATGTTAAAATTACCTTACTGATTTTTTGTGTAAACGCATGGTTCACTGCACCCAGCTTTTCATTCCATTCTCGAAAGCGCTATGTTAAGTTTTAATATACGGTCTGGGAACTGCTCGTTAGCATAATATTATATAATATTTTGGTTGTTTCATAAAAGCATACGTTTATCTGATGCAAAGGCAATTTATATTCGTAATAAAAGTAATCAAAATACGAATTGTTGTGTATCTAACAAATGCTGAAAAGGTTTTCGTACATTTCACTCCTAACTTCTGACTACATCCTTTTGCAACCAAATGCAATTCAAAACGTTCGATGCTACCATCTATGTTACGCTTAAGGCTGAATATCCACTTGTAACCTCTTTCGATGGCAGACTCTCTCGCCGGCTGGTAAGTCAACTAAAGACCAAGTATTATTGCGGAATAACTACTCATACTCCTTCTGCAACGAGTGTTTCCAGTTTTGTGCATGCTTTCCACATATTACCTCATTGAAATTTTTCAGGATTTCAACATCATCGCTCGTTTTACACGGTAGATAGGTTCCTAAGAAATCAGTGTAAAGCGAAAATTGAACTTTTAAAAAAATCAGAGAAAAATGACTATTAGTAAGAATCAAATATTTCTTCTTTTTCTGAATAGTAAAAAGTCATTTTCATCACAAACTGAAAACCGCGTAAGATCGAAAACGTGCGAAACGAGAACCATGCAAAACGGGGGATAAGTATATTTAATAAATGACGATACTTTCGGGAACGACCTCGTTGCCACTAGTTACCACTACCAAAATATACAAAGTCATGGTTGGACACATTACTTTCTACTTCAGGATCAGGGTCAGGAGTTTTTTCCTTGAAATCGCGACTAACTGCATCCAATTCCTGTGCATCAAAAGAAGTTATATCACACACGTCACTTGCCAAAAATTCACTTTTTCTATAAATATAACGTCTCTGGAGACTACAACATTTCTCGATTCGTTTGCGTCTTATCAATCGTAACTGCTAAGGGTCCAAATATTTTTCGTTTAGATGCCGTTGACTTTTTTTCAGTCCATGCTTGATATGATGTTGCATTTGCGAGTATTTTTGTAATCGCTCTGTTGCGTAGATATATGGCCATTCCAACTGCCGCTGCCTATAAAGATTCGTTCAGTTAGGAATTCACTATGTACAAGTAACCACTAGAGTGTCCCTTATTTTGCGATTTTTGGAAATGTCAAGGGGCTGAAAGGTTTTTTTATGCGTTTTTATATTCTAAGAACGAAACTAAAAAAACTTTTTTCTTACGACAACGTTTACCCGTGCCAATCGGGCCCGAAAGTTTCGAAAAAATGCCCATATTAGACCATATTTGCACAAATTAAAAATAAAATCTGTTCTCTGCTTCTTATAAATGTTTTAAATATTTTGGAACACATACATAAGAAATATGATATCGACAAAGTTTTTTTATGGTGGGCGTGGTTACCGCCCCTGCTGCGTCGAAATTTCTCCCGCAGCCTTTTCCCACTTTTTCATGAAATTAGTGCAATTTAGGTATTAATATCAACAATAAATAAATACATTTTTATTATGCTAAAAGTATGATTACATTTTATTAAATTCACATTATGTACTTACAAAAATTAACAATAAATTAAAAAACTAGTATTTTAACCTGCGGCGGGCGCGCAACAAGTGAATACCTACAAGCAGTCTTATTGCGGCTTTTCAACCGAAATCATAGTTTTTTTTTATAAATAAAATATATCGAAAAACCAAAAATGTATGCCCCTGGAGGGTTAAATTATAATAAGAAATACAAATTAATTAAAAAAGACAGAGCCTTATTTGGAGCTTTTATGCTGTTCATTATTATCGGAATCCGTCAAGTCTGTATATTTGTACACTGAAAAAAAAATGTTTTAAAATTGACGACAATTGTTATTAATTTGACGATATTTGTGTTTAAAAAATAGCTTGCAACAAATTTCGTCAAAGTAAGAGCAAATGTATTTAAAAATTTTGAAAAACATATGAAAAAAAATTCAAATTAACAACACATTTTGTGAACACATTGTGTTTAATTTTAAGCTAACTTTTTTTTTTCAGTGTAGTTCTACTATACATCAAAGTCTGGTTTGAAGCTACTAATAGCATAAAACCTCCAAATCAGGATCTGTCTTTTTTAAAAGATTTGGTCGCATACAAGACAATTAACAAAAAATATTCATTGCTGCAAGTCAAAAATTTGGTCGGCATCTTTGGTACCTTGGCAAAGAACTTGTAGCACTCGCTTTTTTCGATGATGCAGTTTCTATTGAGAGAAAACGCAGTATGGTGACAGCATTGCAAGCTCAGAAGTTTCCATGTAATCATCCAATCGCAAACCCAAATTCTTTAAATGAATGGACAAAAAATATTTAGATTGTTTTGCATCTTGTCGAACAACAAATCTATTTCGTAGGTTTAGTTTGACATGCAATTTTTTAAAATATGATTCTGACGAATGGGAAAAAGATGAAGAATACCAGAGAGTAAAAAATTATTTTAAAGATCTTTGTATTGTAAATGATGTTGCGGACCGTGGGGTACAACTTGCTCAAGAATTTCTCGAGCTTACAAAATCAGAAGCACAGCTTCAAAACCTACTTATTGTGTCCCAAAATACTCGAAAAATATACTTGAACTGTCAAAAAAAAAAAAAAAAAAAAAAAAATACATGCTCTTAAAAAAACTTATAATTAATTTGTATTTCTTATTAAAATTTAACCCTTCAGGGGGCATTATTTTTGGTTTTTGATATTTTTTATTTATAAAAAAAAACTATGATTTCAGTTGAAAAGCCGCAATAAGACTGCTTGTAGGTATTAACTTGTTGCGCGCCCGCCGCAGGTTAAAATACTAGTTTTTTAATTTATTGTTAATTTTTGTAAGTACATAATGTGAATTTAATGAAATGTAATCATACTTTTAGCAAAATAAAAATGTATTTATTTATTGTTGATATTAATACCTAAATTGCACTAATTTCATGAAAAAGTGGGAAAAGGCTGCGGGAGAAATTTCGACGCAGCTGGGGCGGTAACCACGCCCACCATAAAAAAACTTTGTAGATATCATATTTCTTATGTATGTGTTCCAAAAAATGTCAAACATTTATAAGAAGCAGAGAAAAGATTTTATTTTTAATTTGTGCAAATATGGTCTAATATGGGCATTTTTTCGAAGCTTTCGGGCCCGATTGGCACGGGTAAACGTTGTCGTAAGAAAAAAATTTTTTAGTTTCGTTCTTAGAATATAAAAACGCATAAAAAAACCTTTCAGCCCCTTGACATTTCCAAAAATCGCAAAATAAGGGACACTCTAGTAACCACCTTGCCATCTCAATAAGGATTTTATAAACACAATTTTGCTGTGGTGTATGAGCTACTATAAGCAGCCACTTAATGGTACTGTTATTAAGAAATTCATCAAACTGCTTGGACAAATATTCACCACCATTATCACTACATGGTGTTTTTATTTTACTCCTAATGGTGATTGCAAAAGCAAGACGTACTGAAAATTATAGCTTTTAAAAATCGAAAGGCATATCAGATGGAATGATTGGAATACGTGGAATTTGAACATTATCGCGTTTGAATTTGCCTTTGAAGATGGTTGCTTCAATCCATTATTCATAAGTCTCTTTACTGCAACCCGGGCACCATTGCATAATTTCAGTTGATTAATGCTGCGAAGCATAATAATCGGTACTCCAACTTTTAACTGAAGAATGTGCGGTGGCATTCCGGGAAAATTAAGTAACCACCTTGCCATCTCAATAAGGATTTTATAAACACAATTTGCGGTGGCATTCCGGGAAAATGAAGCGAATTCAGGAACTCGGTGGGTAATTCACCACATCATCTGGATTTGTGACAGTATCCACAGACTTATATGTAACTAATTCACCCGCAATTTCTCGTTGAATGTCTACATTAAGCTCATTGACTTCATTGTTCTTCGGTCTCGGTGCCGTTGTGAAATGTTGGAGAATACACAGCAAATGACTCTTACTTAGATTGAATAATAGTGCAGAAATTCTCTGGCAATGTTATAAGGCCGGTTACATCAGTCTAATTTTTCACTGAGCGTGAGCGTAGATTCAGACGATTATCTTTGGACGCTGTGCTGATTCTCGTGCCGACTTTCTGTCAATATAATGCCATGTGTGTGCAACCAGAAAGTTGACCGTAGTCAACCAAAGGTTCAGTGCGTGGTATGCAAAGACCTATTTCACCTACATTGCGCAAACATTACGTCTGCTGATCTCGAATTCATGCAAAAGTCGAACGGTAGTTATCTCTGCACAGTCTGTACGAAAGCGCGACGACAGTCTTTTCACTCGCCCCCTTTGCCTACTAAGTCTGCGACAGAAAATGCTAATGTTCTCAACAACAATTCCAACTGTTCAGCAGCATCGTCACCTTCAATAGATTTTCAACCATGTCATGAACAATAGCAACAACAACAACAACAACAACAGCTAAGTGATACCCTGATAAACTTTGCATGCTGTGCTAAATGAAATAAAGTCTCTTAGATCTCAAAATGATTGTGTTCTCTCATTTATTAGCTCTTTGCACAATGATAAAATGCTTTTGGTCCAAAAAATTGAGGACCTGCAATTGGAATTGTCTTCAATAAAAAAACAGGTACTTAAAAACAATGCGTCCTCTGAAATTGCAGGCCTTGTAATTGCTCTGAAATCAGAACCTGGTTCTTTTTTCTGGACGTTTCTTTGTTTATTTAATTCAAAAGTGATCTTTGCTCATTGATATAAATATAAATAGGGGAATTATATGAAATTTATGTTGAAAAAAAGTTAAATATTAATAAAAAAAAATTTAAATATTAATAAATTTTTTGTGTTACATAAATTTTTTTAATCAGTTTAATTATTTTCTTTCACATTTCTGTGAAAAAAAGTCCAGAAATTAGAACATTTCAGAAATTAGAACCACGCGTGAAACAAAGTGGTTATAATTTGTGAGAGTCTACTGTACTCTTAAACAAAAAACTTAAAATTAATTTGTATTGTATATTAATTATAATTTAACCCTCCAGGGGGCATACATTTTTGGTTTTTGATATTTTTATTTATAAAAAAGAAACTATGATTTCGGTTGAAAAGCCGCAATAAGACTGCTTGTAGGTATTAGCTTGTTGCGCGCCCGCCGCAGGGTAAAATACTAGTTTTTTAATTTATTGTTAATTTTTTTAAACACATAATGTGAATTTAATGAAATGTAGAAATACTTTTAGCATAATAAAAATGTATTTATTTATTGTTGATCTTAATACCTAAATTGCACTAATTTCATGAAAAAGTGGGAAAAGGCTGCGGGAGAAATTTCGACGCAGCTGGGGCGGTGACCACGCCCACCATAAAAAAACTTTGCAGATATCATATTTCTTATGTATGTGTTCCAAAAAATGCAAAACATTTATAAAAAGCAGAGAAAAGATTTTTTTTTTATATATGTGCAAATATGGTCTAATATGGACCTTTTTTTGAAACTTTCGGGCCCGATTGGCACGGGTAAACGTTGTCGTAAAAAAAAATTTTTTTTAGTTTCGTTCTTAGAATATAAAAACGCATAAAAAAACCTTTCAGCCCCTTGACATTTCCAAAAATCGCAAAATAAGGGACACTCTAATGTCGATGCTAATGTTGTAGTTGGACAAAATAACAACAACGAGCTCGATGTTGTGGTACAAAAAAAATGGGTCCACCTCTCTTCGTTCAAGCCTACTGTCACAAGCGATCAAATAATTTCGTATGTCAACAAACATGCTAACGTCGATAAACATCTACTTTCTTGCTTCAGTCTTGTAAAAAAGGGAACTCACATGGACAACCTTAGAAGCGTAAATTTTAAATTAGGGATACCCGCTGATCAATATGATAGGCTTTTCAACCCCTCGCTCTGGCCGGCTAATATCAAAATTCGGCAATTCGAGTTTTTTCCTACGTCAATGAGGCTACCACAAGAGACGTAACTACATTTAATGCGTCTGATGCCACCTATGCCCTCCCTTCAACCTCTTTCACTAGAGGCGTCTGCTCATTGATTTCAACGCCTCAACGCATCAACACAACACTTGCACTCTCTTCAAGCCACGCGACGCATACTAAAGAGCTAAACGCGGCTCCACTGGAAGTTGGAGTCTCTCGTAGTTGCCACTCAATTTATTTTCAGAATGTGGGTGGACTTCGCACTAAGACATGCACACTTTATAACTCGTCAATCTCACGCGACTACGATATAATTACTCTCGTTGAAACCTGGATGACGTCTCATTTTACATCCAGCGAACTCTTGGACTCTCATTACATTGTATACCGTAGAGATAGAGTGCTACAGCATGGTGTATCAAGAAGTGGTGGCTTACTTATCGCTATATCATCGTTTCTGGTTAGCAGAGAGATCAAACTCCCAAGATGTGATGCAAATGTAGAACAAATGTGTGTTGCAGTAACTTTTAATGATTTTTTAACGAATTGTAAAAATGAAATAGTTTTAATCTTAAGTTACATCCCTCCATCAAGTAGCTTGAATACATATATCGATCATATCTTTAATATTGATTATGTCCTTAACTCTTTAAATGCAAATCAGACTCCTTGTGTTCTCGGTGATTTTAACCTTGGAGATATTAACTGGAAATTTTGCTCCGAAGAAAATATTTTAATTCCGTTTAATGTGAAAGGAGTCGTAGAATCTTTAAACCTCTATCAAATAAATAATATTTGCAACGACATCCACCGAATTCTAGATCTTATTTTTATCAACAATGATTTTAAATATGAGCTTTTAAAATGTGATATACCCTTAGTAAATGACTCAGTTCATCACAAGGCACTTATTATGAAATTCAATTTTTATATTTTCACTAACCATGAGCATACTAATCGAATTCTCTCTTACGATTTCGGGAAAGTAAATTATGAAGCCCTGAATAATTTTTTTTCTTCAATAAATTGGAACTTGTTATTTGAATCTAAAGATCTTCACAACATGTATTTTTGTTTTAAGAAGGTCATTGAAGAAAGTCTATTTTTATATGTTCCCACTAAAGCTAGAAAATCTTGCTATAAACATCCTTGGTTCAACAGAAGACTTATTAACCTAAAAAATCTTAGAAATAAAGCACATTCTAAATTTAAAATACTGGTCTTTTAAACGATAAAGCAAATTTTAATCTCCGTAGACGTGAATTCGAATTTCTTTCCACTTTTTTATACAAGAGTTATATATCTTCTATCGAATCCGATATAAAATCAAACCCAAAGTCTTTCTGGGTGTTCTTTAATTCGAAAAGAAAGACATCTGGCCTGCCTAGTGCTATGGAATTAAAAGGAATCAATGCTGACAACCCATTGGGCATTAGCGAATTGTTCGCAAATTTTTTTGGAAGTGTTTTTAAATATACAAACTCACAGAGTCATTCACATGCGTTTACCAATATTCAACAGTTAGTTGATATAGGAATTTTCGAAATTTCAAACGAAGATGTGTTGCAATCTCTGCTTGTTTTGGATTGCAAAAAAGGAGCTGGTTTGATCTTCTTACCCCCAATATTTTTTAAAAAATGTGCAATCCCTCTGCACACGGCCTTGGCTAAGATCTTTAATAAGTCTCTTTTGGAAGGACTTTTTCTGAGCGAATGGAAGACAGCATACGTAACACCTGTATTCAAATCAGGTCAAAAATATTTAATTGAAAGCTATAGGCCTATAGTGAAACTTTCGATTGTTCCAAAAATCTTAGATAAAATAATAAACAAAATGTTATTTAGCGAAGTGCAAAACATGATTTCTACAAAACAACATGGTTTTTTTACAGGCCGATCCACGAACACAAATCTCGCTATATTTTCCAACTTTTGCCTGAATACCATCGAAAGCGGTTCACAAACGGATGTTTTGTATACGGACTTTTCCAAGGCTTTTGATAGCGTTCAACATAAAATACTTGTGTTGAAACTTGAGAAGTTAGGCATTCACGACCAGCTTTTAAAATGGATAAGATCCTATTTAACGGACAGACTTTTATTCGTTAAGGTTGGCGATTGTATATCTAGCCCAATAACAGTCAAATCGGGAGTGCCACAGGGAAGTCACTTGGGTCCATTACTATTTATTTTATTTATTAATGACTTGCCGCAAATATTCAAACATAGCAACAGCTTACTCTACGCAGATGATTTCAAAATCTATCATGAAATAAACAATTTTCATGACTGCATAGACCTGCAAGACGATATAAAAACTCTACTTATTTGGTGTAAAAAAAATCACTTGAATTCAAATTTCTCCAAGTGTAAAGTTTTAACTTTTTCTCGAAAGAATTTTCCAATCAAATTTGATTATGGCTACAACTCGAATGATAACTTTCAAAGAGTCAATCTGATTAGAGATCTTGGTGTGTACTTCGATTCAAAATTTTCTTTTGAATCACACTTCGATTATCTCGTCTCCAAAGCTAATTCTCAGATTGGGTTTATAAAAAGGAATTCAAGAGAATTTTTAGATCCTTTCACACCTAAAGCTATTTTTGTAACCCTAGTAAGATCACTTTTAGAAAATGGTAGCGGAATTTGGGACCCATTTTATATTAACTCAAAAAATAGAATTGAAAACATTCAGAAACGTTTTACAAGGTTTGCTCATGGGATAATATGCCTAATTATTGGGTGCGATGTCGTCTGCTAAATATCCACAGTTTGGTTTAAAGACGAATAATGTCGAATATTATGTTTATTAAAGACATAATTGATGGAAAAATAAACTCTCCAGAACTATTAGCCCTAATTGCATTTCGGATTCCAGTTCGATCTCTTAGAGAAAATCAACTTTTCTATGTTCCTCAGCATAGAACTAATTACGGACTAAATGAACCAATCACCAGGTGTCTTTCCCAATGCAACTCCTTCGCTAACAATATTGATTTTTGTACGGAAAGAAATATATTCAAGAGACAGCTGGAGGAAATTCTCTCAAATCATTTTTAAACTTAATATATTATTTGCTTAAATTTTTAAACTTGTACTCTTGTTACTTTAGATTTAAGTGTTAAGTTATATGTTAAGTTTGTAATCTGTAAGGGTGTAAGCCCGGTAGATGATATATATTAAATAAATTGTCAATTACATGTGCCGATGGATCATTTTGTCATTGCACACGCATATTTGTGATCAATGTTAATTTTCCCACAATTCTCCAGAAAACGGACGACTTCAAGCATGCATTCAATTCGTCAAAAGCTGTTGATCGAGGTATAACAGATAATGTCTGTCGGAAATCTCCAGCAAATAATACAACAACACCACAACAACAACAACGGCCGATTATTCCCTCGCAAATCCTGCAATGTCCTATTCAATGCTTTTAACAATTTTTTATAGGCCATGGTGAACTCATCCCACGCAATAAGCTTGCATTGTTGCAAAACTTTTCCCATTCCAGATGTTTTAGAAATCTTCAATATTGGAGTTTCAACAGCTTGTATATTCAATGGTAACTCAAGAGCGGAATGTGCCATTTGGCCATCGTCCAACAAAGTTGCAGCAATGCCAGGTGAAGCAAGTTCAACCGCAATTTTACTGTCCGATCGTATACTGGCCAATATAAATGAAATGAGGAATGTTTTCCCGGTACCAATTGGTGCATCCAAGAAATACAATTAACCAGTTTCATCACTTACAGCTTGCATGATTGTATCAAATGCACGCTTTTGTTGATCATTCATTAATAGAACATTGGTCTGAAAAAACTCTCGCAATTGATTGTAATCGAATTGCTGCTCGCAATACAAATCAGGATTGAATATCCTGGCATTCCTAATTGCGCCAAACTTTTATTTGCAATCATTAAGCACATATCTTCGATTGATATGAACGCTTTATTATACATTTCCAACGTAAAAAGTATGTCTGGATTATTTCTGGTGTGGCGCATGCGATTCAAAATGTCATCAGTTATGTACTCCCGATATTTTTGTCACAACTCAAGTAGATTTGATGGTGAACATGTGGTAACAATGATTGCAAATAATATCCGTATTTGATGGGGAGCGGTCGTAAGTGAAGCATCACCAAGACTGAAATCCCAATGCGCATCATCTTTGAGTAAAAAAATGGCCATTAACAGTTCTCAAGTTTCGGAAAGAAATTGGTCTACAAACATTATTCAGAAGCAAGCGCAAATAAAATCATTTGGCATTGTTCGGATGGACTGTATAAATTCGGCATAATGCATCTGTTGAACGTTTATTCGGATAACCAACAACATCGTTGCCCATTACACGGCGTTGAAACTCTTTGGCCATTGCATTCCAAGTGTTATAACGTGGGATTTCAGCATACAGCAATGTTCTGGTGAATGCATCAAATTCGCACAACGAAAAGAATGACGTTAACGTGGTGACTGGTAAATTTTCTGATCGAACCGCAGCATTCTCGGGTCTGAAGTACACACGTTGTACATTCTCAAAGTGAACTCCCAAATGAACAACTAATGGATGTCTTTCATGCAATGTAAATGAACAAATGCGCTACATCGCTGTCACAGTTTTCTATTAGAAAGACATTACTAAGTGGTAACTCCATTCTAAGTTTCATTGTTGTGCGATATTTAGATCCAAAGCTATTCGATATCAAAAATTTTGCTTTTATGTGCGGAGCCACTCGCAGTGCCCATCCCAGTTTTCTAGAAGAAGCACATCATCTAATAGTAACTCCATTTTGAGTTTAAAACTTCTGTGACTTTTACTTCCAAAGCTATTCGATAAAAAAAATTATTTGTATGAGACGAACCACACCCCCTTATACAATGCCCATCCCAGTTTTTTAGTAGATGTAATAACTATCCCAAAGCTATTAGATTCCATAAATTTGAAATGTATTTGCGGTGCCATGCACACTTGTCCAGTGGTCACTCAATTTTGCCAGTCAAAGGACTCGACTAAATAGGACGTTCATACTGATTTTCATTAATGTGTCACTAATAGTTCGAAAGTTTGAACTATCGAATATTGAAAAAAATCATATGGGCAAAAGGGGATCATCCACTATTTTTTGAATATCTTAAGAACCGCTCATCCGATGTTGAACGTTCTAAGTTCATAACCCGTACCATGACTGGCCAAACATACCCTAAATATTTCAACAATTCCATTGGAACGGTTCAGAAGTTGTGGAGTAACATACGTATACCATTAAATTTTTATATATACAGTGGGGAGCAAAACTGTCAACATGTTTGCTGAAATCAAATAAATATATTTATAGCAATACATCTTTCCGCAGTATCAGAAACATTTATACCCAAAAATAAAGGTAAGACTTTAATGTATTTAAATTGGAAAATAAAACAGCTTTATTTCATCCCTTAATAAAAATATATGTTAAATTCCGCTTACAAGTCATTTTGACAGTTTTGCACCACTGTAAATTTATGCAGTTATGACTGGAATAGCGAATTTGCTCAAAATTCTGAGTAGAGGCAAAATAAATAATTGATCTTTTTCAAGCTTTGACTGTCTTGTCGATTGCACAATGGGGAAAATGTACGATTTTTTGGCATTAACCTTATTTTTCAAGATTTATGAAAAAGGTTAACAACACTTTTTTTGCAAAGTAGAAGCTCCAACCAAAGCAAAATAATGATTTTTGCTTTCTTTTTGCGACTTGCCGTTACTTTTTTAGCTGATGAAGTGAAGGTTTTTGTTTGACTAGAATATGACTGCATAAATTGTTGAATTTTTGTTGATAATAAAACTAAGTTCTGTAAATATTTGAATGCGTATTTAAACTAACTAAAGAATAGAGATTAAGGCTTATGGTATATATTTTCGATATGTATATAAATGTATTAGAAAAATTTGTTTTAGTTAGATAATAATGTAATGTTTACAACAAAACTTAAAATTAGGAGATAAAAAACAAAATCTTCAATTTTGGAGAGCTAGAACTTTTTTGAAACTCCTAGCAACACAGAGATATAGGTACAGTGATATAGAGCGGAGAATTTTAGAATAAAAAACTCTAATGTGGTTTGCGGAACTTTGCGGAAGGTCAATGTTTGGTATGTTTTATTTTAGGCACCTACCATTTTAAAAATGCAGATTTGTATAAATTGTGGCGTGAAAATGTACGTGCATCATACAAGGCAAAGGAGAAGGCATTACTTTACTATTTTTTAAATCTGCTGCAACAAAATATACGCGTTTCTGACGACTTTATGAAAATCATCACGAAAACTTTTACGTAATCTATATCTATATATGTATAAATAGGAGTCAGCAAAAGAACCATTGTCTCACGTGTTTCTCAACCGATTTTGACAATTTTTTTTTTAAATCAATTAGAGTAGGGAAAAGGAGTGCACCGAGTATATATGGTGGGCGTGGCACATCCCTTTAGAGTAATAGGTCAGAAAGACTCGGAAGTCGGTATTCGACCTCAAATCACACGTACTATTCCACTGGCAATACTTTATGGGCGCTGAAAGAGGGGCGTAGCACTTTTCAGCAGCACAAATTTTTGGTATAACTTTCGAACTATAAGTCACAAATCAATGAATCTCGGTAGGAACTTCATATCGTCGTATTCTTCGACTGGAAAAATTTAACGAGTTTAGACAAGGGGGTGTGGCACCACCCATACAATTCAAAGTTTTTATATCGAATAGCTTTGGAAGTATTCGATATAGCTTCGATATATGATGATTCGAATAGCTTTCTATAATACACATCAGCCCATACGGAAAGTAGGCGTGCCACTTAACCCATGCCTCCCATTTTTGGTAGAAACAAAGGTGTCTAAATAAACTGTCATTAGTGAAAATTTCAGAGCTGTAGCTGCTTAAATATAAAAGTTATGAGTTTATGCCAAAAAAAGTGGAAAAAACCCCAATGTGGATTGATACAATTAGTTCCAGTATTTTATTCTTAGAAAAATAAAAAATGCCAAAATTACCGCGAGACGTTGAAGACAAAGTGATTGTTCTGATTAAAAAAGGTTATTCAGCTAGGAAAATTGCGGAAAAACTAAATATAAGTCGACAAACAGTGATAAATGTAAAAAACAGGCAACTTATTGATGGAGTTGTAAACGTTGGAGGCCGCCCAAGGAAGCTTACCGATGGAGATGCCCGTTCTATTGAGCGATTAATACGAAAAAATGAGTGAACTCCTCGAGAAGCTGCTGCATGAACTTCAAGTGAGTACATGGACGACGTTCCTTGGATAAAATACGCATGGTTGCTGCGGTTAAGCAAAAGAAACCCGCTTTGTCTGAGCGGAATGTTATAGCTAGAATTAAATTTTGTCAAGAACGGAAGGATTAGACAATTTAGGACTGAAAAACAGTCATATGGTTAGATGAGACGAAAATAAACCGGCACCAATCAGATGGTAAGGCATATTTCTGCCACCGTCCCCAAGCAAAACTAAAGTCTGGACAGGAAAAACAAATTGTCAAACACGGCGGCATTAGTTTCTTTTGCTGTCTGACTTCGTGGATAAATGTGCCTATCCAACAGAGGAAGTAATTTTCTAACAAGACGGAGACCCAACGCACACTGCAAAAATTGTCCAAACCTGGCTCCAAAATCAAATATTTCCTTAACCCCATCGAAAATTTGTGGGCATATATTAAGCGTCAGCTGGCTCAGGACCGAAATCCACCTTCCAACATGGACGAATTGTAGTACCGTGTACAGACGGAGTGGACAAAAATACCACACTCAACTATTGAAAAGTTGGTGGAAAGTATGCTGAGACGCATAAAAAGCGTAATAAAAAATAAAAGTTAATGGACAAAATATTAATAGTTGAAGGAAATTAAACTCATAGCGTGCAAGTGCAAAACTGTCAAAATTATTGTAAGTGGAATTTAATATAAACAATTTTGTTAAGAAATGAAATAAAATAGTTTTGTTTACCAATTCAAATACATTTAAGTGTTACCTTTATTTTGGGGTATAAATGCAATGCTATAATAAGATTTAGCTGATTTCAGCAAACATGTTGACGGTTGAAACGCTAAATGATTTTGAAACCAACTACTGATATGTTTTGGCCGAGGTTGAAAAATGGATCGAGGCATCTCCCACAACTATTGGAGCAAGTGGTTGCGAGCTTGCTTACCGCGTAGATTATTCTTCAAGGCCCGTTCAATACCATGGCCCTATTGGCAACCATTTTATTTAGCAAATAAACTGCAATTCACATAGTGAATACAACACAATTTATAACTAAACCCTTTGACGACCGCTTCTGAACCGCTGAAAAATTCGTTAATCCGACAACGGATTCGTTTTAAGCGACTCCCAATTACTAAACAAAAGTGTCGCAAAAAACAATTTTTTACCTGTAAAAGTGTGAAAAATCATGGCATCTATATGTCCCAATGGTCGTCAACGGTAAAAATGTATACCACTATTTTCTCTCGTTGACAGTATGCGAACGAAAATTTTGAGGTTGAATTTTGATTTTCTTCATGAGAACTCGTTGTTTTTAATCTGTTTTGAAAGTTTACCAATGAAAGTTTAAAAAATAACCTTTGCAATGATGGCACTTTGACCTCTATATGACTATTGGTTCAGGAGATATTCTTAAAATATTTAAAAAGATTGTTAAAAACCCCAAAAATTCTATCATAATATCTGGGCTTCTACATATATTTGCTACGATGCAATGTTTAACATCCAATGAAAGGTTGAAAAATAACCTTAGGAATGGTGGTACTTTGACCTCTTTACGACTATTCAAAATATCACAAAATAGGTTAAATTTTCCAAAAAATCGGATCTTTCATTTGATGCAAAACAAAACTCTGTAACAAAAAAATTGTTGGGATTTTTTAACGAATTTTTGACCTATTTTGGAAATATCTGGCCAAAGTACCACCATTAGAAAGAAAATTGAACTTTTAATTTTGTGTGTTTATTTCAGTACTAGCCTTTTCCCGGCGCGCGTTGCTGCACCCTGAAACTATATGGGAACATAATAGGTGTATTCAAAACTTTTCTTAAACTCATAGTTTGAAACCACTGTCATTTTCCACTGACCGTTACAGTTTTCCAGTAGCAGGAGATCACCAAATAGTAACTCCATTTTGAGTTTGTATGAAAGTATTGCTACTTTTACTTTCAAAGCTATTCGATAATACAAATTGTATGGGCGAAGCCACACCCCCTTATATAATGCCCATCGCAGTTTTCTAGAAGATGGACATTACCCAGTTTTAGTACAGTTGCCGGCAGTGAGCATACAAACTTAATTACCAAAATGAAGCCAAATCGATGAAAACCGTAGGAAATATAGCATGTTTATTGATTTGTGGGCGGTAAAAGGGGGTGTGACAGAAATTTAAGCCATCTCGTACTTGAAAAAAATGAACTGCCAAAATTTCAGCTCTATCGGCTCAGTAATTTTTAAGTTTCCAGCCATCACACAGACTTGCTTTTTGTGTATATATTTTGGATAAAGATTATTGAATATAACTTTTGATTGGAAAGAGATACTAAGATAATTTTTTCTACTTAATGAATTTTTTAGCTTGCATATTTTTTCAAAAATATAAAAACATAATATTGAAAAAAAAATTTTGTTCGAAAAAATCAAGGGGCCTTGCTTTTTGAATGACGAAAATGGTTTTTAATTTTTGCATAAAATTGAAACAATTTTTGCCTACAAATGTTATAATTTTTATATGAAGTTGCAAATTTGCGAATTTGAATTTAAATTATTTTTAAAACAAAAACAATTTTTTAGCCTTTTTTTGAGGAAAACTCCAATATTTCAGACCTATTTTGAAAAAAAAATATAAAATATATATACACAATAAACGATATTCTTGCAATAGGATTTTCATAGTACTTTGATGAAGCTTTAAGACAAAAAAAAAAATTTAACAAAATCTATAAAAAAGCAGCGAAGATATTTGAATCGAAAGTCACAAAATTAAATTTCTGATTGTTTTTTTCTCATTTTTGAGCACGATGTTGCATTTAAATGTAATTTTGTAGTAAAATTTTTCATAGTTTTCAAGATATGTTCATGTTTTTGATGTCAAAATGACAGAAATTTTGTAATTTTATTAAATTTAAGAAGTATTTTATATATGTAAATATTTGCATATTACCTAAGAAAACAACTAAAAATATGCGATTTTTTAAAAAATTTGTACTACAGCACCATCTGGTGTCCAAGGTGGATCAAAGAAGATAGTGCTGAAAAAGTTATCTTATCTGAACACCTGTATGTACCAATTTTCATTCTAATCGCATAAGCGGTTTGTGAGTTTTAGTCAGTTTTGTACAAAATTTGTACTACAGCGCCCTCTGGTGTTCAAGGTGGATGGTGGTGGACACAAATTTTCATGCCAATCGGATGAATAGTTTAGGAGTCTATTGCATAGTTACACGCAAAAACTCCATTTTTATATTTATAGATATCAAAAAAGTGGGCGTAAAAGTGAGCATTGTCAATTTACTTTAGTAAAAACTTAAAATGACTTACTACGACCATTTAAAAAGTAAATTAGCCAAATCGGTGTAGCCGTTTTGCAATTTTAGATAAAACAAAAAAGTGGGCGTGGTCAATTTTCTTTCCGTAAAAACCTAAGTTGGACTATTACAAACATTTAAAAACAAAAATTATCCATATCGGTCCAGCCGTTCTCAACTGATGCAATTACCAACGAACGACATTTGATTTTTATTTATATAGAATTACTACGAATACGATCACAAATCAAAGACCAAATTCTACTTGCGTCTTTTCTGCGATCGCTTTGATTTGAGTGTGCACAATCAGAGGCAGATCTAGGATTCACCAGAGGGGGGAAGGACTGAACAAACAGTTTTATAGTCCAAGGGGGAGGCTGAAACGGCTTTTAGAGCTTTTTTCAAATTTTTTCCCACACAAAAAATTCTTCAAGGGGGATGGCGGCTAAAGCCTTTTCAACCCGTATGTACATCTGCCGCTGTGCACTGTGGTTACAACAAAATTTCTACTTTGAATAATGATTCATTTCCTTTATCTGCATTGGAAGTCCGCGGGCAACTGGCTTCTCAAATGATCAATACGGTTACCAACCGCGAAGTTGTAAGATACCTAAGAGATTTAAACTTGCGGATAACACTTCCCTGTCCGATAATTCTGCAAATGTGAAACGGGACGTAAAGATGTATTTTCTGCTGAAAACAACAAAAATGCGATCGAATAAATACTATTTATGCCTTTTGCAAAAAACCATATTGCTTCGCCAATGATCGAAATAACTTAAAATTTTATCATAAGAAAATGAAAATTAAATGCATTGATCAAAAATGCAAATAAATTAAATTTTATTTCAAATAAATCAACTTTTCAACAAAACTAAATATGCCTTACATTTTTACCGTTGACGACCATTGGGACAGATAGCCCAAGTATACTATCTTCTTTTGCTATTTTTTGTTAAAAAGTGGAAGATTGTCCGCAACTTCCCCAAACAATTTTTCACCTATAGCTCCTCCTTCCCCCAAAATATTGCAGCAAGAAGAAGGGGGAGAAAAAGTAAAGATTTTTCAACTTTGGGGTGATCTGGTAGGCAAAGGGATGAATCTACCCTTGAAAATTTAGTACTTTCTGGAAGCTACATTCATTCCATGTAAATGATACCTTGTAAAGAACAATCGTTTGCATAGTTTTTCCAGGAAAAAATTGAAAGTAAAAGGGTCACCGGTATCCCAATGGTCCTCAAAGGGTTAAGACTTAATCAACCGGCTAGATGGAGGTTGTCCAGATATTCGACAGGGAAACAAAGAGTTGAATTGGTTGAGGTAAAGGCTTAACACTTGCATCAAATTGAATTGGTGTTTCTACTGCTTTACTCAAAATAACCGACAAATGCCTTATTTGGTTAACCCTTTCCATTCCAACTTAAATTTAAACTAATTTTCGAACCAAGACCAAGTCCAATACCAATTTTTGAACCAGTGCTTAACCAAAACAATATAATATGCAAATAAATTTATTACTTTGACCTATAAATGCATGGCCTTTTTTTGCATTCAACTTTTATTCACTTGTGCCCCAAATAATTCAGTAAGCTGAATTCTTTAAGTATAACCGTTTGAAGAGAATGAAAGCTTTAAATCGGTGTGAACCAAAAGGTTTATTACAGGGTGCTGAGAACAATCGAAATACGATCGTAGAATTAATCACCACTAATAATTTCGTGCTTTAAATTTCTCATGAGTGAGAAAGTTAAGCGACGAACAAAAGCATTTACGATCGCTCACCATCAAAAGCAAAGTTCGTTGGCTCTCTCACTCATGATTTTTATTTGGTTGTCAACGCTCATTTTAAAATTCGATATCTAACTCATATTGTGAAGATTGAATCTTTAATCGTTCGTGAACGTTTTTTTGCAGTGATAAATTTTTACTCTGTGACAGCGAAAAAAATAAGTAATTCTGCTAAATTAAAAAAAATACTTAGAAAGTATTAGAAAATAACAAAAAGAAAATAGAAAACAGATTATAATAAAATTTAATAATTAAATAATACAAACATTTGTTTCTTTATAATAAGCAATAATTATTGTCTTGTCAATATTTGATACTCTGTACATTTTTTAAATAAGACAAGCGAACGCACAAAAAAATAATTTAAGTAATCGATCGCGTGTAACTGCTTTCGTCCGTTTCACAAGGGAATAGGCCTAACCAAAATAGACAATTTGCTCCGTAACGAGTGAAGACGAAAATGTTCGCTTAAATGCATTTCAGTGTTGTAACCCAAAATGAACAAACGTAAACTTATCGAAACTAAACGAAACGGTTTGACGAGACGTTCTGTTTCGTAACAACCGAACTTTTAGCGTCTCAACTCGTCAACAACAGCTGTGCAGGTAGTCTTCTTCTTTTTTCAGACGATTGGAGGAACTTGTTTCATTTTGGGTTAAATGTCAAAACAGACGTAACGATTGCAAACGTTCGGCAAGTTGCAATCGTCTCGTTTCGTCTATTTTGGTTAGGGCTAATGACTTTCAAGATTTATTCCAACCGCGCTTTAACCATGAACTTTGAAAAAGTCGCTAACGAACGATTAAAATTCAATCTTCTCGCGATAACTCATTTTGCGATTGTATTTTATTATGGTAAATCGAACGTTCACGAAAAAATTGACTTCGATTTCTTCCGAGAGTTTACATGCAGTTATTTTATGTAAACACATTTGTCATGAGCGAGCTAACAAAAGCGATTGTTCCATGGTTGAATAAATAAGGTTGTCGCATGGGTGAGAGCGAGTTCCCATATATGTCAAATCCAAGTTGACAGCTCATACAAATTCTGAAAGCGAAAATTGATAACATGTGAAGCCGATTAAGTTGTTGTTGTTGCTTTTCATACATTTTGACAATTGTGGGTACTGAGAAGAAAGTACGATCAGCCCCGAGCTAACCTTATTAATCTACATGCTTTACGCCGACTCCGACCGGCGATGAATGGAATGTTCTCGTTCTCAAGAAGCTTTACATGGCATTTTGATTACTCTCTGAGGTTTGCCATTGTCTGCAGAGAGGTGGCGGCCGTACCGAAAAATTATTTTAATTCAAATAATTTTCTGTCGCTGCTGGGGTTCGAACCTTGGTCTCCAAAGTTCGTTCTCCAACTACGCCACGGACGCCACAATCATCATAATAAAATACAATCGCAAAATGAGTTTCCACGAGAAGATTGAATTTTTAATCGTTCGTTAGCGAATTTTTCCGCACCTTAATTTATTATTTTTCCCAAAATTACTTTCGTTCAGACATGGGAATAAGTTCGTTGGTTGCGCCATATATGGCACACTATGCATTTAAGGTTTAAAGTAGGGGTACGCAAAGTTACACACATGTGAATTTTGCCCGTATGTGTTTTCTGCTTGCACGCTGCTTGCTTAACGGGCGACAGCATTTGCTTCATAAATTCGTTGATAAAGGAAACGAGGGACATGCACTAATATAATGGGATAGAGCGTAATATAGATCGTGATATCTACAGGGTTGATAATTGTGCTCAGAGCAGTCCAAAATCAATGTTGCATCTCGTTGATATAAAAAAGGGCTTTTAATTATTTTAACTATTTAATATTTTGAATTTAATCATTTTTATATTTCGATAACTTCCTGTGTGCAACACTTTCTTCTAAATGTTTATGCGCAAAGTAAAAGAAAAGCCTACAAAAACATTAGTTAAAAATATGCTAGGAGGCAGATGCAGAATTATAGTAGTGGCATGGTCTTGCGAAAGCCTTATAAATATACCAGGAGCTTGTTTTTGCAAAACGTTTTTATAGCTGCTGGTAGTAATGTAAAATAAAAAAACCCTTTTAATAAAAAATCCTCAAAATATGATGGATATGCAACACTTGCTTTTCATACCAGCATGATCTCGCTTTTACGATTTCTATAAAGCACACTGAAAAAAAAAATCGTGATTTTTTTGCTCTTATTTATACTGCGAATTAAAATAAATGTGTATTGGACGGATTATCAAAAGTGAACAGGCTGACGGACGGATAATGTGAAATATATATAAGCAGACGGACATGTAAAAAGCCAGACGAATAGCGAAAAGTTAAAATATATTTTAAGCTCAAAATAAAACTGTCATACGTTTTTGTAAAGAATTTTTTCAACTTTACATCTTTATGACACAACAAATTATGACTGATCAAATTGTTATATATTTTTTAGCAATACTTTTTCTGCTTACGAATTAAAATAAAAAGAATAACTGAAATTATATACATATTTCCATAACACATTGTCTACAAAAATGGTTTTATATTTTAACCAAGGAAGCAACAGTTATCGAAATTTAATTTTTTTATATAATAAATAATCCATTTTAATTTTGGTTTGTTAAATATATGTGGTTTGTATATATATTTCGACTAAAAAATCACACAATTTCATAATGGGACAGCAATGGGTTTATGGAAAATGATAAATGAAAATTAACAAAAAAAAAAAAATGTCATAAAAAGTTCGAGATTTGATTTTTTTTGAAACACAAAAATTGTTATAGAGCTTAAACTAAAGAAGCTAGGACTTTTTACAACAAATTAAAAATATTAATTCTGACTTCAGTGTCGCTGAAAAATTCATGAACAAAAAACTATTGCAATAAAAAATTATACAGTTTGTTGTAGAATCACAACCACCAAATAGGTTGTATACATACAATTGTATACAATGTAAAATTTCTCGTCATATATTCAGGGAACACGCAGGCGTAGATACTAAATCAGGGCGCTCCATAGCTCACTGAGCTCTCTGCGAGCGTAACTTTTCACATGTACACAGTGTTGCCAGATGGTCCGATATATCGGATTTGTTACGATTTTTAGCCTTAAATACGATGATCCGATATTTAGCCGAAATTCCTCAAAATGTTACGATTTCAGGAAAAATAGATCCGACGTCAGAATTCACATATATGTAAAAAAATGGTGGCAACTTTGAAGCATTATTTTTAATTAAAAATCGTTGGCAGCACTTCTTATCACGAATGTCAACATAAGGAATTACTTTCACTGCCTTGCGTTAAACTGCGATCTACTGCGTCGTGGATCTACATCGTGGAAAATACATCTTATAGTACGTTCACACCAAAGCTTATTTGCTCATTTCGGCTAAAAAACACAAATGAGAAACGTAATAAGCTCATTTGAATATCCAACTCATTTCAACGAAATGAGTAGCAAATGAGATGAATTCACGTTAAACACAGCTCTGAGCTTATTAAACTGCTTTATGAACATACCCTTTCAAAGCAAAATGTAAGAAAAATTTGTATACAAAAAAATTTTATCAAAACAAAATATGAAAATACAACAAAAACAACCGTCAAACGAAATGAGATTTATAAGTGTGAACACTTTTTAATGAGATATTTAAATTTGCTCATTTGGCTTAGGTGTGAACGTAATATAAAGAAATAGATGATGTAAAAAAAGTAATTTATTTAAATAAATAAACCTTAAATGTGGATCATACATATATATTGCATTTTATTTGTCTTCCTTCCGACAAACGGGACGAAAATCCGACGGGCTGAAAGCAAAAGTTACGATTCGAAATATTTTTTCCTGGCAACACTGCATGTACATAAAGCTCACAACAGAAGAGAATATAATACAGTCTTTCGCTGACGATGATGCTGTGAGGACCTATTTCGTTTTGCGCTGCAAATTATATGTACACTCGTGAAAAATCAACTAATTGTTGTTTATAATACTTATGCACATATTTTTTTAGTTTGTAGAATTTTATATTCGTATATATTAACCCTTAAATGCACCGTGTACCTTTACAGATACAACCATTCAAAAAATTCCAACGGCTATATTTTTGGTTTGATTTCTTTCAAATCGGTTCTATATTATTTAGAATATTATAAGTCTTAAATAAAAAAATTGTTTTTACTTCTATTTGTCATACTTTTTAAAAAATTATGTACAAAGTCAACAAAATTTTTTTTTTTTTAATTAAATAAACACTATTTTTAACACTTTAACTTCTAGGAACAGATAAATAATTTTGATTAGGAAAAAATTTTGACTGCTTTCAAAACATGTCCTTTAGTGATTTTAAGTGGTTCGAAAAAATTTCGATCATTTGGCACCTCACTGGGTCACTTTACTTGGTTGTATCTTTAAAGATACAGTGTACACTCTAGACCGTATCACCTTGTATGGCAAAAAAGTAAACCCATTTTGACCCCGTCTCAATCATTAGACATTTAAAAGATATTTTCAAAAAAAATTTTTTTTTGTTTTTGAAATGGTCCCTATGGTGCTTTTTTCCTGTTTTCGTTATATCTTTTGTGTTTCTTGTTCGATCCCAAACATTTTTCATATATGTGTTTATTGTTTTTTTGCAAATTTTTTCTGATTTCTTTTTTTCGCGAATCTTGTTTTTTTTTTAAATTATCACCCACCGTATCTCAGTTGCTATTATGTTAACAAAACCTAAAAAGGGAAAATAACTAAAGCTAACAAAAAATCATTAAGACCATGGAAACAAATGATATCCTTAAAATTTATTTTTGGTGCACTTCCGACCGATTTTATCCCAAAAATAACACTTTCGAAATGTTCATCACTCGTACTTGAATTTTTATTAATTTTCTAAATCTTTACGGGTTTCAACCTGGCTGTAGCGATCGTAGCTGTCAAGCTTCGTGAAAATGTGCTCCAAACGATTTTCGTCAGAGACTGCTCTGCCCAAAAAAACAAAAACCATTTAATGTATGTTACATGTTTTTGCCTTTGTACGGTTTTTTTGAATTATCCATGCTTTGTTTCATAATATTACTCTTCTTCTTTTTAACTTCATGTGTATGATGTTTCGTTACACGTACGTATGTATGAATGTATGTATGTATGTATGTATGTATGTAATGTATGTAATACTATGTATGTTGTCTGTAGGTCTAATTATCTCCAAACTAGAAAAATGCAGTTTTTTGCTTTGCACGGCAGTGCTGTGGCCGACTTGTGCACAATTTGAGTGTAACGCTCGGTGTTTTGCGAGTGACAAGGATAATCTGTGAAGAACATATAACATGATAAATACGATTTAATATATGACGTCAAATGTTCACCAGGAATTTTAATAATGACGTCCGAGTACTGTTGATCAGTCAATTGCTCTTGAGTAAAAAACTGAAGACATGGTGGATCAGTGATCTGAAATTTGGTACAATCGATCATTTCAGGGTGTGTGGTGCTGCCATATTGGATAAAGGGCTGGAGGTTGGGTCCACGAAATTGCCGAATACGACCTGTTAGGTTTGTGTTTAAATATTTTTTGTACATGCATAGAAGTGACGATGAAGAGCTGTGGGGTGGTGGTGTCAAAGAGTGAGATGCGTAAGTCAAAATAGTTTAAGAAGTTTACCGAAAAGTGGTGTGATGTATTTTGTTGGTAGAAAATGTGTGCGAAATTGAAGACCACGATGAGGTGATAGAAAAGTACTATCAGCTGCAGATGGGTGCGAAAACAAAAATATTTAAAGCCGACAACAACAACTACTGTTGGGCACAGTTTGTAGCAGAGCATGATTTTATTAATTACACTTGCTCTCAACGAAAAATAATCGTCAACTTTAATAAACAATTACAGATTTTATTACAATTCTAGTAAATATCGAATTTCAAATATAAAACAATCGATAAAATTGACTTTTATTAATTGTCTTATGAGAAGAGTTGTGATTGAAAAAGCCAAAAGTCGAGTATGAGTGACGAACATTTCGAAAGTGTTATTTTTTTGACAAATTCGGTCGTAAGTGCACCAAAAATAAATTTTATGGATATCATTTGTTTCCATGGTCTTAATGATTTTTTGTTAGCTTAAGTTATTTTCCCTTTTTAGATTTTGTTAACATAGTAGCAGCTGAGATACGGTGGGTGATAATTTAAAAAAAACAAGATTCGCGAAAAAAGGAAATCAGAAAACATTTGCAAAAAAACAATAAACACATATATGAAAAATGTTTGGGATCGAACAAGAAACACAGAAGATATAACGAAAACAAGAAAAAAGCACCATAGGGACCATTTCAAAAACAAAAAAAATGTCTAACGATTGAGGTGGGGTCAAATATAGGTTAGTTTTGGTGATACGGTCTAGTGCACTCCCTACAGTTTTTGAAAATTTTAACTTTTTAAAATAAAAGAATTAATAAAAATTTCATAACACATTTCTTTTAATATGATATATTTTAATAGGGATTTTAGATGTGGGTAAATTCACATTGTATCTTTATAGATAAAACCACTTTTTTTAAAATTAATTTAAAAAAAAAAAAATTCAAAACTAAAAACGCAGTTTTTATTTTTACTCAATTTTACATAAAATATATTTTTTCGGTAAAAATCGGGGGCCTTGTGCATTTAAGGGTTAAGATTTCATATAATTAATACATATTAGCTATTAAAACATTTTGCATTGTTCATTCACATTCCTTATTCATTTTTTAATACTTAATTTTTTGATTACTTGCTTACTTATTTTATTTAATTCCTTGTTTTTACTTACATATTTTTTGTTATTAATTTTATCTACGAACGGTTTCTTCTTATTTATGTGAACTTTAGATCGCTTTTTATTTTTGTTTGTAGAAGTCGGTGACACATATGATTGGCATAGGGTTGAAATTATATCAAGTTTTTTTTTTGTAAAATTATATCCTTTAGTGGTAATTTGTGCTTTTCCTATTCAGTTCGTAATATTTCTTTAGCTGATCTAATTTGTCATCGTTATTCATGTGCTCGTTGTAGTCAAGTATAAGGTCCGGTTTTTGTATTTTCTCTATTGTACCAACGCTTTGGCGTTGCTTTACCTCGACAAATTTTTACGGAAAGGCATTTCGATTTTAAAATGTCAAGTGGAAGCAAATGCAATAAAAAAATAAAAACTAGAGGAAAAGTTTACAACAAAAAATGTTTAAATATGTTAAAAGATGGTTTAACCCAGATATGCCTACATGTAGTACACCTGCTTTTTTCATTGTGCTGCATTTACATTGCTTTAAATTCGCCAACCAATTTGTTGTTGCGTTACAAAACATAGCGGTCAAGAAAACACACATTGATAAGCTTTGTCTATTGTAATTCCTTGAGTTTTTTTTTATCAAAGATGTCAGTTTTATAAAATTATAGATTAATTCAAATTCAATATAAATTAATATAAATTATAATTCAAAAATTATAAAATAATAGTGTAAAGATGTCACCTGAACGATGAGAAAAAGTTTTATGATTATATTTTGTTGTTGTTGCGTTTCTGTGTTTTTGTATTGTAAATAGTTATAATAACTAATAAGTAGCAAAAGTACTTGTGGAAAAGGAAATTATATTTGATTTTAGTTGATGTATTTGCTAGCGTACTACATGTAGTACGTCTTTAAAATCCAAGAAAAACATTTTTTTTTTAGTTTTCTTCATTTTTGCAATAAGAATAAAGAAATTTAAGAAAAGTGCAAAGATTATTGCACCAGCAAGCCCGTCGGCATATCTGGGTTAAAATATGGTTAAGATATGTGAATATGATTTAAAAATTCATGAAATTATGTGAAATGTAATATGTGGTTATTTAATAAATACACTTAATGGGGATATGGGTTATTTTCATGGATGCATTAGAAATATATCAAATCAGTGTTCTTGATTGATGTAAGCAAATATTGGTCAATGGAAGGATAATTTAAAAGCATAGTTGTTCAACATCAACATCAACATCTTATGTAGATTGTTGATGATTATCTTGAATATTCCGTATGTGGGTTGCGTTTTTCCATATTCGTTGAACGGATTGCTGGGTGTTGTTCACACTCGTCGAATTTGGGTAGTGTGCTTAATTTTTCGCAAATCTAGCGAAAAGATTTATTAATTTTATTTTTTTCTCGTTTGGCTATCCCAAATACTTTTTCCTATAGGGATTTAAAGAGCATAAATTATCCGTCTCTCTTCCACGATGTGTCTATGCTATCGTTCAATGGTTGTTGGCTTCGCCATAATATAAATGACAAGCTTAATTCTCTCTTAGAACCAGTAAAGTTTCTGTTTGAGAAACATGTACCTGTACGCAGTTGTAGTATAAAAAATATGTCCTGCCCCTGGTTTTCCCAGCATGTGCTGTCCGTTATAAAAAAAAGAAACAGGTTACGTAAGACTTGGCGGCTAAATCCCACAGAAACTAATTGGGAAGCTTATAGAATGGCGAGGAATGAAGCCGTGCTTACAACTAGGCAAGCTAAAATGCGTTTTTATTCAAATAAACTTAAGCTCTCTCTGCCAAGCAAAATGCTTTGGAATAATATTAAAAGCCTTGGGGTTTGCAACAAAAATAAAGTTGAATGTCACCTAGATCCAGAAGTTTTAAACTGTTTCTTTTCTGATAATGCTGCTGCTTCTACTTCTGCTGCAGCTAATAATTGTATTACTTTGCCCTTGTTAAATCATTCAACGATTCAATCTTTTAACTTTTCTCCTGTAGTAGAGTTTGAGGTTGGCAAATGCGTGTCTCAAATTAAGTCTAACGCACTGGCTGCCGATGGTATTCCCATAAAATTTATCAAAATCATACTCCCCCACATCATTAGCCCTCTAACTCACATAACTAACTCATGTTTTATGTCGTCCTCGTTCCCTGATTTATGGAAAATGGCCATTGTTCTTCCAGTAGCAAAGAAGCAAAATCCATCTTGTCCCAATGATTTTAGGCCAATAAGCATTCTTTCACCTTTAGCAAAAATTTGTGAAAAACTCATGTCTCAACAAATAACACACCACTTAGTTAATAATAACCTTCTATCTCCGTTTCAGTCTGCTTTTCGTGCTTGACTCTCTTATGCTTGTTAGATTTTTCGAAGGCGTTTGACAAAGTAAATCATCAAATCTTGTGTTATAAGCTTAAGTCATTGTTTGGTTTCTGTGATAGTGCTGTTAATTTAATGTCTAGCAACTTGTGCCGTAGGTATCAAAAAGTTAAAATTGGTCAATTGTCGTCAGGGTACAAACTGGTATTGAGTGGTGTCCCTCAAGGTTCTATTATTGGCCCCCTTCTATTTTCTATGTTTCTAAATGCTATTTTTTCTGTTTGTAATCATGCTTCTGTTCATGCTTACGCTGATGATGTCCAGTTGTATCTTTCTCGTAGAACTGGCCTCATCGAGGACCTTGGTTGTAGGCTGAATGAAGACCTCAGTAATATCTATGAATGGGCTTGCAAGAATGACCTTCTACTTAATTCTTCAAAATCATATGTTCTTCCTATTTGTAAAGTTAAGTCTTGCTTAATTGATGTCCCCGATTTGTTTATTGGATCGAATAAGCTTACTGTTGTGTCGAAAATTGTGAATCTTGGTTTCCATGTTAATTCTTCTCTGTCAGGTGTTGATCATGTTAATAGTATTGTAAAAAAAAGTGTATTACGTCTTACGTAACCTTAGATTGTCTGCCAGCGTAACTCCAGTTGACATTAGGCGAAAGTTGGTAGTTCAACTCATTTTACCGGTTATAACTTTTTCTGAAGTAGTCTATAGTAAACTTGATTCTTCGTCCCAATTAAAATTGCAAATTGCATTCAACTATGCCACGCAGTATGTTTGTGGTCTTCAAAAATATGATCGTCTTTCCAGTTTCCGAAATGCAATTCTTGGTTGTGATATAATTACTTATCTGAAGGCTAGAAACTGCATTTATCTTCATAAGTTAATCTATGAAAAAACACCTGGGTACTTGTTTGACAAACTCCAGTTTAGCATGTCTAGAAGAAGCCATGTCCTGATAGTTCCGAGATATTATTCATTGCACACTTCCCACCTGTTTTTCATCAATGCCATTAGGTTGTGGAATGCTTTGCCACGTTGGCTTAGGGAGGTCAGTGGGAGAGTAGCTTTTAGGCAATCTGTCTTTTCCTTTTTCTCTTCTCATTAGATTACTTCTTTTTTGCTTCTATTTCAACTTTTTTTATTTTTTTTTCTCTTCTTTTTTTCCTAATTTTCAACCTGCTTATGTTATTTTAGTTAATATTTTGTTTTCATTATTATGTATTGTTTTAATAATTTTCATTAAAATTTTTTTTTCTTATATACTTATTGTAATTAGCTTTGAGTTGTAATTATTTAATTTAATTTAATCCACTAATTGTTTAATTTTAGGTGTACTATAAAAGAGCTAGCTCTTATTGTACTTATGCTTTTTTCTTCTTAAATAAATAAATAAATATAATGTACAATAAGTTTTTAGTTTGCAGTTTTTCTTTTTATTTGTTGTTTTTATTTTTGTAAGGTCCGGATCGTCAATTTAGTGTTTTGAACCAATAGTTTAAATTTTTATTTAATGTTTTTGTTTTTGGTTTTAACATATATTCAATTCAATGAATCTACAAATACTCAACAATTTAGGATTCAATTTTTTTGATAGATTATTTTTTGAATTATATAATTTGATATAAATCAGAAATAAATATCAAAGTGCATTTGAAAGAAGGTAACTACAGTATCATTTGACGTAGTTTTACTATTTCCAAGTATTCCAATTGACTTAACACTGAATATTTTAAACACAAAATGGAAAATTATCGAACAATAAACGAAAATGATTTTTAAGATACTTTTATGGAGATCATAAAATTTTTCATTAAGGTATTAAGATATTTTGAAATATGATGGGAGAACTTTTTTACAGATAAGAAGAATGCCAATGAGGTTCCCCGCGTCACCTATAGTCGCTGACATAATATTAGAAGAATTACTTGACAAATCTTTAATAGGACTTGACGTTAAACCAAGAATATTGACTTAATATATAGACGACTTATTTGCTATAGTTAAAACTGACAAAATTAAGGATAACCTAGACAAGCTCGGAATATGTTGAGCTGGATAAATGGATAAAATGTACAATGGAAAAAGAAGTCAACATAAAACTGCCATATTTAGACGCCCCTGTAATTAGGAAAGACAATACTAGCAAAGTTGACTGGTATCAAAAACCAACGACACCCTAAGACTGTACTTACAAAAAATGACTTCCCGATCTGAACGTCAAAAAAATTTTTAAAAGAATGCAAAAAACAAACAAATGGGACGGATAATTTGAAAATATACAAATCTACATGTACAATAAAGACAAATAATACACTACGGCGACTATTCGGCACAATAAATTGCAAAATTGACAAATCGAATTTGATATACCAAATTTCGTGCATAGGTGACGGATCCAACGTATGCAATAAAGTTTATGTTGGAGTAACTATGACAAAACTACGGACTAGAATAGCAGGACATAAATCTGGACAAAAAGCATATGATAAACTCATAGGACAAAAAACTGTAGTAGAACTGGACACTCTCCCAATTTTGACAATACATATATAAATATTACAACAAAAAAAGAACTACGCACGTAGATTTACACTCAAGATGCTGCACATAATTGACACACCTTCACACAAACGACTCAACTACAAGACAGACACTGACAACTGCGCTCACATTTACAGACATGGTATAATAATACAAGGTAGCATTGACAGTTGCTTGAGAAACCTGTAGTGTCATAGCACAGCCAGCTTACGGTACGTTACATATTTGGTAACAAAATATATTTTGTTTGTTTTTCTTTCATTCATTCTTTCAATCGTGTCCCAACGCTTATCGAGTGTCATTAGGTCACTGTGTTTTTGCGTCACATTGTAAGGAAATGCGCTCACTGGTGTTCGCTAACCCTATTAGCCGCACAAGTGGAAGCGCAGCAAAAATTCCAAGCTGAGGAATCAAAGAGCAAGTGAGAGAAGAACAATTATTAAGAACATAATTGAACTAAGAAACAATATGAGAATAGAATAATGGGAAGAAGTTTAAGAATATCTAAATAGAATTAATACTGGTATTTTTATTATAAATATTGAAGATCTTTGAAATAAAGAGGAGAATGAAACTTTACTTAAAACATCTAAGTTCTTTTTATTGTCAAACAGTATGGCAAAATTGGCCATCTAAACTTTTAAGCCTTATCTTTGGCATTTTTAGGAACACCAGCTAAAACTTATTACAAACCATCTCCTGTCAAAAAATATACTCAAAAGAGAGCGCACACAATCGGCCATTGAAAAAACAAACAATTTTGAAAACGTAAAAGTGAAAAAAACAACAACTTGAGCAGCTGCAGATGCATTTGCACAAACAGTTGTTTTTGGCATGAGATGTTTTCTTGTAGAAGAGAAAATAAGCAGTTGTCAATGCTACCTTGTATTATTATACCATGATTTACAGACATCTCATCAAAACAAAAAGGACTCAAAAGCAGAGCTAAAAACAGCAAAGACCACAACAATAAAAGCAAGTGCAATATTAAGTGAAATATTTTTTGTTCAATGTGGACTTGGTTTTGTTCGTTGTGGTTTTTGATGTTCAATGTGCACAAATAATTTAAAGCAAACATGTTTTTTATATAATTTGGGAGTAATACTTATTGTCATTGTGCACAATTTTTTTTTTTATTTTTTTTTATTCTGTTTTAGTCCTTGTAAATTAAATCCGGCGAGTTCGAAAAATCGGAAATAATAAATAATTAAAAAAAAACTGACCTCAAGCCCGCTCATTTATTTAATGTTGAATTATATTTTATGCAGTTTTTTTGTCGTGTATGTCATTCAAATTATTGACTGTAATATAAGTAACTATTTTTTATGTAATAAAGAAGTATGCGAAATTGTGTAGGACAAAATTAACTCTTTTACTTACAACCATATATGTAATACTTCTGTATTGGCACTACACTCAAGGTACATTTGCCAACATTAGAGTGCATATATACGAGGGGGTACCATTTTCGGGAATAATATATAATAAGAAACTGTTTTATTGTTTTTCAAAATATTCCCCTTGATGATTAATACACTTTTGCAGTCTTTCAAACTATTTGTCATAGCAGTTTTTCCATTCCTCTTGAGACACTGCTCAAGCGGAACAGTGGCCACATGACCCATTCGGTGGAAGAAACAGGCGACCATTTGCTTCGCAGTGCTTCGTGCGCGAATAACTTTTGTTGAATTTGCCAAGTCTTGGAATACCCATACGGTCGATTGCTGTTTTGTTTCCATGATTCGTCACCTGTCACGATTTTATACACGTCTTTTGAAGCACCACGATTGAATTATTTAATCATTTCCTTACACCAATCTACGCGAGACATTTTTTGAGCGATTGATAAATTATGGGTATCCAACGAGAGCAAATTTTTTTTACAGATAAGTATTCATGTAAAATCGAATGTATTGAAGTGGACCTGATGTGCAAGGATTCCTCTATATCACGATATGTCACATGACGATCTTGCATTATTAGTTCACGTACTGCGTCGATGTTTTGTGGCACAACAACCGATTTTTGACGATCTTCACGGAATTCGTCGGTGACCGAACTACGACCACGATTGAATTCACTATACCAGTGATATACTTTGGTTTTTGATGGTGCTTTATCGTCATACAAAGAACTGAGTTCATCGACACATTCTTGCTGAGATAATCCATGTCAAAAGTTGTGAAAAATAATCCAACAAAAACCTTATCTTGGAATTTCTATTTTTTTAACAAATTGATTTTCTTAACTCACTGTAAACAAAACAAATAGCACTTGTACATCAAAATATTGTGAGTACATTTATGCTAACAAATGTCACACAAATATAAATAGTACCCCTCGTTTTGTTATATGAGCGAGAAGGTATGTAAAGGAATGTTCCCGAAATTTAATTTAATAATAAAAAACTCAGGAGCAGTGATTCCATTGTTAAAAATTGCATTTAAAATTTTTGTTTCAATTTTTATGGTTTAAATTTTTCTTGCTTGAATTTTTATTTTTAAAGTTTTGTCATATTTTACACGTTGATGTTATAATTGTTTTATAATGGTGCGTACCTATAATTTTTGCAAAACAAATATGCATCTTTTGTTTTGTTTAATCAGTGACGTATTAAGCCATCTCTTCAACATAAGCGTCCAACTAGGGATATTTCCTAACATGATGAAAATTGCTGAGGTAATACCTTTATATAAGAAAGATGTCCGTTCTAATATCAACAACTATAGACCAATATCACTTCTACCTATCTTCTCTAAGGTGTTTGAAAAGGCAATGAAAATCAGAATTGTCAATTTTATTGAAAAAAACAAACTCTTTAGTAATTCGCAATTTGGCTTTAGATCTGGGCTATCTACTGAAGATGCTTTACTGAATTTCTGTTCAAGTGTATATTCGGGTCTCAATAGTAAACAAAATACTGCAGCTTTATTTGTGGACATTACCAAGGCATTTGATTCTGTTGACCACAAGATTTTGCTATATAAATTGCATAACTTTGGCTTTAGGGGTTGTATATATAACTGGTTTAGGTCATACTTAAATAATAGGCAGCAGAAAGTAAAGATTAATGGTCATTTAAGCCCTGCTAAGCTAATTTCATTAGGAGTTCCTCAGGGGTCGGTGCTTGGCCCGATTCTTTTCTTGGTCTTCATCAATTCTCTCTGCTCTACAAACTTTAAAAGTAAAACAAATGCGTTTGCTGATGATATGGCCTGTACTTTTACAAGTAAGTCTCCGTTAGATCTCGTTGTGGATATAAATCACGATCTCGAAATCTTGCGCCACTGGTTTAAAGTCCATAGGTTAGTTATTAGTGACAAAACGAGAATTATGCTTTTTAATGTGGTAGACAAAGACTTAAACCTTGGAGAACTATACTTTCATAGTAGTAATTGCGCAAAATTTCGCTTTTGTACAGATGTTTGTCCAACATCTACGTGTGCCCAAACTTATTTTGAAGAAGGTTCTTGCTCCTCTAAGTGTTTTCGTATTGAATGTGTTCAATCGTTCAAGTATCTAGGCCTGCTTCTTGATTGTAAAATGAGTTGGTCAGAGCATACATTTGCTCTTAAGAAATATCTTTTAGCTGTCAACAGGCATATTTTCCTATTAAAAAAGTATTGCAGCTATAGCCTACTTAAGTGCATATACCATGGCATTTTCCAATCAAAGTTGGAGTACGGTTTGTCTTGCTGGGGTGGAACGCATAATTACAAAATAAACCAACTGTTAATTTTACAAAAACATGCTGTTCGGCTAATTTGCAACAGAAGTCGCCATAGTAGTAGTTTGCCGCTTTTTAAAAATTTATACATTTTGCCGCTACGACACTTATATTATTTTAAGGTTCTTCGTATATTTTTTATAAAATCAGGATATTCCTTGAGTAGATGTTCTACAAATTACAACTTAAGAATAAACTATCAGAATTATGTTTCAGTACCACAACACAACTCTCAACTTTTCCTGAAATTTTACACATCTGTTGCACCTAGACTTTTCAACGCCTTGCCTCTTCATTTAAGAATAATCCGAAATAAACCAGCATTTCTCAAAAACATAAAATTATGGCTTTTAAATCTTTCTTATGATGAGGTCGATGTCCTTATAAATGTTGTTACTTAAATTGTTAAGGTTTTTGCTTGTGCTTCATGTATATTTGTTTCAGGGCTTCTCAGTCATGGGTAGGGATCTTTTTTGCTCTTTATTAGTTTCTTTATTTGTTTCTTTGTAATTTATTTATTAAATTTTTTTTTTTTTTTTATCTAATTTTATTGATCTTTTGCTACATTTACCTTATTTTAATTTTATATTATACTAAATTTAAATTTTCATATATTTTCCACCAAATTTTAAATTTTATTTTTGTTACATTTTAATTTAATGTTTTTTTTTTTTTTTTCTCGATTAAATTATTTAAAATTGTTATATTATATACTTTATTTATATTTTGTTAAGCGAAACATTTACTTTTTATGACCCCACACTACTTCATTAATGTATTTTGTTTCTTTTTAAAAACTCAACTGCTTTCGCCTCTAGCTCCATGTGAGCTATAGATTGCAGTTATTTTTTCATTTAATAATATCTGTCAACCGATGTGAATAATGTACTTACTATAAAATATTGTAATAATTGTATTAAATGAAAAAATGAATAAAATACTACTACTACTAGAAAAAAAAAAAAAAAAAAAAAAAAAAAAAAAAAAAAAAAAAAAAAAAAAAATGTTTGGGGCACAACTTTTTCTTAACAAACGCCCCTGTAATGATTTGACATTTTCTTGTGTGTAGTTAAAATTTAAATGCTCTACAAAGCACAAGCAGAAATGAACCGCAACGCATTTACCTAAAATTGAATTACCAAAATTCAACGGCAGCTACATACAATGGGTAGCGTTCAAGAATCTTTATACTCTGCTGATCCACAACACGACAAAAAGGCAAGGTTAAAAAAATGTTTTATTTAACAACACACTTAGGAGACTAGTCAAAAACAAAAAAAAAAAAAAACACATTGAGCACGTACCAATTAGAGGTGCTAATTATGTTCTTGCATGGAACGTTTTGATCAACAGGTACGACAAAAAAAGGATAATTGTGACAACATTGCCGAATAACTTGTTATCGCAGCTGAACATTAAAAACTATACGGCACAAATCCTCACACGATATTACTAAAGAATGTATCCATGGAAAGAGCATAAGGACTTCCAGTGGACGGGTTACTAAGTGACAATAACAAGGTTTTAACTCTACGGCAATTATTTCGATTTTTAGAGAATCGTTTCTAAGCAATTAGAAACACGTGGTAAGGCTCTTGAGTATCCTTCTGTCGGGGGGAAAGATAGCGATAGATAACATGAAGTAATTACAAAGTATGTATGTGGATCAACAGAACATCCACTATATTACTGAAAGACTACAATGGACACAAAAGAAAAGGCTTTGTATTGACTGTTTTAAACCCAATTGTTTTGGATCCGTTGCTCAGCACCTCGAAGGACCTTACCATTTACACAGCACTTATTTTTAAATAAAACAAAATCACTTTTTATAGTGGGAAAATAATTAAAAACCCACTTTTATTGGCACAACATATTCGCCCTAAACTCGACAACAGCAGAAATAAAGATATTGGAAACTTCGGCAAAAAGCTATGCTAAAATGCAGTCAATACTAATGCAAATGTTATAAATGTGTTAGTAAAATTTCATGACAAACTCACCCCTCTCGATGGATTCTCGATGAATTCACCCCTCTGGATGGACATGAGCGCTGGTGAATATCTCACTTTCGACAGCTAAGCCACCAGTGTACACATAGGGAAAAACTAACCTACAATTTTTGTTCAAACAAATTGATGCATTTAAAAATTAGAACAGAGATTTTAAAACAAAGATATAGTTGTTCTTGAAAGAAATTGTATTATGTTTTTCTGTTAACAACAGCACTTGTAAATACAACAATTGTTTTAATTTTAAATTCAATTTTTTTTCTATCAAAAATATTTTTGTCTATTATCGAAGTAACTCCACAAATTAGATTGACAAAACTGACATTTCTATATTAAGAAAAGTTCTTTATCGACTATTTTTAACAATATTCTTGCTCAGCTAAAAACAATTTTCTTATAAATATGCAAGACTTTTTTGGGTGTAATACCTATTTTTGACAAATATGAGGTGAACTCACATACACAAGACGTGATTGCATAAAAAATTGGAGAAGAAGCATTTTCAGCTGTCAAAATCAACAGAATTCACAATAGAAACGAAGTTTCCCATCTCTTAATCTCTGACAACAGACTGACTGAAAACCCAATTGCATGTAATCATGGTTGCAGTGATCATAACCTTTTTAGTACCTTTTGCAAAGACATCGAATTCGATACAAAACAGCATCGAATCCGATACACTCCCCACGAAAACCAAAGGTTTTCCAATCAAGCACACAGCTCATAATATAAACTTAAATAGCCTTATACAAATTTGAATAAAATTAATTTCATTTAATCTGCTCTTCCGTCTCAATTGGTAAAAAAACAAATTCTTTGCACAGGTCTAATTCATCGGTTTGTATCTGTATTTTAGATACTTCTACCAGCCCATCTATGCTCGGCAGTAGCTCGCATATTCGACCAGTGGCCCATTGTTCAGGAGGAAACAGCTCACTTTTGATTAGCACCAACTGGCCCAATTTGACTTTATCTCTCCCTCCATTTTTGCCAGAAATGTTTTACTACAATCTGACGCTCACGTCGTCTGTGGGGTCATCGCTCAAAGGATACAAAGGTCTGGAATTTAAAAAGCTCAAATTTGGGTTAATAATCTTTGCCCTATTGAACACACAAGATGGAATTTCATAGATTTTAATCTATGCTCAATTAATTTTTTCAACTCTTTCGCTGCACGGACGACAGAGTTTTAAATCACTTATAAGAAGCTATAAAAGCTAGCTCATGTAAAATCAAATATCACATCTATGTGAATCGCACGAGTTTTCAAACAAACAAAAAACTTTTTCACTACTTGGTTGCTTGCTCTCTTAATAAATTTAATTTTAAATGGCCCTGCCAATAGTCAATTCCCGTATGAAAGAAAGACTTGCCCACTTGCACTCTATCAGCTGAAAGATCAGCCATCAATTGTTGCTCTAAATGATAATTATACCTTACACAAAGCACGCATTTATGAATGTAGTTTTTTAGCTCGCCTCGCCTTGGTGGCCTCGGTAGTCGAGTAGGTAGCGTATTCGACTGCTACCCCAGAGGTCCCGGGTTCGACTCCCGGCCAGGCCATGGTCCTACGCTTTAACCTTTCTGATTTTTCTGTCCTCATTTCTAATCAACTGAAACTGAAAATTCATCAATATTTACGACTTGAATTTGTAGTTGATGGTAGAGAAGTTTGTGGATGAGTTTGCCTTATATCTTGAATTGAATGAGGTAAAGGCATAACACTTGCGTCTGATCAAATTCACATGTTTCTTTGGCTTTCCACCACGCTTAGAACGTCCTCCACATGTTTCACTTGATTGTCCTCTCCTTCCCACTAATCTATCACCTGATTTCGAACCAAGGCAGACTTACTGAATAGGTAAGCTTAAAAAAAAAAGAAGCTATTCTCGATCTATTTTTAATCCAAATTGGATGCTTCATTTCATACATATTATCTGCTCTATCGAGCCTTCCCCCCACTCTTAGTATTTCTCTGGAATACATTAAGGGTGTTGAAGATTCGACACTACTTCCTACTTGCACACGTCTATCTCTTTTCATTGCTTCTGGCTCTTTGAAAAAGTTTTGCTCTTGTGATTTTTTCACCAAATAATCCAATAATCCTCGTCTTTTTTCTTCAGCAATTGGAGATAAAATAGAAATTTTCTTTCTCTGCGATCGTCTACGTTTGCTTATGCTCCTAGCTCTTTTGACGAAACGTAGCACATAGCTCAATATATTTACAGCCTTTTCCAGAGAAGGCACAAAATCAATCAGCGCAATATTATTCATCCCAGGCATATATATTTGAAATAACTTATTGCTCGTTTTTATTGTATTAACCTTGAATTCGCTCATTACTTCTTTGCTCTCAACTTGCTCAAATAAATTTCTAGGAAAATTCTAATTCTTTTATACCTTCCCAAAGGTCTTTGAATTTTACAGCTAACTCTTGTGATAGTTGATCATCCTATTTTAAGCTCATTTTCCATGGATCTTGGATAAGAATCTTCTCCCTGCTGGTGACAGGTGACGAGGTAGTTGCGCAACACAGCTTGCTTCTTTTCATTTGGTTATTGCACTATCGATCTCTGCAGTTTTTACTACGAAAGTATATATCTCTTTGCTCATTACCCACTTTAGCCACCGCATTTTCATATTCAGAATTTATAGCTCTCATAACTCGCTCAGAGTTGGACTTCCATTTACAAAGCTCAAAGTCCTCACCTCTTAGCACAATATCAATTTCTTTCGCTAGCCCTTGCACCTCTAGCTTTGAATCAGCACCACTTGCACAATCATCCATATAAAAGTCATTTTCTATGACCTGTGCCGCTTGAGGAAACTTTTCCTTAGCATCTATTGCACACTGTATCAATAATGCTCGCCCTGCATTATATGCTGATGAAGTCATACCATATGTAACAACTGTCAACCAATGCTCTTTTAATAGCTCATCTTTGCACCCTCTCCACAAATTCTTTGCAAGCCCCACTGCTCTTCAAAAATTCGCACTTGTCTAAACATCATTTAATATCTGCGCAAACTGCAATATTACCCTTTGCTTATATTAACTCTGGTGGCTTTGTCACAAGCTTCATGTGCCCTAGCTCTTGACATGATCTCATAAACTCGATATACTTTTCTCGCAATGTAGAATCTTTCTCTAATCTGTTCTCTAAATGCATGAAACGACGTAAAGCTGTAGCTTTAGTTTCCAATAAATTTTACATCTGATCGTATTGTAATTTTAACAATAAACCTGCCGATCGCATCTCTTGAAAAAGTTCTCATAAAAAATGCTGAACAGTCTCTTCTTCTAATGCTCGTTTTCTAGAACTTTCGCCCACTTGATCTAATTACCACAATCGCTGTAGTTACTGCTCTAAACATTTTGTGAATTAAAAATGCCCGTTCTGCTAATTAACAATTTTTCTTTTTTGTCTAAAATTTGCTCTTTTTTTATTAAAATATTAAGCTCATACTCCAGTTCTTGTATCTCATCTTTTATTTGCACTGATTGTACCATATCTCGCCTAATAACTCATCATGAACCTGGCTGAAGCGCTCCCTTACTTACTTATCTGGCGCTTAAAACCGTAAGTCGGTATTGGCCTCGTATAAGAAATTGCGCCAGCCATTTCTGTTTTGCACTTACTGGCGCCAGTTGGAAACACCAAGCGTGGTCAGGTTACATCACCTGATCCTTCCAACGAAGATGTGGGCGTCCTCTTCTGCGTTGACCACCACCGGGCACCGAATCGATTATTTTTTTCGCTGGAGCGTCGTTTTCCATTCGCTCAACATGACCTAGCCAGCGGAGCCGCTCGATTTTAATGCACTTAACTATATCGATGTCAGCGTACAGCTCATACAGCTCGTGGATCCATCGAATTCCGTACTCGCCATTGACGCAGATTGTTTCTCTCGAAGGCTCCCAAAGTCTTTTCATCAGAACTGCTCAACGTCCAGGCTTGTGCTGCATATAATAGGACGGGCATGATTAGTGACTTATAGAGCGTGAGTTTTGTTCGCCGAGAGAGGGATCTGCTTCTCAATTGCCTACTCAGCTCAAAGTAACACCTGTTGGCAAGAGTTATCCTTCGTTTTATCTCAATACAGACATCGTTGAAAGAGTTAACGCTGGATCCCAGGTAGACGAAGTCCTTAACAACCTCGAAGGAGATGTTGTCAATAGTGACTTGGTTTCCAAGACGCTGGGACTGTTTATTTGTTGACACTAGGTATTTTGTCTTATCTGCGTTCACTGCAAGACCCATTCGACTCGACTCTTGCTAATCTGGAGAACGCTGCACTGACTTCGCGCGTATTATGGCCAATAATATCGATATCATCAGCATACTCCAGCAGCATAATACTTTTGTAGAATATAGTGCCACTGTGTGAAGTCGGCAAGCCGTTTAAATGAGATTGCCCTTGGCCGCAATTTATTTTTGCTCAACTTTAAGCAAAGAAAATTAGTATGATAATAATTAATTTAATTTCATAACAATAGCTTATGGTGCGTTGCGTCTGTGAAAAATATCGAAATTATTCTTTCAATATTGCTCAATCATAACATGCTCAGCTTTAGCTCGCACTAATTAATTTAAATTAAATTTTAAAATTTAAATTTAAAATTTATTTCACTGCTCAAAATCTACCTTGTCCAGTTTATCGATTTATCGATAGTCATCGCTCATTTACTTGCTCTAACTTTAATTTCATACTTGCCCTAATGTTGTGTTCTTTCTGTTCTTTCTTTGCTCATTTTCCAATCATAGCTCATTTATCGGTATTCGTTGCTCTAAATTTTATTTTACTTGCTCTAATCTCATGTTCTTTCTGTTCTTTCTTTGCTCATTTTATAATGGTAGCTCAATTTTTTTTTTTCTTTTACTCGCCCGATTTCTTACTGGCTCTTTATGTTTTGTGTTTTTAGGTCGAATGCCATAACGTTTATTCGCCTTCTTGCCCATTCCCTTGCACAAATGAAACATGCATGTTTGGAAAAATACAGAACACAAGAGATTTCTGACAAAGCTACAACAAAATAAGTTGCCTTCTGCATGTCAGCAATTCCAATTCTTTGCGCCAACTTTCATATATATATTGAGCAACGCACATTCTTAGCTCATATGAAAGCAGCGACTTTTTATGCTCTTGCAACGCTCATTATTACTTTTAATTTTATTTCTTAATGCGTACACACTATGTACTACAAATATGCAACGCTCATTTTTGCTTCGTTTCTATTTCTACGCAGACTTTTACATATGTAGATATGTGTGCAACGCTCATTGTTGCTTTTAATTTTATTTCTAAGCACATTTTTACATATTAGATATGTGTGCAAAGCTTATTGTTGCTTTTAATTTTATTTCTACGCACATTTTTCTAATTATATACATATGTTTGCAACGCTCATCATTTTCACAGACGCACCATATGTTAACTTATCGTACAGCTCTATTCATTTTATTTATTATTTATATTTATTTCTTTAAACTTATTACGAATATTGAATTTTTCGCTTTATTTTTTTTCTAAATGTTACACTATACTTACTTCACACTTTGACACATAGAATGACGCACCGCGCAACAAGCTAAAATTTTCAACCCTTATTTCACGACTGCTATAGGGAAAGAGCGCTCTGGGAGCGTTGAGAGCAAGAACTGAGAGCAAAGGCTTATGTAGAGTGATTTTTCCGATTTTAAGATGACATTTCGACTTTTTTCAAAAACTATAAAATCTAGATTTGGCGTCCGTGGCGTAGTTGGTTAAAGTGCGTGGCCGCTATATCAAAGAACTTTGGAAACCCAGGTTCGAACCCCAGCAGCGACAGAAAATTATTTGAATTAAAATAATTTTTCTGTACGGCCGCCACCTCTCTGCAGACAATGGCAAACCTCAGAGAGTTATCAAAATGCCATGTAAAGCTTCTTGAGAATAAGAGGAGTCGGCGTTAAGCATGTAGGTCCAGTTCTCGGTCAATTGTGTACAAACTTAATAACACGCACAACACAATTGATCATAAGAAGCTAGGTCCTTTCAAGGGCTGAAATGGCCAGTTTTTTATTTTTTTTTTTTTTTTGTATTTCGGTTGTCGCTCAAATATCTCGCTCTCACTCGCACTCAACTGCACCAGCCAAGCTGGCTTGACTCTCACTCTTTGTATTTTATATGTATGCACTCTTTTGTTTTCTACTTAATTTGGCTGTGATTTCATTATTTTTTTCATTTCTCGTACTGTTCTCGCTCTATGTATTTCTTTTCGCTTCATTACAACCGACAAAATTCAAATTTTGAAGACCACTGTTTTGATACATTTTTTTTTTTTGCTGCAACTTACTTACTTAGCTTATTCCTGCGCTCTTCAATCCGGCTCGACTCGGACCAATGTTTTGGATCCGTTGCTCAGCACCTCGAAAAACCTTTCCATTTACACAGCACTTATTTTTAAATAAAACGAAATCAATTTTTATAGTGGGACAATAATTAAAAACCCACTTTTATTGGCACAACATATTCGCCCTAAGCTCGACAACAGACTGACTGAAATACCAATTGCATGTAATCATGGTTGAAGTGATCGTACCCTTTTTAGTACCTTTTGCAAAGACATCGAATTCGATACAAAACAGCATCGAATCCGATACACCAATCAAGTCGCCAAGGCATGTCATCCACGTTCTTGTACAAGGTGTACAACACGTTACTTCATTAAGAGACCTCAGCAAAGCGACTCAATTCAGTAGCAAAATTACCGACTGGTGAAACCAATCAAACACAAGATATGAGTTCAAATACACCTACCGTAGGAGCTGCATACAAACATCAGCGTAACGAGCACTACATACTATTAGCTAAGTTAAGGTAATTGGAAACAACGGCTACATCGGTGAATTTCGAGCCTTATTGGACTACAGGTCTCAAGTCAATTTAGTAACTGAAGGAGTTATATCGAAACTTTCGCTACAGCCATCAAATTCATAGCTATGCATCGAAGGTCGTAAAACAAAATATGTAGCACAAGGCGTTAACTTTGAGCTTCGAGCACACGCTGGCAGTTTCTCCACCAGAATTGAGGCTTTTAGTCTTTCTAACATAGTGTCGCTACAACCTACACAAACATTAGATACATCAATTGGTCACGATACATCAAATTGGTCACTACCTGACAAACATCAAAGTGGCCGATCCAAGGTTCAATCAAACAGATAAAATCAACATACTTATCGGAGCCGAGTTCTATCATCAATTATTGCGGCCACAACAAATATAAAATAATAACGAATTGCCTTCCCTGCAGTTGGTTAGATTGTGACAGGAAAACTAAAAGGATGCAGGCAATAATTTGGCAACTTGCGCAATGACTTGCCCACATTAAGAGACAACGAATCAATTGATTGAAAAATTTATGTAGCTTGAAAACACAAATAATTCAGGGTATCAAATGTCATTACTTGAACAATGTTGCGAAACCCACTTATTCAAAATGTAGGAAGGATCACCGGTGGTCATTTTGTCGTGCGTCTGTAATTTTCAGAGAACCCGATAGCCCTCGAAAATTCAAAACAGATGTCTTTCAATCGCTTTCTATCACTGGAAAGACGGCTCAACAGTAATCCCAAATTAAGAGCGGACTACAATAAATTTTTGGAGGAGTACGAAGCTCTAGGGGACATGGAAGAAATTCAAGAAAAGGATATTCCAGAATAATGCTATGTCATGCCCCAGCACTGTGTTCTAAAACCAGAAAATTCTACACCAAAATTTAGTGTTTGACGCTTTTGCTAAAACCACCAGTGGGTCATCTCTTTATGACAATATACAAACTGTGCAGAGAGACTTGTTTTCAATATTATTACGTTTTCGCATGAATCGATTTGTTTTTAATAGGACAATATTTCTAATAGGACAAATATTTGACCCATTAGGCATTTTAGGTCCAGCTGTCGTACGATCTAAAATATTTCTACAACAGCTTTGGCAACTTAATATTCTTGGAATGATATATGGAATATCCTTCAACGCGAATGGAAGAATTTCCTTGCAAGTAAAGTACTCAATAATATAAGGGAGGACAGATTTGTATTTAAGCCAGAAAAAATTGAATCAACACAAATTCACACATTTGTGGATGTATCAGAACGATCTTACGAAGCAGAAGTCTATATTATTAGAATTTGTTCTATGTAAAAGTGTGTGAAGTCTTTTCTTACACACTGAGCAACTAAAAGTACTACGGCATTCCTTAACAGAATAGTTTCTAGTTAAGCAGTTTAGGCAACAATTGTATTTTTTAATGGATAAATATCTATCAGTAATAGAAAGTTTTAAGAACTTAGGCCAAGAACGCAGAAAGTGTTGTTGCTTCGGACAAAGAATACAAGTTGAGACCGATATATTCGTATGATATGAATGAAGTTTCTTTTGGATTGTTGGAACTTGGGATACATTTTGACCTTTTATGTGAGTTCTCGAAGAACAACTCCCCTTAATATCTAAAATTGAATCAAGAGTTTGATGACGAACAGTAATAAATTTATCCAAGGTACTCCATTTAGGAATAACGGTTTTTTCCTTTAAGCTCTGTTCCCAAAAGCTTAAAGTATTATCAGGTAGCCTTTGACAACAAAGAAAAATCAATATTGGATCCCAAGACATAGTGTTAAGGTCATACAATTTGAGGACAGACAGACAATTGTTAATACCTCTTTGTAGATTCTTAAGCGCTGCAGCATTTTCCGTTAAAGGTGATTTTTTACTATTTTTTTAAAATCCCCGCTCGTTTTATTTATGAGATGATATAGTCTCTCAACATCGCTTAGCCTTGAATTATTAATGTAAAGCGCAGAAAATATGTCTCTGAATGTTAGTCAGGACAGATAGTTTCCTTGAAACACTTCCATGTCACAAGGTGGTAAACGTAGATTATTTGATACTTCATGTTTTGCAGGAAACCAGCTGGACGGAATAGGAGCAGCCAAGGGCTGCTGATGTAAAAGTTCATTAATTTTGGAAAGACAAAAAACATAAGTTCGAAAAGTCGTCGTATATTTTGCTCTAACTACTTCAACATCCTCAAAGTCCTTTTTTTCCTTAATATCTCTCAAGCATTCATATGAGAAGAATTCTTAGTTTTAAGCCAAATATCGCAAAGTTCTTCTCGAAAAACTTCTTAAGAAAACTTATTTTGGTCAGTTGAACCGACCTCAGAAAAACTTGCATTAAATTCGACAATTTGATCACAAAATCTAATAAAAATATCGAGCGACGCACAATGAGGTATTTATGCCAAAAGTGCAGATTAATTAAAAAAAAATGTTCAAGGTACATAGTGATGTTAGCTACCCGATGAAAGAAGATAAAACTTTGCATTACTAGGTGAAAGAATAGTTGAAAAATATTCTACCGTTTACCCGCAATGCAGTTTGAAAGTCATCCTTTTTTTCCTCTTTGAGTATGCACAGTGACAAACGTGTTTATTCGAAATTTTTCAAGTTTTTTTTTGTGTATTATTTTTAGAAACTATAAAAAAGTACGATGGAACCTTCTTGTTCAGGTATTTAAGTAATACAAAATTAAATTTTTTTTATGAAATAGTGTTTATATATAAATTAATTTATTTATTTTAATTTAACCTTAAAAAGATAAAAGGATTTTTCAATATGCTAATAGAGATATAGTTGTGTGCTGAGTGGAATTAAGGAAAACTGTTTTGATTATCGTAAGCTATGAACATTCAAGCTATATTCTATAAAAAAAAAGTTGCGTCAATGCTGCGCACTTTCGCGATATTTCAATTTTCTTACTTTAACTCACATGTCACGAATCTACGATTTTATTTCCAAAAAATAAAAAAAAATATAAAGTACAAAATAAATCTAAAAACTAAACAGATTTTGCTGTTTTTTGTTTTTTTTTTGTTGTTTACCAGTTCTCTTCTTCACTTTTTTGTTTGTTATCCGCATGTTTTTACACTACATTATGGAAAGCGCCATATTCAGTGCACCTTTCCACAATTAGTAGATAGTTGATGTTTCTTTCAAACACCGGCTTTTTATATATTAAAAGAAGCAGATGAATGTATTAAGCTATTAAATGAAATTATATTTGTTCGATTTTAACACTTATTTTCGGATTTTGATATTAGGAGACATAAATTGTTTGCAGGGTACATGTGAAATCAACATCATTGTTTATGTTTATTAACTATTGTTATTGCAATCCCTTGTTTTTGTATAAAGTGTCGTTCAAAGCTTGTTTTGTGCAATTTGTACTAATAACGAAAGTGATGTTCTATATACTATGTAATTCGGTAAAGGGTACATAGCTAATGATTACATTTTGAAGCCGCCATTTAGAATTTCAAATTATTGACTTCGGATTCGTGGTCAGCGACCCCACAAACCCCTAAATACAAAATTTTACCTCCATTAAACTTTTTTTGCGTCCGGTGGCGTCCGTGGCGTAGTTAGTTAAAGTGCGTGGCCTCTATGTCAATAAACTTGAAGACCCGGGTTCAAACCCCAGCAGCGACAGAAAATTATTTGAATTAAAATGATTTTTCTGTACGGCCGCCACCTCTCTGCAGACAATGGCAAACCTCAGAGAGTAATCAAAATGCCATGTAAAGCTTCTTGAGAATAAGAACATCCCGTTCATCGCCGTTCGGAGTCGGCGTTAAACCTGTAGGTCCGTTTCTTGGTCAATTGTGTACAAACTTAAAACACCCCAACACAATTGATCATAAGAAGCTAGGTCAAAGTCCTTTCAAGGGCTGAAATGGCCAGTTATTTATTTTTATTTTAAACTTTTTTTTGCAGAACATAGCTTGTTCATGGCTGCCATTTTGAATTTCAAATTTTTGACATCAGATTCGTAATCAGCGACCCCACAAACTCCTGTGTACAAAATTTTACCTCCATTAAACGTTTTTTGTAGAAGTTAGCTTGTTCATGGCCGCCATTTTGAATTTCAGATTTTTGACTTCAGATTCGTGATCTGCGACCCCAAAAACATCCAAATTACTATTTTTGTCTCGATAAGTGGCCTCTATCAATTGATCTCCAAATTTGGCTTTAATACCCCACTGTGCGACGTCATAAATGAAAAAATAAGAACCGAACCGATAAGACGAACTTGTTTGCGTAGCGCTAAAAATATCTTTAAGATATAGAATTATTCGAAGAATTTCCAAACACGATAAGAAAAGAGAGTTTGAATGAGAGCTTGAAACACAAAACGCAAGAATATTTCTTACTAACAAATTTGTAGAGAAAATCACAAAAACAAAGAATGCTAAGATTTGTAACACTTTCAGAAAAATCGACTTATATATGTTTTTGCAATTGCTTAAGTTAATCGCGGCGTTGAGTACACAAAAAATCTATTATAATATTTCACTGTTATAATGAAGAGCAATTAATATATATTATATTGTAAATCAATACACATTTTTAATAATTAAATATTATTCTTGTTAAACATTTGTATCCAAATGTTTTAGTAAATTAAAGAACAAACCAGTTTGTTGTTGACTATTTGCTTTATATTGTTTCTCCTTTGACTGATTTTCTCTTGCAGTATCACAAGCAGTCAATGACTAGCTCAAAGAGAAAAAAAAACTATATTTGCTTAGCAGAGCGACGAAACAATAAGTGTGTTAATTTTTGCATACACACCCACACATCCACATGAACTTTAAATTTTTAAGAGAACTTAAAGAGCTAGACTTTCGTTTACTTTTTGATCTTAAGAAAATACCGCGATTAGAAGAAAGCGGTCAAGGTGACCTGATGTTTTTTTTTTGTAAATCAAAGTACTTATGTATATAATATATTGCATATAAGAACTTGCTAGTTCTTATATCCAATATCTTGATATGTGTTATTTATGCTTATTACGTTATTTGTAGCGTATTTTTAACATAATAAGGTTTATAATTTCCACAAATAACCAAATGCTCTACCACTTTAAATAAAATATGAACCACTAACCTTTTTTCCTCGAAAGCGCAGTCCGTCCAAAAACTATGTGGATTGAAGATATTTGAAGATGAAGCGATGAAATGAAGAAGCGACAACCTCCTACCCGTGCTTATAGTGGTCCTTTTGGTTATGATGATGAATTATTCCTTATGTAAAGATGAACAATTTAATAAATACTTTAATCCAAGAATTCCGTGATTCGGCTCGATAGGACCAAAAAATGAATACGTTAAACTCAAGGTTTTACTCGCCGGTAAGATCACGGAAAAGAAAAAGCTAATTAAATTGATTTTTTGGATATAAATTTTTACAATGTAATTTTACCTTATGTTCAGTATGAAGTGCGAGTTGATGGTCTTGCTTGCTCGAGTGGTAGAACAAGAAGAGAGCTTAAACTTTTCTCATAGCTAAGCGGAAGGCTAGCAGCAAGATCTGTTGTTCTGTCGCTTTTTGACGTATATTTTCTAAATTTCTTGTGATTTCATCCTGTTCTTTTCCTGTTAGATTTTCTTTGAGGGTATCTACAATTTTTCCTTTTTGTTGAACGCTGAACAGAATAACGCTTGGGTGCTGATTAATTGAACGATGACATGTGTTATTTATCGCATTTTCAACTGTTTCTAAAACTTTGTCTATTGTCCACTCGTTTGTTGTTCTTGTAACTTTGCAATCATTGGACCTAAGGTTCTGTTTAATCTTTCAACTTGTCCATTTGCCTGCGGAGAGCCGGTTGCTACCTTTATATGCTGTACGTTGTTTGATTCTAGAAATTCTGCAAACAAATTTGAGGTTAAACAAGTTCCTCTATCGGATACTATACACTTGGGTCTACTGTAAGTCAGTAATTAATGGCTTCTTTTGACTTTGTTGTTTTTGCTTTATGACATTATATTATAGCTAGAACATTTTTTATACTTCCCTTGGCATCTATTGGTCCATAGTGATCGATATTTAAAACTTCGAACAGAATATTGCCTTTAGGAATGTTATGCAAATAACCTCAGGAACGCAAAACAAAAGTCATCCTCTTTTTGTATATCACTCCGTTTCACATTTCATAAAAACTATTTTCATTATTTTGTGAATTTTCTCGCAGCTTAGTCAAGTTTTTATCTTTTCCATTAGAAATCACTAAATTTTCTTCAAATGTATATGTTTCTATTACAAATATATTAGTATTTCTACTGAAAGCATCAACATGTTGCATTCGTTTTCCTTCGCGGTGCTCTAAAACATAATCATAGTTTTGTAGCTCTTAATTCCTTTTTATTCAAAGTCATTTTTAGTGAATTACAATCGGCAATGATTTTAAATTTCTTCCCTTGCAAGTATACTCCAAATCTTTTTAAAGCATTTATTATAGCTAGCGTTTCCAATTCATAACTATGATATTTTGACTCAGTTTCAGTTGTCCTCTTTGAAAAATAAGAAAATTGGATGCAACTTATTATCTTCTTTTCTTTGTTATGAAATTGCTCCAAATCCTAATGAACTTGCATCACATTGAAATTTGGTTTCATCAGTTGGGTCATAAATTGCTAAAATTGGTGCTTCCACTAATTTTTTTTTAAGCAATTCAAACGTATTTAATTCGTCAAGTCCAAATTGAAACTTTTTATTTTTTCTCGTTAAGTCGTGTAAAGGTTTTGCTTTAATCGAAAAATTTTCTACAAAACGCCTAAATTATGAACATAATCCTAAGAAACTTTGAACTTCATGTACATTTCCTGGAACTGGAACATTTTGTATTGCCTCTATTCCTTTATCGTCTGCCTTAATTCCGTGTTCAGTAATTGTGTACCTAAATATTTTCCTTTGAACTAAAAAACTCACATTTGTCTATTCTTAACTATAGGTTGTTCCACTAACCTGTTTAAAACTTCTTTTAATATCGTAAAATGTTCTTACACATCTTTTGTTCCAACCATAATATCATCTAAATATCTTATTACTTTTCCTTCCCTTACCACATCTGCAAAACCTTTATTTATAAATCGCTGAAAAGCGGACCGGGCGTTTCTTAGCCCGAATGACAATCTTAAAAACTCAAACTGTCTCAAAGGCGAAATAAACAAAATATATTTAACCAAATCTTTGTATATAAAAACATGAAAAACCCCATGTTTCAAGTCTAATTTTATGAAAAACTTTTTATTTGCTAATCTGTGTAACAAGTTATCTATTAAAGGAATTGGATAATTATCTTTCGTTGTAACTTTGTTTAATGTCCGGTAATCTACACACATCCTCAATTCACCTGTTTTCTTTCTAACTAATACGATTGGTGATATAAATTCTGATTCGCTTGTTTGTATATAACCTTTTTCTAAATATTCATCGAACGTTTTTTGCAGCTCTTTTTTTTCAAAGTACGATAACCTTCGAGGAGGGCAATTAAAGGGCTTAGGATTTTCTAAAATTAGTTTCATTTCACTTTTAATTTTTGGTTCATTTGGTCGTGCGAGTTTTACATAGTATTCTTTAAATATTTTGTCAAATAAAATTTTGTGTTTGTAACGTAATGCATCATTCATTTTATACAATACATCTTCTTTATCAAAAATATCTATACTTAAAATTTGCTCATTAAAGTTTTCATCATTATTTTGTTCTTTTATATCTTTGATTTCATTATAGTTTATGTTTTCTTTAAATTCAACTTTATTACCGATAAGTATTTTTGATCCGGTAATTTCCAGAAACAACAAAAAGTGTCCTAGACTCGTCTGCCAAAACAATCAAATCTAAACATACATGTTCATGATTCAAAGAACATTTCATTAAACCAAAAGTTTTCAATACACTTTTATTTAAACCAAAGTAAATAATATCGTTTGGTAATTTTTTCTGGTACTAATGACTGCTTTATAAAACTTATAAGGTCACCGGAGTCTATAAGGCATTCTGAAAGTAAATCAATGTTTGTTTTATCTAATATTGTTAACTTATAAAATCTTTCATAATTATTTTACTGGCTGGAAAACTTCTGTTTACCTGCGTCCTGTCTCAGCTTTCTGCATTCAGTCGCAAAATAGCCCAAGCATCAAGCCCAAAACACCTTGCCCTCATTTTTGGATTGTCTGGTTTCTCTGGATCAGATACACTTTGTCTTGTCAGTTCAACTTTGTTATATGCCTGTAAAACTTTCTGGCTTTGAATTTTTAGCGCAGCACTAAAAATGTTGTTTCATATTTGCCAAATAACAGCTCCATTTTGATAAGTTGTCTTTACTTTCGTTCACAAAGTTTAGTTTCGACTGCAACCACACTTGCGCTTTTCCGCGTAACTTCGTCACTAACAGAGCCCGAATTTCACTGTCACTCATTTTGTTTGTTTCTCTTATTGACTTCATTTGCGTCATTCACATTCGAAAATTTTCACCACCTTCATAGTCTGGTAAAAATTTCTTTAATATGCCGAAAGACAATTTGTTTTCGTAGTTGTCGTTACATTCATGGTTGAATGAATAAGGTTGTCGCATGAGTGAGATCGAGTTCCCATAAATGTCAAATCGAAGTTGACAGCTCATACAAAATCTAAAAGCGAAAATTGATAACATGTAAAGCTGATAAATTTGCCATGACGAAAGCCAATTTGTTTTCGTAGTTGTCGTTACATTCATTTTTGAATGAATAAGGTTATCGCATGAGTGAGATCGAGTTTCCATAAATGTCAAATCGAAGTTGACAGCTCATACAAAGTTTAAAAGCGAAAATTGATAACATGTAAAGCTGATGAATTTGTTGTTGTTGCTTTTCATTTATTTTGACAATTGTGGGTACTGAGGAGAGGGTACGATCAGCTCCGAGACAAACTTATTAATTCAACCATGGTTACATTGTGAGCTCATTGAGTGCTGTTTTAAGAATTGGTTCTTTTTCATACAAATATTTTTTTCCCTACGCAATAACTCAATCTCTCTTTTCAACAGATCGGCTTCTCGTTGAGGCTCTCGTTGTGCCTGCATTCATTTTCTGTGTTTGTAGTTTGTTCATTTGCAACCCCTACGTTTCGGTTGTTTGTTGTTGCTAGTTCATTTTGACTAAAGCTTTCGAATAACGCAACGTCGACATCGTTTGCGTTATCATTTGCTGTTGCATTGGTTTTTTCGTTTTAATTTTCATTTGTCGTTGCATTTGAATTTTGCTTATCGTTTGCAGCTCCTGCTGCTGCTTCATTTGATTCAATATTTGCTTTATCTTTTGCTGTTTCGCTTAAATCTTCTTCGTCGTTTGTCGTATCATTTGTCTCCTCGTTTGTTACCAAATCTGTTTCACTGTTGCTTGCTGGCACTCCAGCTTCTTTAGGTAAAATCCCGTTAAGCGATGGACAACTTCTTCGTAAATCTGGTTATACATCATTCAAGCTTAGTACAGAGTTACTTGTCAAGGGTAACTCTTGCAAGGGTAATTCAAGCAAGGTTACTTTTTACTACATGCGACGGCAATCCAAGACTCCTGCACCACTCCTGCAATTGTTGATTGTTAAAATCAACTTCATCTTGATTTTAACGGGCTTCTTTTTGTATTGCGGAAGGTTGCGGACGCTTTTTGCTCGTGCTCTAGATTTGTTTCGATAAATGCCTATTTTTATGTAAACAATTTTGTAAAAAACGTAAGCAGTGGCCTCAATCCGCTTGAGATCGGTTCCCATGTGTAATTTGAATGTAACATTGCTTCAAATGCTCAAGATTTAAAACTTTACAAATTAAAAACAAACTTTATGTGTGCCAAAGGTCTTACAAACGACATGTATTAAAAAAAAAGACGCGATCGATTGTCACTCAAACGTTGGTGACTCATTCGTCGCGAACTCTATACTAAAGTATTTTGCAACAGCCATCAGCTTTTGTGGTGCTCTGTGTTGTGCGCGCTCTTCTTTTTTCATTGTGTTCTTTTGCAAACCATTTTCTTTTGTTCACATACATTTCTACTCTCCGTCTGGATTTTATCTTGTGCTGATGTCGCCCTCTCTATGCTAACACGTAAACAGCGTGACCAGCTCGCTGTTAAAGGTACAACAAAATCTGAAGGCACACCAAAACTTGGAAGTAGCAGCGATTCTACACTCTGAGCGCAATTACGTGAAGAAAGACTCAAAGCGAACACAAGAGAAGAATTAAGACTTTCTGAAGAGCGTCTCCGGCAACACTCGGACATTCTCTTTAACTCCCTCTCAACAGACTTTGCTAACTACATCGAGAAGGTAAAGAGTGAAGTGGCAAACATCAACGCCAAATTCATTGAATACGACACAAAAATTCTTGCTCTGGAAAACGAAGTTTGTACGCTCACCACTCACTGTGAAAAGTTAGCTGATCTTGTTGAAAAAATCAATACTAGCAACAACAATAACAACACCAACAGCCACACTATTGATCACAACTCTGACGCTATTTTGTTTGGAGTGCCATTTACTAAGGGAGAAAACTTAAAAAGCATATTCAACCTTATATGTCCTTCTATTGACTTCCTCTCGCCGCAACTCAGAGATATCTTTCGGGTAAAGGCCAATACGAATGTCGCAAACCCTTTGGCTGTAGTTAAGTTCTACTCTACGTACGACCGAAATCGAGGTCTTAAAGCCTTTGGCGAGTATCGCAGGCATTCTAAGCAAGCGGTTAATCTCCGTAATGTCGACTCGGATAAAAATGTGTTTATATACGAAAGCCTTGACGTTGAGACAAGAAAAATATTACAAGCCGCGATTGCCTACAAGCGCATCAAAACAATTTTCAACGCCTATCTTCATCAGACTGCACAAACAAGGAGATAAAATTAAAGTCTGTAACATTGATGAGCTACATAAGTACGCAAGCGGAGTCGCCGATGCAGAAGTATCTCTGTAATGACTTCTATGTTATATCTTTTCTTCTTTTATTGCATAACTCATATGTATTGTGTTATCTTTCTCTTCTACTAATTTCTATCTTTGCCTCTTTATACTTTCTTCAATTCTTTTGTCCTTCTTCATCTCTTCAATTAAATGCTTATTGTGCTAATGTTCACTTTGTAATTTATGTTTGTAGCGAATAATACTAACTTTGGAACTGACGAAAATCATCGAACAATGATTGATGTCTTATGCAAGCAACGGTCCGGCCTGAAAATCTCTTATTTTAACACAAGAAGTCTAATGACATCATTTTATAAATCACCGTGATGAAACGATTGATTTAAAATTTGCATTTTATTAATCACTACGTTATTACGTTCGCTATGTTACGTTACCACGGTGAACTGTCAGCCAACAGCAGTTTAGGGTTGTCACATGTGAAATAAAACTAGCATCATTATTGCAAATCTTTGAAAAATTTAAGATTCACCAAATTTGGACTTGTTGGCATCCATATCAGCTGTTCTCTTCAGCCATCATTAATATTAATTGGAATATAAGCGCCAAACACTGTCGTACCAATTGCTACCTGCGGTAGTTTTTTTATTTCTTTTAGCAAAATTTCGAACTGTTGGTTCGTTGTTGCTGTATTTAACCTATATTCAAACGATATAAGTAATTATTTAAGAGTATATGAGTGAAACAAACAGTTATTACCCTTTCAATGCCAACTTATTCGTTCTAACGGCATCTCAAGAGCAAGTCATGAAAGTGACAGTTCAAGTGCAGCGTTTTATAAAATGCTAACTTTGTACTGTTTTCACTACGCTATTGCGTAACTCAACGCTGAAGGTCACGGCGTGAAGCGTTGCGTTTTATAAATTGCGAATTTCAATGACCGATCAAACAAAAAATTTGGTGGCGCACAGTGATGCGATTGGTACAAGTTAGACGGAAAATATTATTTTGTGGATTTTTTTGGTAGTTTCTGGTGTTTTAGGTACAGGAAAATGCAAAAAAACCTATTTCAGAAATTTTTGACAAGGGGTCGTGGCAGCTGCCGTACAACTGAAACATAATTTGCGCTATATTTTAGAAATTATATAAGCTACGACAACAAAATCAAACGTAAATTTTTTGTATGTAATTTGAAAAAAGTGAAAAAAATTTCAGCGTGATTGAGCAAGTGGGCGTGGCAGCCGCCATACAACTTAATCACATTTTTCGCTTTAGCTTAGAAATGAGTTAAGCTACGATAACAAAATTAAACGTAGATGTTTTGTATATAATTTGCAAAAAGTAAAAAAAATTTCGGTGCTATTGAAGAAGTGGGCTTCCATACAGCTTCCATACAGCTTAATCACATTTTTCGCTATATCTTAGAAATCAGATTAGCTACAGTAACAAAATTAAACGTAGATGTCGTGTATGTAATTTCGATAAAGTGGAAAAAATTTCGGCGGGATTGAACAAGTGGGCGTGGTAGCCGCCATGCCTGTGGGCTATATTTTGGTCCATAACTAAGAAATGAGAAAAGCTATGAAATATTTCGATATATAAACTTTTCTCTGAAAAATAAAGGTCAAGTTGAAAAATGAATCAAATCGGATGAAAACCACGCCTACCTCGCCCATACAAAGTGACTTTATTAAAAAGGTAAATTGTCTTAGAATTCCACAAAACTTAATAGATGGATTTGAAATTTTGCATATGAGCTTCGATATTTAATATGCACTCTGAGTATGAAATTCAACGAAATCGGGTGAAAACCGCGCCTACCTCCCATACAAAGTGGCTTTATTAAAAAGGTAAATTGTCTTAGAATTCCACAAAAATTAATAGATGGACTTGAAATTTTTCGTATGAGCTTCGATATTTAATATGCACTCTGAGTATGAAATTCAACGAAATCGGGTGAAAACCATGCCTACCTCCCATACAAACTGACTTTGAATATACTTTGGTTCGGTCGTGGGGCTATTTTAATTTCGGCCCAGTCGAAGATCATTGCTTAGTAGTTATAAATTTAATTTACAATGAATATTAAAAGCACTAGCAGCTTGGGCTATCGGCTTATGACAATTGTAAAAAACAGTTGAAACCTGGTTTTGAAATGAAAATAAATAGCATTTTTATGACCATCAAACAGGTTATAAAACAAGGAAACCCGCCATTTGCGCACCTTGGCACTTTTAGAGCTTAAATAAGACATAATAATGGCTAAATACAAAATATATTTTTGCAAATATAAAATGGCCCTTTTTTTAATTTTACAAAATATTTTACAAATTTTTGCGTTTTTTTTTTTTAAAAAACCTCAGCTAAAATATTTTTTTTTAGATATATATTACAATATTTTTGTTTTTAGTTTAAAAATATTTTCTAATGCGTTGAGAATATTTAAACACAACATATAGTCTAGTCATCCTCAAATTTAATACATTTCATACAAAACGGTCAGGACCTAGTTTATACATGCATTTTTAGGACCATCAAACAGGTTAAAAAACAAGGCAACTGGCCATTTGCGCACCTTGGCACTTTTAGAACTAAGAGTAGACATAATAATGGTTAAATAAAAGATACATTTTTGTGAATACAAAATGGCCCTTTTTTTTAATTTTCCAAAATATTTTACCAAATGTTCATTTTTTACGCAGTTATATCGATAAATACCGTTTTATATCGCCAACATTTTAAAAGATAGGTAATTGAAAATATTTTATTTTAAAAGATCCTATCTTTTTCGTAAAGTATATTAATTTTCAACTTATTTGGATATTGGGAAATATTTTAGAAAAATAATTAAGTATAACTAGAAAACTCATAAGCAAAAATTTCCAAAAATCACTTTTTGGGTCAACTTTCAAGAATTTTTGCATTTTTTGTAGACAGCGCAGGTAAATAAAAAATATTATGCCTTAGATCATTGGACATTATTTAATAGTTTAAAATATTCAGAATGTAAAAATTCGATTTTGACTTTTTTCCGTCTGGCATGCCCTTTCGTATCACTGTTTGGCGTTGCAATATATTGCAAAAAATATTTAAATGCTAAAGTGCTGAATAAATCTATTGGTTCATATGTCGAATACTTGAATGTTGAGATTTATAATAACAGAACTAAAGTCTTCCTCTCATGCGTTTACAACCCTAATCGTAACTGTAGCTTAGAACCTTTACTCAAAGATGTATCTTCCTGTGCCATAGACTTTCAACACTTCATTCTAAGTGTTGATTTCAATATTAACATGCTTGCGAATAACAGTGTCCGTAGAAATTTTGTCGATAATTTAGCCGAAGTCGGTCTCAACGTAGTCAGCACAACCATTTCAACTAGGTTTGCAAACAATTCTTCTTCTAGCTTATTGGACAGTTTTTTTGTTTCCGATCCGGACTCTGTTTTGCTCTTTGATCAATTGTCATTTGTTTCTGACCATGACCTCATATTTTGTATAATGGATATTGATCTCTCACCAGCTGCTATTGATACCAGCGTTGCCATTGAGACGTTAAATACGTCATATTGACGTATTTTAAGCTCAAATGACGATTGGCGTATTTTGAGGCATATTTGACGTATTTAATAGACACAATAGTTTTCATTATATCAAAAAGTTTTAAAGTTAGAATGTGAACGTGTGAAGATTGATATATGATAAGGAACACTCCTTGCATAGTATACATGCAACACTGCCTATACTCTAAAAACAGATTGTTAAATCACTATAATAAATGTTGTGCAACGCATTTATTGTCGTTTTATAAAATATATCACGCCACGTAGCGTGTTCTTTCAAAAATTGAGCGTTTTTTCAGTGATGTTAACATACTTTGTTGAAATTACTGCGTTACAGAGGCGTTCCTAGGAGGGGAGGGGGGTCGGTCGCCCCGGGTACTACCAGTTTAGGGGTGACACCATTTCGATATTTTTTTTTACGAAACAAATACATTACGTTAAAAAATGTGTGACTCAATTTGTCGCATTGAAATTATTTATAACAATTTGTGTTTCAGTAGATTCATGCGGAAGGAGTTTTTCAAAGCTAAAATTAATTAAGACTTATTTAAGTCTTCCATGGAACTGGCAAGGCCTGCTATTTTATCCATTAAATACGAGCTTGCAAGTAATATTGATTTCGATGAGGTTATTTCAAATTTTGTAGCTCTTAAAGTAAGAAAAATTAGTTTTTAAGACAACGCCAGTAATAAGATTTCTTTGTTTAACCTTATACCTACATAAATAAATATGTACCTGAAAATTTAATGTTTTTGTTCCGTCAGTTTTTAAAACTGCGAAGTTAATAAGTTTTCTTTTTTACCTTATGCCTACATTTCTAAATATGTAGACACCTGAAAATGTAATATGTTTATTCTGTTTTTTGCAAATCCTTATTGTTTGTCATATGTTCAGTGTTTTGTATATGTTCAGATTTTTTTTATAAAACTGCTAAATCTGAAGAAAAAAACTGCATTTTGAACATAAAAACTGCCATTCGAAAAAAAATTTTTTAAGTATTTTCTTTAATTTTGTATTAAAAAAAGAAATAAAACAAATTCATTTGTATATAAAGTTGTTGTTGTATCTATATATATAAAAAATTGTTGCAAGTTCGTTGTGGCTTTATAACTCACGAACGGTCGAACCGAATTCGATAAAACTTTTAGATTAGAGTTATTTCGTATGATCGTGAAGATGGTTTATGTGAAGTTTGCACGAAATCGGCCCAGTGGTTCCTGTGGATAAGGTATTTTAAAGATTTTCCCATATACTCCCCTACAAATATCCACAGAATGGCCACCATATTTCATAAAAGAATTTTTTATTGTCAGTTAACCATGCATCGTTTGCTACGTGAAGGTTTTGGGAAAAATTAACGGAACATTGGACAAGAGGGCGTGGCACCTCCCATACAACCCAAATCTACGATAGCGAATAGCTTTGAAATTATAGGTAGCATAGCATCGAAATTCGGTGTCCTATCTCAATTTACAAGTGCCGTTACACAGGTAAAATTTTATGGGCGTTGGAAGTGGGGCGTGGCACTTTTTCAGCAGATTTTAGGTATAACTTTCAAGCTATAAGTCACACATTAATGAAACTCGGTTAGAACGTACTATTTAGTCGTGTCTTTCGACTGGCAAAATTGAGCAAGTACAGGCCAAAGGGGTGTGGCACCGCCCATACAATTCAAATTTATGACATCGAATAGCTTTGGGACTAAATGTCGTATAATAATGCAATTCAGCATGGAGTTGCCACTTGGTGATATATTTCTACTATAAAACTGGGATGGGCTTTGGAAAAGGGGGTGTGGCTCCGCCCAAACACTTTAAATTTTTGATATCAGATAGCTTTGGAACTAAATGTCGTATAACAACGAAATACAGTATGGAATTACTATTGGGTGATATCCTTCTACTACAAAACTGAGACGTCATTGAACAAGGGGGTGTGGCTCCGCCCATACAAGCCAAATTTGCGTTATCCAATAACTTTGGAATTATAAGTAGCATTGCCTCGAAATTTGGTTACAATTTACACGAGTCGTTCCACTTAGAGATAGGGATATAGATAGAGATAGAGATAGAGATAGAGATAGAGATAGAGATAGAGATAGAGATAGAGATAGAGATAGAGATAGAGATAGAGATAGAGATAGAGATAGAGACAGAGATAGAGATAGAGATAGAGATAGAGATAGAGATAGAGATAGAGATAGAGATAGAGATAGAGATAGAGATAGAGATAGAGATAGAGATAGAGATAGAGATAGAGATAGAGATAGGGATAGAGATAGAGATAGAGATAGAGATAGAGATAGAGATAGAGATAGAGATAGTGATAGAAATAGAAATAGAGATTGAGATTGAGATTTAGATTGATTTTGAGACTGAGTTTGAGATTCATATAGACATAGAAATTATTTCCGCTACGACAGCAGCGCGTCGGGTACCAGCTAGTTTAATATATTAAAAAACTCTTGGTATTTTATTCACATTTCAGATTATTTTAAAATAAGTAATTCAGGTATTTTTAATGTTTGTTTTTGTACATATATTAATATTTTCATTAGTTATACATATCACTATTAAATTTTTGTATCATAGTTTTTGATACGTCAAAGCGTTGTTGATTGACGTTGTTGAATCGTTTTTTTTTTTTTTTGAGAGGGTTGAAATTTCTAGTTGTCGCACTAATCTTGTCGCTTTTGCCAATCCAACCTTTCAAGTACTTATTTTCCTCCTAGGATCTACAAGGCTTGCAGCTGTAACAAAGTTCCGTTTTCCGGATTTAGAGCTGGGATATACTCGCCGGTGTCCAGCGTTCGTTGCAGAAAATTTATATGATAAAGAAACCCTTTCGCTTGTAAGATGATAATTATTTATTGAAAATTCAAGATACAGCTTAATCCTAGTGTCTATATACATTCCTATGAGCATACGTACGATGGCCTTGACTGGTGGTGGTGATGTCTTGGAGTCTCTGTGGCGAAGTTGAAGCGTATACGCACGATGACCTTGACGTGCGGTAGTAGGTGGCGTTGAAGCGTAGGCTACGGCCGCTTTTGAGGTTAATGAATATACACACGGAGACCTTGACTGGCAGTAGTAGGTGATGTCTTGGAGTCTCTGTGGCGAAGTTGAAGAGTAGATTACGGCCGATTTTGAGGTTAATGCGTATACACACGATGACCTTGACGTGCGGTAGTAGGTGATGTCTTAGAGTCTCTGTGGTGAAGTTGAAGCGTAGATTACGGCTGCTTTTAAGGTTAATGCACGATGACCTCGACGTGCGGTAATAGGTGATGTCTTAGAGTCTGATGACCTTGACTGGCGATAGTAAGTGATGTATCTGTGGCGAAGTTGAAGCGTATATTACGGCCGCTTTTTTTTACTTCAATGGGTATACGGCGACGTCGGTGTGCGGAGGCAGCTTTGATTGGCTCGAGCGGTGCTTACGCTTGTCGGGAGTGCTTTTCTGGGTTTTTTGTGACCTTGTTTGAAACTATTAGCTATCCCTGCGACCTAAGAAGTGTGACTAAATGACTATCGCTGCGGCAGAAGAAGTTTGATTACGATATTGGAGAAGGAAACTTAACCACAAATACGTAATCACGGCACCCTGTGAGTGGAAACAAAATATAACCGGGGAAGGAAACTTAACCACCGGAAATATGTCTACATGAATCGAGCAAAAAACTATTCTAAATCTTGACTAAGAAGTTTGATTACGATATTGGGGAAGGAAACTTAACCACCAATACCTAATCGCGGCACTCTGTAAGTGGAAACTAAATATAAACGGAGAAGGAAACTTAACCACCGGATATATGTCTACATAAATTGAGGAAAACTTTTCTAAATCCTGCCAAAGAAGTTTGATTACGATTACGATATATGTCTACATAAATAATCGAAAAGAACTCTGTCTCCACAAGGTTACACTCACCACTTTTGCGCTTCCGAACGTCCGATCACTTTGACTGTACTATGAACAAGAGATCGCTTCCATGCTGTGACTGGTCTTTTATGCCTTCGCTTGTGGTTGCCGCGGCGCTCTCATATTCAAACCGGTTTTATTCGCCAACTTCTTTATGTTGCTTGGTATGCCTTCTCTTAATCTCTCTCTCTCCTTCTTACTGTATGTCGCGTATGCGTGTGTGTATTAAAGTTATCTTTCGCAAATTGTTGTTTCTCGCTCTCTATCACTCTTATTACTATGTTGCATGTATCTTACTTATAAAAATACAGGGTGTATAACTAAATTTTATACCAATAAAAATTTAGTTGTTACACAGCCTTGTGGCTTGAAAAGAAAATACGCAAATTGGCGCAAATGAAGAAGTGAGGTTGGTTCATGTTCAATGGTCTGCTTTAAAAAAGTAATTGAAACATAATGATGTTTTGGTAAAGAGAATTTATGAAAACTACATAAGATTTTATATTTTCATAAAAACTGCATTTTACCCTGGAAAACTGCATTAATAATGAAAAAACTGTATTTTTTTAAAAAAACTTCCAACCTGCTCAGAGTTAAAAAAACTGCCATTTGCAGGCAAAACTGCCATTCTGGCAACACTGCATATGTTGTTAGTTTTTTTTTCGGAAAGCATAAAGATAATAATAAAAACACTTAATCTCATCGAATTGGTTTCTTTTTGCATTTAAAAATTTTTTTTATAGCGTAGACACCATGAGTATCCGCCCCGGGTGTCACCAAGCCTAGGAACGCCACTGGTGCAAAATTACTGTTTTTGATACAAAATTACTGTGAATTGGAGCAAAAATTACTGTGGAATTACTATATAACTAAAACGAATAAAAAATCAATTAAAATGCAAATTTTTATGTAATAATATGTATATAACTGAGGAATTATATTTTATAATTAATTATATTTTTGGCCGGCCATTGAAATTACTTGATATTTCAAAAAATTACTGTCGTACTGTATGAGCAGTCAAATTACTGTAGAAAACAGTAATTACAGTGCCGTTAACATCAGTGCGTTTTTTTGTTAATTTCTCTCTTTCCTCTCTTTTTTCTCGCTTTTTAGCATGTTTTCGGTAATAAAATAATCCAAGAGAAAGAAATATTGTTAATGAACGCTCTTTTAGCGATATTTTACTGCAATAATTGCTGGCAACTGATTTCCTACATTTAATGTAGGCAATCAGGTTGCATTTTGGTTAGAGTGTACATAAGTGATAATGTTATCGACTTTAATGTCGATCGCAAGTGTCTGTTAGCGGCGAGATATTTTTTAATGTATTCATCGAGCATGTAGATTGCAGCTAAATAAAACGAATGGAGCGCTATTTTCAGCTTCAATATTTAACTGATGTTTTTTTATCGAAATGACGTATTTTAAATCTGAAAATGACGATTTTGAATCACAGTTTTCTGGTAACACTGATTGATACTACCTTTTCTTACCGAAACTTTAAGAGTATTGAATATGGTTTACTATTAAATATCTTGTCTCTCATTAACTGGACTGACTGTTGGTTTTTGAGCTCCGTCAATGAAAAATTAAATTTTTTTGTTGATAAAATAACTGATCTTCGTCTGGGGAGGATGTCATATCCATTAAGTTTGTTAAACTTATATTGCCTTATGTCTAGGGTATGCAAAACCGGTTCGAATTATTCGGCGATTCGGTTTTTTTTTATTATTCGAACCGGTTTTTTTAAAAATCGCCATTATCGAATAAATCGAAACCCGCTTTTTTAGGCTCGAATTATACGACTTTAAAATTGTAAAATTTTTCAAACCACTTATTTCATTGCATTTGAGCGATCCTGTTTTTTTCTACTTACGTTTTTACATTTCACTAACTTTTCTAACATTTGTTATCTCTGGCTTCTATTTCATTTTTCTTTATTTGAGGTCGTTTAAACATATGCTTTGGTCATTTCTTTTTGCTTTCTTTTGTTAAAACAGCATTTACAAGCGGCTGGCGTATTTATTGCAAGTTTAACATGATTTTTATTTAACAATGCATTCTTTTTACAAAATATACGAATTATCAACAGCTTGACATGAACTCCGATGTCTGGAAGTATTTTAAAAAAGATAGGAAATTCAACAAGGCTTCTTGCACGAAATGCCCAAAAAAAAAAATGTAAAAGCATTAATAGCCATATTTTGTAAAACGAACGCAGTCACTTGCGTTAAGATTTTCATTCCGGCAATGCCTTTTTCATATGAAGTAAAACAAAGTCTCTCTCACTCAAAAATTTTCTACTAAGATATATTACCAGATAAGAAAACCCGAAGTGACGTGATTGCGTGCGTTTTACAAAATATGGCCATAAGTAAAAATATAGAAATAATCATTAAGATATAAAATACCCGTAAAAAAGACTGAAAGAAAACTTGAAACATAATTCTACCCAGTGAATCAAAACTATCGTTTTCGAATTCCTTTATGAACCATTTCGAGTTTCATTCAATTTTGGCACTCATAAATAAACCTTTCTTGTATCATTCTTTGGACTAAAATGTCTTTCAAAAATTAAGATTTTCTGTTCGGAAATGAGTTAAAAAAGAACCAAAACTTTTACTTTTTTGTTCGGAAATTACTTAAAAGAAGAACTATAGAAAAGTTGTTTTTCGGCACTGGGAAATACACTCTGTTTTAATCAATCGCCAGAATGGATGGCCTTTAAAAAACGAAACTTTTTTGTTCAGAAATGAGTTAAAAATTAACCCCTTTGAATTATAAATTTTATGATTGCATTATATTATTTGTGATTACAAATCGATGATTTGTATAAAAAGAAATTATTATGATTGAACTCATTTAATATTGCAAAAAAAAACATTTATTATTCATTTCTGAACTCATTTATGAACAAAAATGGTTCATTTTCGAGGCATTTTTACCTACTAAAATGATAAAATAATTAGTCTTTTTCGACTCTAAATAAGTTTTTTATAAATTTCGAAAAAGAAGTTCAGTTTTTATTTTTGGGAAAAAGTTTTACGAATTTAATCTTCTATAGCAAGTACTTTTAAGCAACAAAATAAAAAATCAAAAATTAAAAAAAAAATTCTGCCCAAACACTTTCGCAAAACTTTCACCTTATGCAAAACCTTTGCTTGTGGTTCAGTGGGTAGTACTGCATGTTGACGACCATTGCTGCCCCCCGTGAATACGCACACTATATGGTGTATGATTGAATTATTTAGTAGCAACACTTATTCTAGTATTCTTGATATTTGCAACCCTGAAAAATATGTTGAATTATGTTCAGCTCGTTTTCGCCATTGTTACAGCTAAACGTGTAGAGGACACACAAAAGTGTATACTTTAAAAGTAATTTTAATTTAATTTTATTTTAATTGTTCAATTCCAACTAGGTAATAAAACGCATTCATAGAAACTTAAAGGCGTTCTTATTTCATATATCGCCGTAACAACACTGCATAAGTATCCTTATTTATTTTATTAAAACTACATAGATATATGTTATGCAGATAAGAAAAGTAAAAATTTTATTTTATTTAAAAAAAAACCGGTTTTCCCGGTTTTTTTCTGGTCGAATAATTCGAAAACCGGTGTTGTAAAAATTGTACTATTCGAAACCGGTTTTTTTATAATGTCGAATAGTTGCATACCCTACTTATGTCCTCAGCCCGCTCGCGCACATAATTAACCACATTTTTACAACCTCGTGCTATCCTGCAATCTGGAAGGTAGCAACTATAATTCCAATTGCAAAAAAATCTAATGCGTGTGAGCCATCTGACTATGGACCTATTAGCTTGCTGTCTTCGATTTCAAAATTGTGCGAATCTTTAATGGCTGAGCAGATTTCAAGCCATGTAAACACATTCGGGCTCATTTTGGATCTTCAATCTGGGTTCCGACCAGGTCATAGCTGCTCCTCTGCATTAGTTAAAGTTATGGATGATGTTCGAATACCCTTTGATATGGGACATTTAACCTTACCTTGCTTTCTGGACTTTTCCAAAGCCTTTGACACCGTAAACCATAATATTTTATGTAAAAAACTCAAATTCAATTTTGGATTCTCTGATTCTTCGGTTCAGCTATTTAAGCGTGAGGTCACAGAAAGTAAAAGGAGGGGTTAATTACTCAACATTTAAGAATACTAATACTGGTGTACCCACACGCTCGTTTCTAGGCCCACTTCTGTTTTCATTGTTCATCAATGACATTTTCGATTTATGCAATATATCGACATTTCGATATATATGCATGTCACAATGCATGCGTATCCTGATGATCTTCGGTTATATTTGTCTAGACCTAGCGGGCTCATTGAAGATTTGTGTGTAAGATTAAATGAAGATTTAGATGCTGAAGCAAATTGGTCTCAAGCTAATAAACTTAAACTAAGCGCCCTAAAATCATACATTCTACCGATTTCTAAAACACCCTTCTTAAATTTTGATTTACCCCCAATTCTACTTAATAACGTCGAACTGAAAGTTGTTATTAAGGCTTCTAACCTTGGGTTTAAAATAAATAGTTCCCTATCCTGTGAGGATCACATTAATTCCTGTGTGAGTAAAGTCTACTTTGTTTTACGCAACCTAAGAATGACCTTAGCGTATGTTCCAGTCGAAACAAGACGAAAACTTGTCTTACAACTGCTGATGCCTATCATCACTTACTCGGAAGTAGTTTATAGCAATCTAGATACACGTTCATCTCACAAGTTACTAGTTGCCCTAAATAATGCTGCCCGTTACGTCTATGATATCGTAGACGTAATATGTTTATTATAATAAGTTTTCATTATGCATCTCGAAACAAGAAATTGTTTTTGCATAAAATAATCTATTCGCGTTGCCCACATTACTTCTATGAAAAACTTCAGTTCTGCAGGTCAAGTCGAAGCATGAACCTATTGATTCCGAGCCACCATTACAAAAATTCCAGGAGGTTGTTTTTCGTCAGTGCAATAAGACTGTGGAATTCTCTAACAAAAAGCATTAAGCAAAAAGCGTTTCTAACCAAAAAGCCTTTAAGCGTTTAACCTTTCAATATTTCTCTTAATTCTATCCACTTTTAACTTCTACTGTTCTTCTTCTTTTTCATAAATTGGTTACTTTTTTAGATTAATGTTTTATTCTTATAAATTTTTAATATTCTTTTAAAGTTATTCTAAGAATGTTTCTTATATCTCAAAACTGTTGTATATTACACTGTGCAACAGTGAACAAAATAACAGCATGCCACTATATAGGTTCGATACTATGATCTGTGGTGAGTATAACTCCAGCGCGGTTTCGCGAGTTTAGCGCCCGTTTCATTTTTATGGCCCATTTTATATTGTGGGTTTTAGTGATTTTGCCAAAAAAAAGGTACTATCAGTTTTTCTTCACTAACGATTTTAATTTTTTTTTCTGTTTTTTGGGCATAACTTCAAGGGAATCCAAATTTTTCCGATACTATCTTCTACAAAATTGTAGCCGAAGAAATATTTAACAACTCTTGTGAACATATTTATGTGCACTGAACGTGTCTACACGTGTTGAAATGAGCGCACGTGTGCACTGAATGTGTTGCAAGAAGCGGTCAAGTGCCTAGGTTTCTTAAAACGGTGCAAAAGAACCAACTCCGTCTCGGTGGAGGCAAAACTCAAAATTTATGAATCCTCGAAATGACCAGTTTCAAAAACGCCAGGCATCCTCGGACCGTCATACTGGTCCTAAGTTTCAAAGGGTAAGCCATTTAAAAAAATTTAAATCTGATCATGAACTGGGCCCACAGTTGTCATATGATGATTTTGCTGAATCAGTCGAAGAACACGAATCAGAAGAAGTCAATTTTTTAGGGGAACCTCCCTCCTGCTCTGGATCTCAAAAACACCAGCTGGGCAGGAGATAAAATTGCTTGTCGACACGGGCGCCTCCAAAAGCTACATCGGTCCTCTAGCGGGTCTAAAGGTAGTGCACATATGGCTAGCACTAACCTACCTCAACCATAAACATATCACACAACGCTACAAACGCTCTGCGTTGGTCTTATTGCATACGTACAGCGAAACCAAAGCATGAAGCTCAAACGGTGACAAGCTCAAGTACTACTAGACTACTAGCGGCATGATTCATGTTATGCATTGTACAATCAGATCGCTAGGGTTTCATATGTCACTAGGGTTTGTAACCTGCAAGTGGGTTGTGATGGATATAATGTCAAACAGACATTAAGTAAAAATTAATAGTAAGCAATTGTGTAAGAATAGTATTTAGATTTCATTTATTTTTGTATATGTTAAGAATTTATTGAGTAAAAATGTTACATTGAGTGAAAAGAAAATATTGTAACTTTTCACTCAAATATTTTGTTATAAAAACCAGAGTTGATTGTAAATAAAATTCAATCTTAGAATCACAGCTAAAACACAAGTTCTATTATTCAAACCTATTAAAACACGTTGACTTTCAAGTGTAGATACAAAAAGTGAGCAAAAGTTTTATTATAACATTCTTCTTTTCTTTTCTTACATGTGTTAGTTTGACATTTATATTTTGATACATAAAAGTATTGCCATATACAAATAACATCCCCACTTATCAAAATAAAACATGAAACTATAGTCATTATCATCCTTAAATTAAGTTCATAGTTAACATAAGAATCCAATCTACAATGTAAGCAAGTTTAACATTAATTTGAGATAACCCCAATCATTTTCATAAATTTATAATGTTTTGTTGATAAAAGGCCCTTGGTTAGCAAGTCAGCGGGCATTTCCTGAGTTGAGGTATATTCAACCATAATTAAATTATTTTTTATAGCTTCTCTAACATAGTGATACCTAACATCGATATGTTTTGATCTATTAAGTGACTGTTGACTTACTGCCAATTTTAATGCACTTTGATTGTCACATTTTAATTTAATAACAAATACCTTCCCAGTTATCTCAAACATCAAGTTCCTTAAATAAACAGCTTCTCTAGATGCTTCTGAGAGGGCTACGTATTCTGCCTCGGTACTAGAAAGTGAAACAGTTTTCTGTTTTCTGCTCTGCCATGATATTGAAGAACCAGACATGGTAAAACAGTACCCAGTATAAGACTTTCTATCCAAACTGTCACTAGCCCAATCGGCATCAACAAAACACTGTAACTCAAAATTTTCTTTGTTATATTTTCAACAAAATGTTTTTGTCTTTTTTAAATATTTCAAAACTCTTTTAGCATAACTATAGTGGGTTTCATTATAGCAATTATTAAATTGGCTAAGGTAGCTCACAGTGTATGCAATATCAGGTCTTGTTAATACAGCTAGATACATTAAACTTCCTATCAGCTTTTGGTACGGAATGTCTGTTCTGCATTTTTCTGATTTATCAATGTTGAGTTTGCATTCAATGGGAGTATCTATAGATCCACAATCAGACATATTAAATCTAACCAATAACTGCTCTATGTACTGATGTTGATCTACTGTTATCGTGTTGCAATTCTTATCGACATTAATTCTCATTCCTAAATAACGTCTTACATGACCTAGATCCTTTAATTTAAATTCGGAACTTAATTTAGTTTTTAATCTTTCAGTTTTCTGAACATTATTTGAAAAAATTAGAAAATCATCTACGTAAATAGTCACTATGACTTTTAAATTATTATTAATTTTTGTAAATAAACAAGGTTCAAATTTACTTATCTTGAAACCTAAGTTACGCAAACAATCTTTTACTCTTTCATACCATACTAAAGAAGACTGTTTTAAACCATAAATAGCTCTCTTAAGTTTTAATACCTTTCCATTACATTTACTTTCAAAACCTTTTGGGGTAGCCATGTAGATATTTTCTTTCAAATGTCCATTCAAAAAAGCAGTTGTTACGTCCAGGTGATCGATGTTCATATTCCATTGCACACTAAGAGCAAACAACATCCTTAAAGTAGAATACTTCACAACAGGCGAGAAAGTATCCATATAATCGATGCCACGTTTCTGTGTAAATCTCTTTGCCACAAGTCTGGCGCGGTATCGTACCTTATCATTCACCTCAAGTTTTTTATTAAACACCCACTTGCACTGCACTACAGACGCATCTTTCGGAACATCAACGAGCTCCCACGCATCATTACACTCAAATGACTGCAACTCTTCTTGCATGGCCATTTTCCATTGTTCTGCTTCTGGTTCTTCTAGTGCCTCTGATACATCAATTTGCTCAAATTCTGGAAATGTACTTGAAACACACATGTTGCTATAACCAAAACAATCCGGTACTTTCCTGGTTCTTTTATGTAGAATTTCTGGAACTTCTAGCAACTCACTGGATGGTATCTCAATGTTAGAAGAAGTTAAGGTGTCATCACTGTGTTTATTATCTCAATCTGTGTATGCTGACGTGGTTAAATTTGAACTATCCAGAGATTCAATCATTGAAGGATCCCCCACTGAATCTCTGCTCTCTTCATTTAATTTTGCTTCTTCTGTCTGAATCCATATCCCATTTTGTACTTCAACCGTTCTTTTTCCAGTTTTTTCTTCCATGACTATAACATCTCTTTTGACTGTAACGATGTTCTTTCGGGGATCGTAAACTCGATAACCTTTTACATTTTCTGAAAATCCAATGAGTATATACTGTATATCTTTTTTGTCCCACTTTAATCTCTTTTCTTTAGGAACGTGAACCATCACTGGACTACCAAACAAACGAATGTTACTCAAATTAGGTTTTATACCGTACCATGCTTCATAAGGAGTTTTATTTTCCAAGCTTGAAGTAACAGATCTGTTTTTTATGTATACAGCTGTATTTGCAGCTTCCGCCCAAAATTTCTTTTCTAATTTTGCATCAAATAGAAGGCATCTTGCTTTTTCTACAACAGTTCGGTTCGCTCGCTCACAAACCCCATTTTGCTGTGGCGTGTACGCTGTTGTCTTCTGATGGATTATTCCAGCATTGGTCAAAAAATTTTCCATTTTTCTATTGCAAAACTCTCCACCGTTGTCTGTACGCAGTATTTTTATATTTTTATTTTGCTGGTTTTCGACCATTGCCTTAAAGTTTGCAAAATTCTCAAAAACTTCACTCTTGTGCTTCAAAAAATATATGAAAGTCATACGACTATAGTCATCCACAAATAATAAATAATATTGCGAACCTGCAATCGATTTTGTTTCCATGGCACCACATACATCTGCGTGTATTATCTGTAGTGTCTCAGTGCTCCTCTGACCCACATGTGAAAATGGTAACCTCATCTGTTTACCTTCGCAACAAGTCACACATTTTTCTATCAACATGGTGCTTGTGTGCGGATAAGATAGCCCATCAACAATTCCATTTTTCATTTTATTTAAATCGCAGTTGTTAATGTGAGCTAATCTTCTATGACACATTTCTGCGTTTGCTACAGCTGGTGCTGCTAACATACATTCAATATTTTCCAGCTTAAGTTTGTAAACACCATTGATGGATTCTGCTGTTGCAACTTACTCATTCTGCTTGTTCCGAATATAACAGCGGTAAGCTTCAAAAACAACACTATTTCCATTTCTGATTAGTTCACTCACTGACAACAAGTTTGTCGTCAAGTTCGGCACACATAGCACGTCTTTGACTGTGATGTCATAATTATATGAAGTTGTAATTTCTACATCACCAGAACACACAACTGGTACTTTCGTTTCGTTTGCAATTATGATTTCTGACAAATTCGGCATATAATTTGCGTTTTTTATCCAATTCATATTTGACGTCATGTGTGCACTTGCTCCTGAATCTACGTACCAATCACTTTTACTATATTTTCCACTCAAAAATACTGCACTAAAAGCATTTGAATGTTTCTTTTTCTGTAGCAAAGGGCACTGGTTTTTATAATGTCCACTTTGCTTACATTTATAGCAGATAATATTTTTTTCGCTTGGTATTGTCATAGCGCTATTTTTGTTATTTGTGTTGCTATATGTTTTCCAATTAGGTTTCCTTGCAGAGAATGCAGCGTTGCTGGAATCTGGTTCACTTGAACCCGCAACTTCCATATCAATTAATTTTGACTTAATAACGTCAGCAGTGATCTGTATGCCTGAGTGTTCAATCGCCATTATCATCGGGGAAAATTTTGTTGGTAAGCCTGCCAATAGTAAAGATCCGATCCATTCATCGGTAATTGTAAATCCTGTGCCCTTCAACCTTTGCGCTGTCTCGATAATTTGTGTAACATAAGTTGTCATGGAATCACAGCTTTCTTGTCGCACTGAAATTAGATGTCGTAGCAATGTTATTTTCCTTGAAAAACCTGAGTCATCAAACATGCTTTTTAGCTTATTCCATAAATCTTCTGAACTCTTCGTTTCCTTGATGTGCACATACAATCCAGGATCAATAGTTAAAATCAGCTTCGCCTTCGTTTTTGCGTCATCTGCAGGTTTCCTTTCGGTGCCGGCCACTGTCTTAATGTAGTGAAACATGCCTTCGAGCACCAACAAATTTTCTGCTGCAAAACTCCACTCATCATAATTTTCTCTTCCTTTTAACTTTGGAACACTTTGAATATAATTCGTGGTCATATTTACTGCAAAGCTTTCTTTTCTTATTTAACCAAAATTTTAGGATATTCGCCCATAACCTATTAAAACACGTTGACTTTCAAGTGTAGATACAAGAAGTGAGCAAAAGTTTTATTATAACATTCTTCTTTTCTTTTCTTACATGTGTTAGTTTGACATTTATATTTTGATACATAAAAGTATTGCCATATACAAATAACAAAACCAAGCCTTGTGGCTTGATCAATAAAAGATATTGAAATACTGCCTTGTGGCAGATTTATGAGTTAAAGCCTTGCGGCTGATTATAGAAAGGGCTTGTGGCCAAAAACCCCCTGTGTCCCTAGATAAGAAAGTTAGGGAAATAAAGAAATATTATACGGCGATCCTGCGGACCGAATCCTGGAGATGTTAAGATCCTGCAAACCGAATCCCGGAGAAGTTAAGATCCTGTGGACCGAATCCTCAAAGTTAAGCGACGTCATAATACAGCAAGCTGAATGTCGGAGGAGTTCGACAAAATATTCCACAAGTGCGTTGCACAGGCAGCCGAATACGTAAAAACCAAAAAAGCAGTGGAAAGATACGTACCCCTTCCCGTAGCTGCCCAGCAACAAGTAGCAACAATACCACAATACAAGGCGACACCAATACCTGGACCCAAGAAGCTTACTATCGAGGAATACAACAGACGTACAGCAGCAAAGAAGCAACAACAGGAAAAACAGATCCAGAAGAAGACAAGAGCTGGGAAACAAGTTCGGCAAAGGAAGGAACTAAACAATATATATAGACTAATAACCTTATCAAAGGGAAAAGAAAGAGTTGAATTTTTAAGACAACTCAAAGACTTAAAATTTAAAATAAAAAATAAAATAAATTAAAAAAATGACAGAATACAAGCATTGTTTTATTTGTGAAGCAAAGATCAACACTAAATACATAAATGATAATTTAAAATTGCACAAACAAATTTTTGCAAAAATAAATAAAATTTTGAACAAAATCAATAAAAATTAAAGAAAACAAAATTTTTAACTATTCAATTCATGACTAAAGATGTCCCACAGTTATATGTAAATATCACAAATTTAAAAGAAACAATGGTTGCTCTAGGACAGGAAACAAAAATAACAGAGAATATTTCTTTTAATGGAAATATTTCTAACAAACAAGAAATGTATTTAGACATCTTTGTCGCCATAGGTTTAATTGCATTATTAATATATGTACTAAAAAAAGTCGATGAGTATTACAAAAAATATGTAATAAAAAGAATTGTAAGTGCTAACATTTAAAAAAAAAAATTTGTATGGATAAATTAAAAGAAGCACTAAAGAAATTAAAACATAGTATAACAAAAGTTCCTACAAGAAAATTCAAAAAAGAAACTTTACAAGATAAGCAAAATGAATGTAATATATTAGAAAATCAATTAAAAACTTTTATAAATTGTCCGCAACCAGACCATAAAAATATAATAGATTGTAAAGCATTAATAAAAACTATAAATAAATTAATTCAACACAGATTAACTTTGTATGACACGGATGATGAAATAGATAGCAGTAGTAATAACAGTAGTAGTGACAGTAATAGTGATAGTGAAAAAGAAACACTAAAAATGGCGAACTTTGAAATTTCAGTTGCATCAAAAATAGTTGATGAGTTTGATGGAGATAGCAAAAAACTATCAACGTTTTTAGGCACAATTGAATTATATGCATCAACGCTCAAAGATGATATTCAGAGAACTCAATTGCTAAAATTCATTCTAGCAGCAAAAGTCAGTGAAAAAGTAAAAAATAGATTGCTACCAACTGCAATTCCAAATTCAATTGAACAATTAAAACAAATACTTATAAAAAATTACAAATTAAATAAAAATCCTTTGATATTGCAGAATGAACTGCATCAAATAAAACAAGGAGCAATGAACGTCACTAATTTTGCTACTAGAATAGAAACAATAGCAGCTCTAAATAATATACAGATATCAACTCAAGGAGAAAATTATAAAGAAGTCATCATAAAATTAAATGACCAATTAGCTGTCAATTCATTTAAAACAGGTTTAAATGAGCCCTTCAGGAGCATAGTTCTTGCAGCTCAACCCAATACATTTGCTAAAGCTTTAGAGATAGCAACAGAAGTAGATGGTCATACAAATGTAAATTATAATGTAATGACATTTAGAAATAGGAATGATTACAATAATAGAAATGGAAATTATAATAGGAATAGAAATATTCAAAATAATAACAATAATAACTTTAGGAACTATAATTATGGAAATAGTTACAATTCTAGAAATAACAATAGCAACCGGAATAGCAATAACGCTAATAGAAATAATAACAATGGTTATAGGAATTACAATAATAATAGAGCTAGTAATAATAATAGCTTTAATAATAATAGAAACCGTCAAAATTCGGGAAACGTATCAATCCCCCGGCAACCGGGGTTAACGCAGCCTAGAAAAACCAATAAATATAGAATTAGCTGTGTTAGTAATAATTTTAATACTAATGTCATTAAAGTAAAAATAGGAGTTAGAAATAATTTAGTAACCTTATTTATTGATACAGGTGCGGATATATCAATAATAAAAAATGAGAAAATTAATGAAAATGAAATAAAGTTATCAAATCAAATCCAAATCACAGGTATTGCAAGCAGACCATTAACCATTCAACAACAAACAAATATAAAAATAAAACTCAACGATGGAGAGATTTCACACAAATTTTATGTCATACAAGAAGATATTGACATAAATGCAGATGGAATACTTGGAAGAGATTTCTTAATGAAATATAATTGTAAAATAGATTACGAAACATGTGTTTTATCCATACACACCACGAAAAACCAAGAAGATATTCCAATGTACGTGACCTTGCCAGTAACAATATCAAACATTAATATACCAAGAAGAAGTGAACTAATAACAAATATAAATGTAGACCTGGAGGAAGACAGTATAGTACACGCATCAGAAATAAGAAAAGGAATATTTATAGCAAATGCAATCATACCAGCAGATGGAATCAAGCACGTGAAAATACTGAATACAACCGATAATGATATACATATATTTAGATAATTGCAATTTAAATATAGAGCCACTGAAAAATTTTAAAATACTACAATACAATGCTTCAGAACAAAATGATGAGAATCTTGAAATTCAAATAGATGGAAAAGATGAAAAAGCCAAGCAAGAAGTAATTAACCTATGTTATAAATACAGAAACGTTTTTCATAATGAAGGAGATATACTAACAACAAACAATTTTTATAAACAGCAGATAGACATAATTGACAACTCACCTGTTTATATAAAGAACTACAGACTTCCGCAAACACAACTTCAAGAAATAGAAGATCAAGTACAAAAGTTACTAGAAGAAGATATCATAGAACCATCATTCAGCCCATACAATTCTCCACTTTTAGTTGTACCAAAAAAATCAACAGATGGAACAGCAAAATGGAGGCTGGTAGTAGACTTTAGGGCACTAAACAAAAAAATAATTAATGATAAATTCCCACTGACAAGACTAGAAGATGTACTAGATAAGCTCGGATATGCGAAATATTTTTCCACGTTGGATATGACAAGTTCTTTTCATCAGATACCACTCATCAAAAATTCAAGAAATATGACAGCATTTTCAACAAATTCAGGGCACTATCTTTTCAAGCGAAATGATGACTCTTGGAAAGAGTATTACAAAAATTACAAAGGTACAATTTAAAACTAAACCTCAAGAAATGTGAATTTTTAAAGACAGAAGTTGTATACTTAGGACACCTGATAACGTCCAAAGGAATAACAACTGATCCAGCTAAACACAAAACCATAAGGGATTACCCAAAACCAAACAATGCTGATGATACCAGAAGATTTGTAGCATTCTGCAATTACTACAGAAAATTTATTCCAGATTTTGCAGAAATTGCAAGACCACTAAATCAGTTGCTAAAGAAAGGACAGCTTTTTAATTGGACAGAAACATGTGAAGCAGCATTCAACAAGCTAAGAGAAAAACTTATATCTCCACAAGTATTAGCATATCCAGATTTTGATAAACCTTTTATACTGACAACAGATGCATCACAATTTGCCTTAGGAGCAGTACTATCTCAAGGTGAACCAGGACACGATAGACCAATTGCCTATGCCAGCAAAACATTAAATAAACATGAAGTAAATAAGGCAATAATAGAAAAAGAGTTACTAGGAATTTACTGGGGAATCAACTACTTCAGACCATATCTCTATGAAAGAAAGTTCACGGTATACACAGACCATAGACCATTAGTAAGTCTATTCACACATAAGAATCTATCATCAAAACTAACACGAGTACGACTAGACTTGATGGATTATGATTTTGATATCATTTTTAAACAAGGCAAGATGAATACAAACGCGGATGCACTATCTAGAATAAAATTAGATAGCGAACAATTAAAAAAGATGATACCTACGGAAGCAAATATACAAGTAATAACACGGGCGGCACAAACAAAATTGAACAAGAGTACATGTACAAATAAGATAATAACCGGTGATAAAAATAATGCGCAAATGAGTAACCTGAATAATAATGATAACTCTCAGCAAGTGGAGTCTGATCAACTTCATATATGGGAAGCTACATCATTTTCAGAAGTAAGACGTCTAAGAAAATTGAAATTTATATATAATGAAAAGGCCAAAAATATAAATAAAAATGGAGCAAACAACGTTCTTGAGGTGCATAACGAAAAATCTTTACCAGAGTTAAAATTGGTTCAGAGGAAGTTTACATCAAAAACACAAGAACAAAATATAATAATAGCTCAAAATAAAGTTCATGCGATACTTAACGAAAAATCTTTACCAGAGATAAAATTGGTTCTGAGGAAGTTAGTATCAAAAGCAAACGAACAAAATATAGAAATATTAGCGCTAGGAGAGAATGATATCATATTTAATATAATAAATGTGCACCAATTGAAAAGAATATTTAATGAGATACAAAAAGATACAAAGGAGAAATTAAAAATTATATTGTATCAGCCCCCGAAACAAATAACAAATAAAGCTGAGCAGCTGCAGCTAATTAAAGAAAATCACGACTCAATATTAGGAGGACATATAGGTATTAAAAGATGCATCGCGAAATTGAAACAAAAATATATATGGAAAAATTTATCAAAGATGGTTAAAAACTACATAAATAATTGTAATTTATGTAATGAAGTGAAAATAACAAAATATACTAAGGAGAAAATGTGTGTAACGAATACACCAACAACATCATTTGAAACAGTAACAATGGACACAGTTGGACCAATGAGACCCTCTAATGGATACCGTTATATTCTAACAATACAATGTGAATTGACAAAATATTTAGTTGCAATTCCTTTAGAAGACAAAACAGCGATTTCTGTCGCAAAAGCAATTGTAGAAAAATTCATTCTTAAACATGGATGTTTTAAAACACTAAAAACAGATAAAGGAACCGAATTTACAAATGAATTGCTACAAAACATATGTAAAGAATTACACATAGAAAAAAGAACGTCAACACATAGTTGCCAGTTTTGTGGGAAATTTCCCATTTGTGGGATATTTTAATGGCTGTGGGATGTGGGAATTCCCATGAGATTTTTTAATTCAATGAGGGATTTTTTAAATCTTGTGGGATTTTTTTCCTATACATTTTTTAATTTAAATTAAATAACAAAATTAATATTTTTTTCCTTGAATTACTTATTTATTTCACATTTTAATATAAATACTTTTAATTATTATATAATATAATAATATTAATAATAATTTTAATAATATATGTATGTGAATTTTTGTTTTTTTTTAAATCGCTGAAATTTTTTTAATGTCTTTTAAAATTTAAACGTTTGATCTCAATGTTAACAGTAAATTACTTTTAAATAAAATTTTGTATATATTATTTTCTGTTTTTTATTTACTTTAATTTTTAAACAATGAATCTTCCTTAAAAACACCTTTAGAGAAGTTCTCAATATATGTTTTATGACTTAAATCACTGATGTATATTTTTCTAAAATTTCCCATTTGTGGGATTTTTTAATGGCTGTTGGATTTTTTGTGGGATATTTAATTGCTGTGGGAATTTTTTAGTAAAAATATCCCACGTGGGAATTTTTTTTAATTGCTGTGGGAAAAAGAGAATTTGTATGGGAATATTAGTTGGCAACTATGCGTCAACACCATATCACCATGAAACTGTCGGAACAGTTGAAAAAGAAATCATAGGGTATTGAATGAATATTTAAGAGGAATGCAAGAAAATGATAACTGGTCAACTTTACTACCGTACTACACATATTGTTACAACACAACTCCACACTCAACAACAACATATTCTCCATTTGAGTTAATATATGGAAAAATTTGCACGCTACCTGGTGAGATTTGGAACAACAACAAGAAATTATATGACTTAGAAGATTATTTAACAGAATTAAAAATAAAATAAAAGTACGCACATCACAAAGCTAAAGAACATTTAGAGAAATATAAAATAGATATATCAAATAAAGAAAATAAGGCAACAAAACACAAATTTAATGTAGGAGATCTAGTATATTTAAAAGTAGGAAATAAGAAAAAGTTTGATAGGCCATTTAAGGGACCAAACGAAATAGTTGAAAGAAAAGGTCCGAATAGTATAATAAAATTGGATAACAAAACATCAGAAGTTCATAATAATAATATAATATTATCAAGAACATTAAGTTAAAATAAATGTAATACAAATATATAACCAATGTTTAAATTATAAGAATTCAAATAAAATACTTACTATTTACATCTGGAAAGAAATAATTAAATTAAATTCACTTTCAAAATAATCTTTATTCATATTAAAGAATTATAAATAAACATTATTCATTTTTAAAAGGGGAAGGATGTAGTGTACATATGGCTAGCACTAACCTACCTCAACCATAAACATATCACACAACGCTACAAACGCTCTGCGTTGGTCTTATTGCATACGTACAGCGAAACCAAAGCATGAAGCGCAAACGGTGACAAGCTCAAGTACTACTAGACTACTAGCGGCATGATTCATGTTATGCATTGTACAATCAGATCGCTAGGGTTTCATATGTCACTAGGGTTTGTAACCTGTAAATGGGTTGTGATGGATATAATGTCAAACAGACATTAAGTAAAAATTAATAGTATGCAATTGTGTAAGAATAGTATTTAGATTTCATTTATTTTTGTATATGTTAAGAATTTATTGAGTAAAAATGTTACATTGAGTGAAAAGAAAATATTGTAACTTTTCACTCAAATATTTTGTTATAAAAACCAGAGTTGATTGTAAATAAAATTCAATCTTAGAATCACAGCTAAAACACAAGTTCTATTATTCAAACCAAGCCTTGTGGCTTGATCAATAAAACATATTGAAATACAGCCTTGTGGCAGATTTATGAGTTAAAGCCCGGCGGCTGATTATAGAAAGGCCTTGTGGCCAAAAACCCCATGTGTCCCTAGATAAGAAAATTAGGGAAATAAAGGAATATTATAGGAGTCAGGCCTGTCGACAAGAATTTCAAGGTAAAATCCATACATGGAGTTACCACCATCGCAAAAAAATGTAGGGTACATCTATTAGGAGTTGTATCAGAATTTTTCATTTTACCGGATCTAGCTGTCTTTGACGGTATTGTGGGTCTTGACCTACTTAATAGGGTTCATGCAAACATTAATTTAAAAAAAAAAACACATCGAAACACATCGAAGCAGTATTGAAAAGCATGTTGGAAGCAAATGCTGAAGGTTTCCGTAGAGAAATCCAATTTTTTAAAACGGATCTCGAGTACCTTGGTTTCACAATATCTGGGAATGGAATAAGAACATGCCCGCAGAAGGTCGCGGCAATTCAAAACTTTCCTCAACCGACAACTCTAAGGGGTGTTCGATCCTTTTTAAGCATGGCGTTTTACTATAGGAGTTTTATACGGGACTACGCCAAAATTGCAAAACCATTAACCAACATTCTTCGAGGTGAATCGGCTTCACAATCAAAAAAGATTAAAATTTCGCTTGATCAAAATCAGGTGGGGACATTTAATAAATTAAAGCAAATTCTCATTTCAGAGGATGTCATGTTGGCCTACCCTGATTTCCAGAAGGCTTTCGACCTCACCACCGATATCTCTTCTCATGCGTCAGGTGCGGTTCTATCCCAAGGAGGCAAACCGATTACAATGATTTCGAGGACATTAGACAAAAAAAAAAGAACATTTTGCCACGAATTGAGCGTGAACTTTTGGCCATTGTTTGGGCCTTAAAGAGTCTAACGCATTATTTGTACGGTGTGAGGGATTTAAACATTTACACTGACCATCAGCCTTTGACTTTTGAGGTATCAGACCGCAACTCAAACCCAAAAATAAAAAGATGGAAGGCTTTTATTGAAGGATATAATGCTAAGTTCCATTATAAACTGGGTAAAGACAATCTGGTTGCAGATGCCTTGTCGCGTCAATATATAAATGCCTTAGAACCTGAAACTGATTCGGTTGCCGCCACTGTTCACAGTGAGGAATCTCTAACCTACACAATAGAGACTGTCTTAAAACCAGTAAACGTCTATAGAAACCAATTTATTTTGGAAGCGGGCCAACATCCATCCCAAAGAACATTCGTAACTTTTGGAAACAAACTTCGTCATTTCCTTACTTCTCCAGATAAGGAGGTCTTGTTTAAAATGCTGGGAGAGGTAGTAAAAACGGATGTGGTTAACGGCATTCACTGTGAACTGCCTTTGCTGGCTCAGATCCAACATCAGCAAGTAAATATGTTCCCCAGCACAACTTTCCTTCACACTACAAAATTCGTGACTGACATATTTAATCCAAATGAACAGTTAGAGATCAAAAATCAAGAACATAATAGGGCTCACTGCGCTGCCCAAGAGAACGTGAAGCAAATACTAAATGATTATTTTTTCCCTAAAATGGAGAAGGCCAAAGAAGTTGCATCGAATTGCAGAGTTTGTGTAAGGGCCAAATATGATAGGCACTCGGTAAAACACCCAGTTGAAGAAACACCTGTGCCAGAATTTTCTGGATAAATCCTCCATATTGATATTTTCTCAACTAATTCAAATTACTTTCTGACCTGCATTGATAAGCTATCAAAGTTCGCCGACGTGCAACCAATACCTTCTCGCACCATTATTGACATAAAACCGCGCATTCTGCAATTAGTGAACCTGTTTTCGGGTACGAAAACTATTTTTTGCGATAGCGAGAAATCACTAAATTCTAAAACTATTAGGTCTTGTCTTAGAAACAATTTTAACTTTGAAATTGTGAATGCACCCCCTTTGCACAGTACTTCAAATGGGCAGGTAGAGAGGTTCCAAAGCACCATGAGCGAAATAGCCAGGTGCCTGAAGTTGGAGAAAGGAATTGAAGACATTACTGACCTAATATTATTGGCCACGATTGAGTATAATAAGACAATTCACTCTGTCACTGAAAAAATACCATTAGATGTTTTCCATTCATGCTCAGAAATAGTCGAAGAAACACATGATCAAATTAGGGAGGCCCAAAATATCACCCTTAGGAACCACAACAAAGGGTGGAAAGCAAGAATTTTTTCGGTGGGTGAAAGGGTGCTCGTTAAGTCAAATCGGCGTTTGGGAAATAAGCTTACACCTTTGTACAGTGAGGGAATAGTACAAGAGGACCTGGGATCCACGGTTAGAATAAATGAGAAATTAGTTCATAAGGATAATCTTCGCTAAGAAAAACAAAAACAAAAACGAAAAGTTAAAATAGGACAAATTCTGTTCTCATCATTTTTCAGACTATTAAAATTCGGACTGTTCGCGTCTATGCTCCTAGCTGACTGCAAAATAATAGCTTACACGCACTCGGACTACGTCCCGATTGCGATTACGGGACGATTACGGCTACTTGAGGCATACGACCAACCTATCAGCGTATGCAGAAACACTGGACGAAACTTGCTCTTCACTTAGACTGTATCCTGAGAGTCAAATGAAGAAACTCATGAATGCTGACCTGGCACAAATAGACAAACTTCTCCGGACAATAACTGGTCCACCAAGACGCAAGCGTAGCCCGAATTTTTTAGGAACCGCGCTTAAATACATAGCGGGCACACCTGACTTCGACGACTTCATGAAAGTCACTATAGAATTGGACAAGCTTAAGGATAACAAAAACCAACAGCCAGTGATAAGCTCTAAACTTCAGGAACAAGTTAATGAACTGACTGATGTGGTAAATAAAATTCTTAAGATCGAAAAGAAAGAGCAGATTAATACCGAGCAACTCTACGAAATTCTTTTGGCTAGAAATAGAGCAATTATTTCTGATTTCGATAATATAATTTTATCAAAAGCACTAGCACAGTTGGGACTATTAAACCCAATTATCTTAGACAACATTGAAGTAGAATCATTGTTAAAAAGCGAGTCTCTCGACAATTTAACCATAACGGATTTGTTACTAGTCTCTAAGTTTAGAGCTTACCATGGGAATAATTTAATTCACTTCTTAGTTTAGTACCCTAGACCTAAGTTTTGTTGTAATAAGATAACCATTTTTCCGGTAGCACACGACAACCAGATGCTATCCTTACGAGACAACGCCATCGCACTCTGCGGAAAGGACGTCTATCCAGTAGCCAATTGTTTGGGGACAACCAAGCAATTCTGCGAAAAATCACGCGCTACATCTTGTTGGCAACAGCTTGTATCCCGTTCTGTTGCACAATGCAAGAAAACATTTGGTCTGCTTGATCCGGTGCAAGAGATCGATGATGGTCTGGTCATAATTAACGACCGCGTCGCAACTGTAACGATTGCTAAAGAAACGACTACACTTCGAAGGGGCACCTATCTGCTTACTTTCTTTAGGGTGAATGAAACTTTATTCACGAACAGAACGCACTCCGCATAAGAGCTGCGGAGATCCCTTGGGCCACCCAGATAAATATAACTGGAAAGGATGAAGTTATAGGCCTACCCTACCTGCGACACCATGCATTTAAAAATCTTCAGCTCATGAATGACCTTAATAGCGATTTTAAAGCGGGGTTGACTGCAACATCATCTATCTTGGCAACAATAGCAATCATTGGCATTTTGCTGCTCCTCATACTTTTTCTACTAAAAAGAAAATAGGTTGCTGCAACGGCAAAAGCGGTAGAAACTATTAGGACCGAGGACGTTCCTAACTTAGGAGGGGAGGAGTTAACGTAAACAAACCCACTACCATCTGTAGCTAGCGCTCGCTAAACTGCTGACGTAGCGTCTGCAGCTGTTGCGCCAACGGCAGCTCAATGCAACAATACAGCGATGTTTATGTTTCAATGGCTTTAAGTAATAATAGCTTAGCTTTAAGTCTTTAGTCTGAAATAAACGTTCTACTCAACCAATGTAAAATCTGATAATTTATATAAGGCATGTTGCTACTTGGAGCGTTCTGTATTCGAATGAAAATTGAAAATTATTTTGCAGGAAAACGGTAAGAGATAATGGAAAAATTTTTTTGTGGTGAATAAAAACACTTAAAAAATTATTCACAAAAAAATCTTTTTATCAATATTTACCATTTATTACACTGTGTGTAATTTTTCAAGTCATGGCAAAATAACCATATACGGACACGACTACGTGATAAAAGACTAAAAAAAAAAGACCCGTGTCTCCCAATTTTTCCCAAAGTCATGCACTTTTTTGTTTATGGGCCGCCAAAGATTTGGGGCCTCGGTATCAATTTCGCAAAAAAGTTATCATTTTCTCGGGCTCATATCTTGCAAACCGTTCAGAATTTCGATTTACTCTCTGAGGCAAAGTTGTAGCTCTTGTCATAAAGAACAAAAATTGCGAACATATAAAATCAAAAAAACTTCACCTTCCAGATCAAAATCGCAAAAAACTTAAAAAAATTCGATTTTTTTTTTACCTTTTTTCCCGTGTTCAGGTCCATAGGTAGCAAACCGTTCAAAATTCAAGGAAACAATCAACTACAAAAATTTACCTAAGATCTCAATAAACAAATTTCTAAAACATATAAACTTCCTAGAGATGATTCTTAACACTGTTTAGGTAGCACGCAAAAGTGAAAAAAGTGACGCGGTGAAAGTTATATAAAGTGCTACAACATAATTCGTACACAACAGTGGCATCTGACAGTTTCAGTATGCAGTGTGAAAAAATTGATTTATTTTGCTACGTTTGTGGTCATCAAACCAGAAAAAAAACATCTACAAGATTTCAGAAGGAAAAGAATCTTTTAACTAGTGAATTCAAAAGAGCATATACATTGTTTTTCGACCGGTGAAAATTACACACCTAATACAGTGTGTCGCCAATGTTATAACAATCTCATGGCATGGTTGAGTGGAGGCAGAGGTACTATGAAGTATTGTAAGCCGGTAAACTGGATTAATTGCCCAGGTGATCATGATGCAACCAGTTGCTATGCATGCGTAAATTACACATGTCGTCTAAATCGACATGCTGAGAAGAACAAAATTTACAAAGCAACTGCAACAGCCACACTACCAGTGCTTGCACCTGAAAATTTTGTCTCACCAAGGCCGCCAACTTCAGATCGTACTACAGAATTTACAGCAATGAGTACAGCAAGTGGTGTTACTTATGAAGATTTTTAATATTTTTGTAATAGATAGCATAGTATCTCAATGTTGAAGTAAATAAAAACCAAATGAAATTAAAAAACGGTGTTAAGAATAATTCCCAGGAAGTTTATATGTTCTAGAAATTTGTTTATTGAGATCTTAAGTAAATTTTTGTAGTTGATTGTTTCCTTGAATTTTGAACGGTTTGCTACCTATGGACCTGAACACGGGAAAAAAGGTAAAAAAAATCGAATGTTTTTAAGTTTTTTGCGATTTTGATCTGGAAGGTGAAGTTTTTTTGATTTTATATGTTCGCAATTTTTGTTCTTTATGCCAAGAGCTACAACTTTGCTTCAGAGAGTAAATCGAAATTCTGAACGGTTTGCAAGATATGAGCCCGAGAAAATTATCACTTTTTTGCGAAAATGATACCGAGGCCCCAAATCTTTGGCGGCCCATAAACAAAAAAGTGCATGACTTTGGGAAAAATTGGGAGACACGGGTCTTTTTTTTTAGTATTTTATCACGTAGTCGTGTCCGTATATGGTTATTTTTTTCGTGTTGCACTGTGTTATGTATGAAACTTTAATATGAAGTTGACGTGTCGATATTGGAAAGAGCTAATGGTTACAATAATAACTGAAGTTTGGCAGCACATAGAAAAAAAAAAATTCGTAAATAATATGAGTATGGTTATCGTGTGAGTTAAAATTTTGAAATTTTGCGAAAAATAAAAAAATTATGAAAATTTTTAAAAAAAATCGTAAAAAACGCAAGTGCAAAATATAAAGAAAAAATAAAAATCTGTGAAAAGTATGCGGTTAAAATTTGGAGATAAGCGGACAAGGTAATTTTGTATAACGGTGGTAACCAGGTATAAAAATGTAAAAAACTTCATATTAAAGTTTCATACATAAAAATTAATAAAAAAAAATTTACAAAAAACTATATTTTTCCTGTAACAAAATTTTAAATTTTCACTCGAATACCGAGCGCGCCAATTAGCAACATGCCTTAAGGGCCTACTAAAGTTTTTCGGCTACCAAAAATCAAAATTTTTTTACATTTTTCAAATGTATAACATCTTCAAATATTCTCAGAAAGTTTTAAGTCAATTGAATAAAAATTGTTGCAGTTATAAGCACAATCGTCCGAAGAGTAGACAATAAAAAAATATATGTACTTGCCTTACTCATACCAGCTGCTACAAAAACTCTTCTCTGTAATATGTCTTTATTTTTTCAATGCACCTTTTAAGTGTCTATTATTTTTTATTCACTCTTTATAAAAGTATGCATAAGCATAGGTATTCACAGTGAGAGCAAAGAGGGCAAATGCCCCCTGGTCTTCAGAAAAAGGAAAACCTTATATTATTGTTAAAAAAAATAAAAATAACAGTAATAATGAGAACTTCTCCTGGCATAAAATTCTGTGGACGCAATGTAAAAATTGGCATCAGTTGTGGCAAAAACTGTCATACATTTATAAAAACGTTGATTCCACGCGTATTATTCTCGGAAACAAAAATGCACAGGAAGCCACGCGCGAGGGAAGAATCCTGAGAAAACAGGCAAATTGAAATTTTAAACTCAACATTTGATGATATGGCTATCTTATATGGTCCTGGAATAGATGATACTATGTAAGTTGAAAGAAATGAATGTATACCTAAATAAACTATGCCAAGGATCGTTACCAAATTTATTTCACTTTTTAAGCAAATATGACCGGTACTTTTGATCGTTCGATTTTTATTTTTGAAAAATAATCTTTTTTTATAACCTACAAAAAATTACTTTTTATTCCAAAATCAGTTTTTTACCTGCCATTTTGTTAAAAATCAACATTTTTCTAAAATTTTTAAGCTATTAAAAGCTCAAAAAGCTTCAGCAGAACCTTTATCATTTGTTTTTTTTTGTTTTTAGAAAAACAAGCACTGACATGTCCACAGCATATTTAAGGTACTTTACTAAACTACGGATTCCTGCTATATGGTTGAATATTTGATATCGAAAAATTCAAAAACTTTTCTTCAAAACATATATAATTATAATGTAAAAAAAATTTACCCAAACTAAACAGTAGCTTAAAAAGAAAACATTTAATACAAGGTTTTTTCGCTTAAAAAACTTTAATAGGCCCTTAATACAAACAACATCTTTGCTCAAAATTGAGAAAAAAAAACAATCAGAAATTCAATTTTGTGACTTTCGATTCAAATATCTCTGCTGTTTTTTAATACATTTTGATAATTTTTTATTTGTCTTAAGGCTTCATCAAAATACTCTGAAAACCTTATTGTAAAAACACCGTTAGTTGAGTATATATCAATACGTCCAACGTAAAGTCGGTAACTCGAAAATCATAATTTTTTAGTATGACTATTTTAGTGTTGTTTTCGTTATAAAAAGAAAACCAAAAACAAAATCGAGTACAGGTTTCTGTTTATTCTAGATGAAATGAATTTGTATCGACTAAAAACATATTTCTTGAGATATTTAGAATTTAAACTTGTAATTAGGACAAAATAAATGCATGTAAGTTGTTCCTTCAGTTACCAATTTGTCTTCTGCAACATTATTTTTGTTTTTTAGTTGTATGTTAAGGTACAAATATTTTGTGGTAAAAATATCTGAACATTAGGTTGGTATTTACGACTTACAACCATAGTTTTTTTTCAGAAAAAATAGCTAATAACTACGTACATGAAGTTGCCAACAGAAAAAAAAACAGCAGTTTTTGCAATATTTTTTTAACTTGAGGTGCTAAGTTTTTGCATGGAGTCCTCACCTAAATATACCAAAGTTGTAACTTAAAAAATAGCTGCCAATACCTCAGATTCAAGAAATTGCCACCAGATGGAGTCCAATGTGCAGATTCAGATAAACACTGTTCCTTTAAAAGTTGGTAGTTGGAGTTATCAACTTATACGTTGGTAGTATCGATATATTTTAAATATTTTTTTCAAAAAAGGTCTGAATATTAATATATTTTTCAAAAAAGGCTCAAATATTGTTTTTATTGTAAAAATAATTTAAATTCAAATTGCAAATTTTCGTTTTCAAAAGCTATAATATTTACAAGCAAAGGTTGTTTCAATTTTACGCAAAAATTAAAAACCGCTTTTGTGATTCAAAAAACAAGACCATTTTTTTCCCCAATATTGGGGAATTAAAATAACATAATGTGCAGCGAGTAGACGTGCTTTTTTGGTGTCCGCAATTACAACGCTCTTTTAACTATAATTTTTGCCCAACAAGACCAAGTTTTCGCATTCTTACATGCGGTATCGAACAAAACGAAGTCTGTTGCATTGTTAGCAGTACAGTCATTTTTACAAACTCGTTGCAGAAGGGCTTCGTTCACTGTGTGCCTTTGCCATTATTAAGTTTTGTTTATAATGCCTGAAACTTCTAAAAATCCAAATGGAGCTGAGAATAAAGGTTCTGCCTTTAATGCAGCGATTCTCAAAAGAAAGTGTGGAGCTACCATTAAGCAATTGTTGCAGTTAAGCGATTCCTGTACTTCTCAGGCACTCACCTCATTTGATGAACTCGATATTACCGTCAGATTAGAGCTAGTTGAGGGACTCAGCATCACATTTGACAAATTGCAGTCTTCATTGGAAGACGTTGATCCTGATCAAGTTGACAGCAGTACTCGCATGGAGTTCATAACAGCATTTCTTGAAACAAAATCGAAGCTGGTGAGAGAATTGAGCTATCGTAAGTCCTCAGAAATGCCTAGAACGTCTACTGCAAGGCAATTCACACTTGACGATTCAAAGCCGTCCGCTTTCCTGGCACACTCAAAGACACGACTTCCTGCGGTACAGATAGCGAAGTTTACGGGTACATATTCAGAGTGGCAGGAATTTTATTCAGTTTTTGAAACCATTGTGGGTAAGGATGCTAACCTGACCAAAATTGAAAAATGTCACCATCTTCGATCGTGCTTAAAGGACTC